>JAQFJA010000013.1:8469207-8485890 GCA_029874485.1 Naso brachycentron | reverse complement strand
GAGACAAGGTCAGAGATGTGATTTATGGTATTGTGCCCTGAGACAAAGAGAAATGAAATGCCCTTTTGCCTCCAACAAGGGAACAGAGCAGAAGAAGTGTGATGTTTGCATTTTACCTTAGTGAGGTGAGTCACAGATGCTCTAAACAGAGCACAACGTGATCCTTCCGCTAACACAGAGTTAAATGTTAAGCTTGATTAATGCTACTCCGACACTTTTTTTGCAAAAACAAGTGTACACTGCACGATACGAGCCCTCCCAGTGTTTGCATGCAAGCCTGCCACAGTGTATTTTCCTAAACTCGGGAGTCTAAACAGCTAAACAGCTGGAAGCGCAAGTATGTCATCTGTTTTAATAAGGAGCACTTGGCACTGACACTTTAAGTGGGTTGCATTAATGCCTTCATAGCTCTATAATTAGCACGGCACAATTTCACAAAGCAGGTTATTCAGCACAAGCAACTGCTAAGCTGATTTGATTTTCTTGCATCAGCATCACCTGTGTGAGGGAATCGAGGGGAGAGAGATGGAGAGAAACGGGTGCTTCGGCGACTCAAATGTTTCCCTTGAGCAGGGGATGATGGGACACATGCCAAGGGGGCCTGTACATGTGTGCAGCTGCATATTTCATGGTTAGTTAACAAAGTACACTCTCCTTCTCTGAGTAGATGTCTCAAACAAATCCTGTGGATCTGGAGAAAGTAACTGTTAGCACAGGAACAACTAAACAAACACTCAAGGTGACATTATGCTGCAGTGGAGCAGAGCCAAAGTACATGTAGTGTTTAAACATGGGGCTTAATACATGTTGTGCTGTCTCAAACAGGAGCCTTTTCTCTGTGATGGTAATGAACGTGCCTCCCATGGCGCTGAGCACGGTCTGAAACCACAACTTTTATCTGGGTTCTGATTTATTATCAGTTGCCATAGAGATTTACGGTGTGTCTGTGATACTAAACAGTCAGTCCACAGTCAAGGAGTTGCTCTGTACTGTTGCTGTACAGCTGGATGTCAGTTACCCTCACAGCAGCAGCCTGATAAGGTCTGATAAGAATCATAGCCTCCCTTCCATCCAGAGGTGAACTCTGGCTGTTTTAGGGCAGTGGCAAAAATAAAAAACAAAAAATAAAAATGAAAAGGGCACCAGTGGCTGAGAATCGCGATGCATTTATGGTGGAGCAGTTCCAAAGCTTGCTAAGATTAAAATTGCTTTATTATGTGACTTTCATTTAATGTATAATTACCACACTTCTGTAATGTGATGGACGGAGAACTATTAACTATTTAACCAGAGGCAAATAAAGCTCATTTTCTGGCATATGGAATCCACACTGTCTTGCATAGCCAGCCGTATCTCCACAGTGCAGAGAGCATCTGTCAGGTTTTCCCCAGTGGAACGGCACCCTTTGTGCACAGCATCACTTCTTTCCACTGGAAAGACACCCTGGAGGGCACTGCATCCCATTTTCATGCACACTGGGTCACCATAATGTGCACTTTATCATGTTTTATGTACCATAGGGGCATCCAGGGGGGTGCTTCAGCTGCAATCAGCCGCCTCCCACCACCACCACCTGTGTGGCTGTTTGCTGGCAAAGCTAATGAACATGCATCAGCAATTTTTTTAAAAAAACTGTAACAGTAAGAGTTCAAGCGGAGTGTTATGACAGCAGTGTTAATTAGGGTATAATCATTTAAAAAATTAAAAATGGTTGTGCTTCCATCACCTTAGAATGACCTTTTTGTATTTATAGAGACAGCGGGTTCCCTTCCATGGAGCCTGCAATGTTTCTACAGTAGCCCAGAACTGACAAACTAAAGAGGGCCTTTTGAGTTTAACACTAGTAGGTCCACGGAGGGATGTTCAGTAGGGTGCAGTCTACAATTTCACCACTAGATGCCACAAAAACTTACACACTGGCCTTTTAAATGCACAAGATGTAATTTCTGCCACTAGAGGTCTCTCTATCAAAACAATGAAAACATAGGGCCTAGTTTGGTGAAGCATGTTGTTACGGGATTTGTTTTTTGTTAAACTGCAACCAGTGCAGATGAAAACTTATCTGACTGACTCAGTCAGAAATATAAGCAGATGACATAATGAATGAAAGTTTTGTTCACCATATGTAGGCCATAATGACTTCCTTCCTCTGACTGGTGTTACCCAGGAAGTTTGCGATGGAACATACATCCATATGGACGACAAAATGAAAGTTTGAACATAACTAGAACTTTTCTTTCCATTAATAGCATTTAATAGGCCAATTAAGGGGTGGGGGGTTCTAAGGACATATTTCGGGAACAAAGAAGCAAAGTTTATTTTTTTCCCTTTAGTTGTAGACAACAGGAAACGCGATAGCTGCCCGCAAATGAGATTTGAATTACTTTTTCAGATTTAATAAACTAAGATTAATCATCGTGCGCAGCTGATGAAGGAAAGGGGAGTTGAACTGAGGGTCGCATGGAAGTATCATCCATCATAAAGCAGCGGGATCTGTGTCTCCTCAGGCAACCTCTGATCACTGCAGAATAAGACTAATTACACAGAGGGAATGTTTGCTCAGCAGCATAAGCCTGATGAGAAAAAGCATCCTCTTCTTCCTCACCTCGTGCCTCTGAGAACAAGCGGCTGCTCGCGTAAGGCGCGCGCTACAGACCACACAATCAGCGGTCCACCGCATGCCTGGAAAACGCAGTGCTGGTCCTTTGAATTAGACTCAGTTCCCCCTTCCGACCACAGCGTGGTTCATTCCAGCGCCTCAGCATCCTCAGAGCGAGCTGTGTTTCTGCTGCCATCCAACACAACACTGAGCCAGGCAGTTCAGTCACTCCGCTCACAAGAGCAGCAAAGTGAATTTCGATGGAGAACACGAGACTGAGCGGAGATCTCCTCGCTGCTGAATGCTGAACTGTCAATGGGGTGAGTTATTTCCGGATATAAATCAGTTGAGGCTGTTTCCTTTTTCTAAGAGAAAAGCTTCTTTTTTAGATTAGATCAAAAGTGAGGCTGTGCTGTAGAGATAATGTGTAACAAGTGTCTTGGTTGATGATGATGAGAGTCAATGAAGGAAACCTCACGGGACACTGGAGCTCCGGAGGGAATACATAATTAAATGGGAAAGTTATTATTCTGCAGAGTAAAACTGCACGTGTGTTTTCACTGAGCAAGAGGAGCATGCTGCATATGTTTAGATATAAAGTGACACATTGCATTGCATTAGAAAGTGTTAAAGCTGCTGAATATGTAACTGAATTTCCACTCAAGTTAAATGTTCTTTATGCTGCCTTTATTATTATTAAGGACTCATCTTCTTACTTTCCGTCGTCTCAGCTGCAAATTTCAGCTCCTGACCCTTCAGATAAACTGTCCCTGGTGAAAAATGTGTAACAATTGAAAAGCAAACAGAGCATTATAGAAAGAGAAAACATTCTGTTCACTGTCTTGCTGCGTTAATCAGGACACAAAGACAAGACAAAACAGAGATCTCTTTTTCCTGAACCTGCAGCTGGCAGCCTTCAGTGCTTTGTTGGAGATTGTTTTTATCAGTAGGCAGCTGATTGCACAGACGGGGCAGAAGAATACAAAACTAAAAAACAAAAGGCAAAATTTGTGCACAACTGTAAATCAGTCGTCTCTTCTAAGAATATTTCATTTTTTATGGTCTAGAAATAATTGCGGCAAAGGAAACTTTACTTTAAATGATGCAAAACACATTAATGTAAGTCTTGATTTTTGCAGCACTTTGGATTTAAAGCTCAGAGAGGATTTAGTTGCTGCTTCATTTGCTCATTTTCAAATTAAAATGAAATATATTGGACCTGGAAATATCTTCCTGCTTCAGATCTGTCTTGACTGTGAAATTTCTTCCCTTTTCTAAAATATCTTATTCACCTCTGTTCACCTCCTGCTATTGAAAAGTAAAAGCACACACACTCTGTGATAGGTAATGAGATGTTAATCGCCCTCTGTCCCTGTTTAATTTCTCACTGTTAACTAAAATCCCTCCCAGCCTCTGGAGCAAATATGCCCGCTGAATCAGACGGCACTCGCTGTTCTCAAGACAGTGACTGACCTGAACTGACACACAACTCACACGGCTGTCTAAAAAAACACTCTTAAATATAGACTTCAATGTATTCCAGTGTAACCTATTGATGTCAGGGAGCATATCCTGTCGTCCTGTCCATCAGTGTCCCGCTTGTCACTCCTCTCGTCTATACATTTGCATGTTTCTCTGCCTTGTGTGTCTCTTTTTTACAGAGTGAGTGACAGCTGCTGTTTAAAGGAGGCAACAGGCATGTTTGATCGCCTGTTCCCTTCATGACGGTTGTCTAATTTCATGGCTATTAGTCTTGTTAATAGAAGCGGGGAGAAGAGAGAGCAGAGGGCCTATTGGTGTGCTTGGTTGGACCCTTTGATTAGAGGGTTTGTGATGCTAAGGGACAGTGTCACATGTCACATAAATACACTGGCTGACGGGGACATGGCATGTGTTTATATTACCTGTCGGGGCTTATTGATGATCAGTCTAACACAACCTGGATGTGAAAACATATATGATAATGCCTGTTGAATTTTATTTTTGTTTACTTCTTCATGTCCTTGTAAATTCGAGAGACGTTTGATAGATGTTCTCACCAGATTAATGCTTCAGTAATCCAGCCAAAAGTAATGTCATTACAGGCCAAACAACAACAAGAATATGATGCTATTGATTAAATCGTGCAATTTTAATCAAACTCAATTAGAGCCATTTATTCCTACTGAATTATATGCATTAGCTATACTCATTATGGACACTGCCGCTCAGAGGCCTTGGAGAAAAGCTGAGCAAGTCATCCACATCCCCTCATTACAATGTCACAGGAGGAATCATGCAAAATAAATGATTATGCTTAATATTCAAGATTAGCGGTAAAGCTCCACTTTAACTAAGCCACTGGGGTGGCTGCAGCTCAGGAGGTGGAACGAGTCGTCCACTTACCAGAAGGTCGGCGGTTCAATCCCTCCAGCTCCTCCAGGCTGCATGCAGAAGTGTCCTTGGGAAAGATACTGAACCCCAAATTGCTCCCGATGGCCGTGTGTGAGTGTGTGTTTGTCTGTTTAGCTGATGAGCAGGTTGGCACTTTGTATGAAAGCTGCTGCCTTAAGTGTGTAAATGTGTGTTTTAAAGAACCTGGGAGGATTGTGAGAGGCAGGAGCAGGTCGCAGGAAGAGGTTAAAGCAGGAGGTGTAGTTGAAACTGAGCGTTTATAATAAGAAATTGTGATTAATCATTAAAATTAACATCTTATGTGATGGTTTAATCAGCCACATCTGAATCTGTTTTCCAAAACACGATGCATGAAATCATGATTGCCCCCAGTGATGCTGAGGAAAGTGATGCGCCCTGTGAGTCAGACGGGTCTCAGTTATCATAACAAACAATGATGAATTTTAATGTTCTATTGAGTATTTTTCATCCAAAGTTTGTAGTTTAAAGGACCATGTCAGTGTTACTACATGTCACTGCCCTTTGCCAACATTGGCCTTTTTTCCCCCAAATAGCTTTATTTGTAACATAGTGTGTTTGTTTAAATTTTATCCATAATCAGTAAATGTTACAGAAAATACCTGAAAATGTGTGGCAACGTTAGTTAAAAAGAATGTCTGTGTCAAAATCCTTCTTCACGCTAACATTTAAGCTACAAAGGCAGCACTTGTAAGGAACTATTTTTTCAGGCGTAAGAATTTTCATCTCAGTGGCTCCCCTCTCTTTCTCACTCAACGATTTTTGCTCTCAAATAAACTGCAAAATTCTCTTTATAAGGGTGAATAACATACACTAAGCAACTTTCGCGTGTCCTATAGTGTTTCTATACCCTGTTTCAACATGATTGGCAGTGAATGGGGTCTAAAAATGCAGTCTGAGGCCCACTAAAGTAAACACATGGTCGAATTTTAACAACCACATTTGGTGGGAAGTCAAAATTGACTGGTATCGTCCTTAAAAGAGTCACTGAAATCATATAAAAGCTGATTTATTTATTTTTCAGTTGCTCCTCTTGTTAGTAAGCTGGTCCTTTCATTTAAATTGTATAAAGCAAGAGCAATATCAAACTTTACGACATGCAGCAGACAGAGAGTGTAAGCAGTTGGTGATTTGAGATTCACTGTTTCTGCACTGTTGAACTGAGCCTCTCCTGTGAATCTATCAACAGAGCCGGCATGTCAAATCTTTTCTTCTGTGAATGTGAAACAGAGACAATCCTATGTTAATACAGAGCGTCTCTAGAACAGCCTCTCCTATTTGAAGTGAGGGGAGACGCCGCTCTCTGCCGCCACTTGAAACATACGTTTAACTCCACCATGTTTAACAGAGGATTTCTCTATTGGATACCGAATTCCTGAATGATTTTACAACAAAGGCTCCACTTAAAACTGTTCATTTGGCAACGGGGGCCTGACTTTGATGCAAATCAAAGGACAGCAGTGGGATGATGAAACTGAATATTTATGGTCTTTTTCAGACCCAGAGATGTCCCAGAGTACTTTTGAGCCTTTTTAACCACAGATGAAATTGCACTTGAAAGTTGTAGGCAGGTTGCTTGACAGCTGTGAGAAACTCAAGTGCTTTTTACTATTGTGAGCAAATCACTAAAGTACCTCTCGGGCGAATGACACAGTGATATACACTAGTGTATTTACGCAATGGGGCAAAGCCAGCGGTAAAAGCTGCTATTTATTGTAAGTATTGCATCTCTCTTAATCTAGTTTGTTCCTCCTCTCTCTGCCCACTGCAGAATGCATCAGCTGTCCACAGAAACCCTCTCTGAGTCGTGTTGGCCCTTGGCTGTGGGGCCGTGAGCAGCTACCATGACGTATTCCAACACCAGCATACTGACAGCCAACTTCAGCGGAGCTTTGGACAACCATGACTCTGGGGGAAACATCTACCGGCCCTTCTCTGTTTTCAGCGTGCTCACACTTACGTTACTGGCCATGCTGGTGGTGGCCACCTTCGTGTGGAACTTGCTGGTTCTCGTGACCATCCTGAGGGTGAGGACATTCCACCGGGTGCCCCACAACCTTGTGGCTTCCATGGCCATCTCCGACGTGATGGTGGCCGCCCTGGTCATGCCGCTCAGCCTCGTCCACGAGCTGAACGGCAGGCTGTGGAAACTGGGCCGCGTGCTGTGCCAGGTATGGATCTCCTTTGACGTGCTCTGCTGCACGGCCAGCATCTGGAACGTGACGGCCATCGCTCTCGACCGCTACTGGTCCATCACCAGGCACCTGCAGTACACGCTCAAGACGCGTAAAAAGATCTCCAATGTCATGATTGCGCTCACGTGGCTGCTGTCCTCCATCATTTCCCTGTCGCCGCTCTTCGGCTGGGGGGAGACATACTCAGAGGGGATGAAGTGCCAGGTGAGCCAGGAGCTGTCCTACACCATCTTCTCCACCTTTGGAGCGTTTTACCTGCCGCTCTGTGTGGTGCTGTTTGTTTATTGGAAGATCTACAAGGCTGCCAAGTTTCGGATTGGATCCCGCAAGACCAACACAATAACACCGATGGCTGAGGTAAATCCGTTTTCCTTTTACAACCCCTTGTCCTTGTAAGTCACAATGTCGTTTGTTGAGGGGTAAAATCACTTTTGTCTAACAGGAAGCAGAAGTCTTGCTTAAGGAAATGTCTCACTCTGAAATCCTGCAAGACTTTGCACAAGTCTTGTATGTTTTCTATTTAGACAAAAAGGATTTTACTCTTTAATAAAAAGGTTCATCTCTGTAGCGATCTGTTCGAGTCAGTCTGTAAGTGGCACAAAAGTAGTTTTGGTGAACGTAGTAAAGACGGTCAAAGCTGCCCCAAAGGATTACATTACAGTCATTGCAGCCATGTCGCAGCTCCCCCTTGAGATGATCTACTGGAACAATAATAAAACTTTTGTTATGTACCATTTGTTTGCACTCAAAAACTTGTAAAATTAGGGCTTTTCAGTTTTTAAAATACTGGAAATCCCCCTCAATACGTTGTAGACCTTGTGCATGTCATGTCATGCAGGTCTTGCTGTTCAAACAGCAAAACTCATCCTAAACAAAATGGCAGACTATTAGCATTGATTTGCAGAGGAGAACAGCTCATTAGAAGACAGATCAGAAATGGGGACATCCTGTTCTCTTTAAGCTGGATGAGAACAAGGCATGGGAAGGACCAGCATCCGTCATCCAGGGGAGCTGCAACTGGAAGCACAGATTATAAAAACTCACAGGCAGCAGGAACTGAAATACAATGTCAGGTCTCTGGTCATGGATGGAGTGAGAATAATGGACTAAAAGTAACAAGGCTGGTAAGAGTTTGTAAACATGAAACTAGATTTGATAAGTGACGGGAATTTAATACCGTGCTAAGGAGTTGATGTCAGTACACTTTGTCCTGAATAGAAGGAAAATTTAACAAAAATCTGAGTTACGCTGTTGATGACTGGACTGTCAGTGTAAGTTATGAGGATAATGCTTTAAGGTGGCCACTCTGGAGAAAGATATTTATCTTGCTCACCCTGTAAGGTGTCAGTGCTAATGGGATATAAAGAAGAAGAAGAGGAAAAGGAAGAACCAATCTTGATTTATTGAGCACTTTTTAAAATCTGTGTCACAAATTGTTTCACAAAGGCAGCCAAATAAAACAGACAGTTCATGAAATCTAAAGGTTTTTAAATAAAACAGGTAAAAATAAATAAATAAATAAATAAATAAATAAACAATCAGGCAGATCTTTGCAGAGCCACAGGGCATTGTTTAAATGCTGTCTCAGTTTCCCGCAAAAGACCTCCGACCCAGAATCTGAAAGTAAGTACCGACATGTACTGTACAATAAGAAGCCATGAAGGGCCTTAAAATTAATCTCTTAAATGTTGTATCTTTTCTTAAAAAATAAAAAATAAAAATAAAAAAGACACAAACAACAGTGATGCAATTGCATCTGTTGCCTCTGGTTAAAAGTCGGGCAAATAAGTCTTGTACAGTTTTGTGTCAGTCAATCTTTAAGATACTATAAAGCCTACTATGCAATTATTGTTGCATAAAACAATTGTTGTTATGGTGGTGTACTTAGAGGGAGATTCTTTGAGAGATTTTAAGGTATTAGGGAAAAAAAATAAGCAGCAACTGTTATAATAAGCAGTCATGGTGTGACTGGCTGTGCAGCAGTCAGACAGGTTGGTTGATCTTTTAATGATTTATCCAATGATGAATGATTCTTCTCCTGCAACTGGATGAAGCCCCTGACCCATAAATATGGGTTCCTCTCCAATTTTTTATTATTTTGTCTGACGAGCTATTCAGCAGTAATCAGACAAACACAAGATTTCGCCATACAGTACAAGCATACGGACAAAAAATTGAAATCCTGCTCATCACCACCAGCTTGTTAATGTGTGACTCCAGAAGGTAGAAGGCTATAAATACCCCCTCCAGCATCTTTAATGGGCCCTGCACCTTCCTGGCTGTGGCGTTTCTCTAATCAGCAGACACAAAGGTCTGGATCTATTCAGCAAGCATTAGCAAACGTTTAATCAGGCAAATTTTCTCTGTGAAAATTGAGTCGGCACCCACTTTTCACCTGCCCTTATGGTGGGAAATGCAAAACACCTCAGTGATAGAGAATACCCCACTTTTAGATGTCTTTTCAGGCACCTTTTTCCTTTCACCTACAGAAAGCTACTTCAGAAATCCCTGCATCTGAATGTTCTAAGAAAATGGCACACGTCCACAGAAAGGAGACGTGCTAAACAGAAAATCCACAATGAAGGCTTTTTTCCTTTAAAACAACATTATGTAGGAATTCATTTCTGTGCAATTTGGCGCCCCTGAAACATTACAGGTGTTTTTTTCCCTGTGTCAAACATTCAATAAGAGCCACAACTCCTGAAATGTAACTTAGCAAGCTCGGCGACTGTCTATTTCCTTCCATCGGCGTCCTCTCTACAGTATCCACACCTCTGTCATGAAGTTAGTAGAGGCTTCTGAGTCCAGTGACATTGCCACTCAATCAGCTGTGGCTCTGATGTCCATTCCGGCCAGGACCTCCATCTGCCGATGAGCTACACCAAAGATACTCTACATAACAGAAGATACCGCGCTACACACTGCATCATTGGTGTGAAATGGTAGACACTTCCTGTGTCCTAAGTGGGCAGGGTCACCTCTCCCACCATCCCTCCGGCCTCCATCCCTCGTTAGGAGGTGTTACTGATGTTGTGTGGATGGATAAAGGCAGATGGATTTCCTTTGCATGATATTTGTTTGATGTAAGTTTTAACTTTTTAAACTTTTTTTAAAAGTTTTAACCGTTCATGTCTTTTGCGAAGCAAGGCGGGCAGCAGATCTCCCAAGAGTGTGTTACTGAGACAGAGACAGGTCCCGAACAGGGTTTATTTCCTCCTGATTTGTGTGTCTGAAAAATGCCGTTATAGTGTCAGAGTGTTTTGAAGATATGTGTCTTGTAAAAAATGGGTCCAATATGTATTTTGTTGACAATGGGATGAAAAAATTGGTCATAATCTATCATCACATTCATTTCTCTTACAAGAATGAATGGACTCAAGACTGCTTCCAGACTCCTAAAGGGACATGACAGTGCTGAAACCCATGTGACACTGATACAAGAAATGATTGTTCAGTGCGCTGTCTCAGTTAATTGACTGTCTCTGGCTAAACCTCCTCTGATAGCGGGGCAAAACACCAACGCTCCCCGCCCCCCATTGCTGCTCAGTTCCACGTAGGACATACAGCAGGTAGCCGACATGTTGCTTTCAGGAGCACCTGTGAATCACAGATTCGAGGCAGAGCAGTCATGGGACATTAGAGGGAAAACCAGAGGACGTTTCCGCCATAAAATATGACCAAAATTACTGTTTTGTGCAACTTAGTAACATATCGTTAAGTTTCTGTTTCAAAACTGTCGGGCATGACTTGAAGTTACATAGCATAGAAACAAGTGCTGAGGCGGAGAGCCCAGGCAACCTGTTACAACTCACTCTAACATCAAAATGATTCTGAAACTGTTATTTTAAAGTGAGAAGGCTGCATAATGTTGCTTTAATTTATGCAATGCATTTTGCAGTTTACACCAAATCCTCAAGACACCCTGTGCTTTTGTATGCAAACAACACATCTGTTGACCTGAAATTAGGACCTTGTGGTCAAGACGGACCAATCTTCAAATTGGCAATCACTCTGGCAATCACTCTTGTAGCTGTTTGTAATTAAAAAGAATATGTTTTATTAGTCGTTTTGCTTTCCGCAGACATACTAGCAGCTTATGTTTGCATTGTGCATAAGCCAGAGTTGACTCTCATCATTTCCTAGCGTACATCGAGGAGTCGAGGCACTGACTCCTGCAAAGAGCCTGCATAGAGTCGAGATGTGAATGATGGCATCAGTTTCCAAGACAATAAACCTCCTGCGCTCATCCCCCAACAACACCCACTCAAAGACATTAAGACGCACACACATACACGTGCCTCCAGAAATAGAGTGTAATGATGAGTGAGGTGCACAGATCCTCACAATGGATGCACAAACATCTTAACACCGCAGTGAGGAAAGCTAAAAAATGTGTAGCTTTAGCAAACAGTTAACGCAAAAATGAAAACTGATTTCTGTCTCTATATTTCAGATTTCATACAACCTCAAAAAGGTCTCGCATCCTGGGCTTGACTCACTTAGCTGGCCTTCAACACATTGAGACCACTCGTCTTTCTTTCTTTCTTTCTTGAACACTTGTACCCTTTCAACATATTAAGAGCAGGCAAAAAAATGCTTCAAAAGACAAAAAAACATGCAGGTGTCCTGATCAGAGACAAAGGAATATCAGTCACAAAGTATGTCACTCTGTACCCCCAATCCCACTAGAGAATGTGGCTCACGTCCCCTCTGCTAACAGTCAGTCTGCCATTCAGATGAGCCATTAGATGATTAGCTTAGCATGAAGAGTGGAAGCAAAGGGGAAACAGCCAGTCTGTCTCTGTCCAAAGTTAAACAAGAGTGACTGCAGGCCTCCACCATGCGGTCAGTTACAACTTACATCCAGACTCAAGTGTTGAGTATGTATGTGTATGTGAAGTTTAAACGAATTTTAGTGTATTTTTAGTGAAAAACAAATAATCACAGTTGTGACATGTATGATTATTGTGAATGATTTCCAATGAGAATATTTTGTTACTGAATTATGGTGCAGATTAATGTCCAGAAGAGTGTTTTGGGTTTTTTTTGCAGAATATTATAAATCCAAGAGAAGCTGGCCTTTAATCTTTTGGATAGAATATATCATCACTTCATCATTTGAAATTTGTGTGAAATTTTGTCATATCTTGTGAATGGATTCTTGAGTGTTGTGAGGACACAGTGACCTTTGACCTGCAAACTCTAATTAGTCGGTTAGATGGTCAACCCTGCCAATGACTGTCGCCCGTGCGGATGCAAAAAAGTCATTTTTACACTTTGGATTAAGCAGATTAAACACCCAAAATATGGAGCGCTAATTGAGTGCTGAGCTTTGGACAAAGCCAGGCTAATTGGCTTTTTCTGCAGCTTTCAGTCTTTTTGCCAAGTTTTACCATCTCCTCACTTCAGCTTCATAATTAAGAAAACACACACGATAGTAGCCATCTTCTCATCCAGCTTCTAGCAAACGTAAAAAACTCTTCCTTTAACCTTGACCACAGTCTTTACCTATCCTTCAAGTTGTTATATCTGCTCAAACCTTTTTGCACAATTTTTGTAAAAAGAAATAATGGCAGGTGTCCCCATAAAGTACACCTCAATTAAACATATGTCTGCATTTATTATATCAGAGAAAAGCAAATGCACAACACAAATGCACAAAAATAACAAGAAATTGTGTTTATACGTTTATTAATGCTTAATACAAAGTAGCTCTAAGGTTACTTTAAAGGATAAGATCTAAATGTAGTCAACAACAGGAAACTAACTTCAAATGGAGACATTTGAGGTGAGTCTCACCTTCTTCCTTCGAAAGTACATCTTCACTTCATCACTGCTCTGCTGCATGACAGAGACTCTGCAGTGAAGTGCACATTTTAGCCACTGCGACATCCAGTATATAATGTTAAGGTGTCTAAAACCGTCTAAAGGAATTTGAGACCTCCCTCCCGACGGCCCCATGCTTTTAACCTCCGGCCTCTGCAGCAAATGGATTTGCTTCATCCATTTTATCAGTAAGGCCCTGCTGACCTGTATTGATTCAACTAAATTTACTCCAGAGGGAACAAGTTCCTCCATCGGTGTGCAGGTTCTTGTTTAAACAGTACAGAACAGGTTAGAGTGTTGGACTGTGTGCTTCACTTTTAACACATTTAGAGGGATGGTTAGTCTCTGTAAACGCTGTCAGGCTGCTGTTTGACCCGGGCGACTTCACCTGATAAAAAATAAAGTCGGCCTTGAGCTGTGCTAGGCAACACATGAGAGAGGAGAAAGCCAGCAGATTAATGTTGACATTTTCTTTTTCCTTTTTCCTAGCGCTGCAGTATGTTTGTGAAATGGCACAAAATGGGGCTGCTGGAAAATGCAGATTAAGACACAGCTCTTGCTTTATGCTTTGTGTCATTTGTGTGTGTGTGTGTGTGTGTGTAAAATGAAGGAATAAGCTTTGGCTTGTTGATCCACCTGATGATTCCTCCCAGCCGCCTGTAATCCATCTTTTGTTGAGTGGCTTCAGCAATTGCTTTTTTAACACTAATCCTAACCATGTTTGTCATATTGTTAATAAATGATATAACTGATTTATCGGCTGATTGGCTTTCTCGCAGGTGAAGGATGAAACACAACAGCCCCAGATGGTGTTCACTGTGCGCCACGCCACCGTGACCTTCCAGACAGACGGGGACACGTGGCGTGAGCAGAAGGAGAAGAAGGCGGCTCTGATGGTCGGCATTTTGATCGGCGTGTTTGTACTTTGCTGGATTCCCTTCTTCATCACCGAGCTCATCGTCCCTCTGTGCTCCTGCGACATCCCGCCCATCTGGAAGAGCATCTTCCTGTGGCTGGGATACTCCAACTCCTTCTTCAACCCGCTCATATACACCGCCTTTAATAAGAACTACAACAACGCCCTGAGGAACCTCTTTTCCCGGCAGCGCTGAGCCACTCTGCACACGCGGTGGTCACACAACACCAGCATGTTACTCCTCCAGACAGAAAGGCACGAACCTGTCTGTATCTGTCACTCCATCATCCGTCACATGGATGATAACCAGAGACTGTGTCTCAAAAACTGTCTTAAAAAATGTGTCACTTCTATTTATGTTTTGTTTTGTTTATCACCACGCCGAGGTAACCTCACAGCTGGACTGAGATGGGTGTCTGAGCTGCTGTATCTACTAAGAGAGGAATAAATTGGTTGTGTTGTGGCAGTGGCGGATTCAGCGCTGTCTGCATGTTCTGCCGTTTCAGGCTTATTAGGGAGAAAGACTGGGTGACTCCCTCATAAGCAGTTTCATCATCATTTGTCAGGCTGCTGGGAATAATTTCAAAGTAGAGCTGGAGAAATGTTTAAGAAAAAAAAAAAGAGCTGAACAAAAAGAACCTCATAAATAATAAACCAAGAACAAACTGTGCATTCCTTATTAAAGTAGACAACAAAATGCTTCTCATGAAAAAACTTAACTGATTGCAGAAAAGAAGGATTGTACGACCTGAAAACCTGTGAAGTGATACTGTGTCACCTCCAGCTTGTAGATAGGCACACATGATCTCTGTGGTTTCACATTGACTTTATTCATACATACGAGATAAATGTACTATCTCTCCCGTGTTGCTGGTCAGCTATACACCATTTCTCCTTGCACATACGCCTACACACTCCCATGTCTTTTATGAGAGCAGGAAAATATCAGAACACATTTTTATTCCTTTCATTCTTTGAATAGATGCATTTAAACTGCAGCCATGAGTGATCACATCTCACAACAGATACATAAAGTAACTATAGGATTCTGCATTACTACGGTTCTATAGCTGTAGAAGCCAGTAGGAAATAAATAAAAAAAGGGACATATGTTGCCAAAGTGAGATCTGTGCGCTTTAAGGTATGACTTATATGCAGTATATGTACTCTAAAGGAAGGTTTATGGGAGTAAGATGATACAGCCAATACAGATGTCCCTAATGAACTGATTTCACATTTGCTTAAGTTGGTCAGATGTTTTCCAGCTCTGTATTTTTATCAGTTTTTACATGCAGGCTCCCCTGTTACCTGCACAAATTGCCACTTTATATACTTAAAGCATTTAACACTCTAGAATCGGTATGTGACCTTTTATTTTATAGTTTAATATGCTGTTAAGTGAGGAATCAAGTGTGATGAAAAACAGTTGTGCTACATGTAAGCAAGCCCCTGTTGGAGCCTAACATAACGATTTCTTGTACATCTTAATTTTATTTTATTTATTCATTTATTTATTTATTTCATTTTAGGATGGAAGAGGATTAATTGCATTTCTTTTAACTAAAATCACGAGCCATTGGAAACCATGTATTAGCCTGACAATTTTGGTGATTTTGAATTGTTTAGATGAACAGGCATTAAGTGTTTAGTGCGTTTGAAGAAATTTCTTGAACTAAATAAAGCTAGAATAACAAGTCTACAAACATGCTAGCTGTCAGTTAGAACCGAATGCTAATTATAGCATTCTAACACTGGCTAACTAGCTAACACTGACAATGCTAGCATGCTGATGTTCAGCAGCTTGGCAACAAGTTTTACCTTAGTACCATCTTTGTTTGGTGTGTTAACATGCTAACATGTTCACATTACCACTACACAAAGTAGCCTTTAGTTGTGGCTGATGCAACGTCATTAGATTTTAAATGTTTGGATACAGGCTAAAAATGAAGTTTTTGACTTCATGATGGTACTAGATGAAGAGTCACATTCACTAAAACTGCACATTGCCCAGAGGGGGACATGATTGTCTTACCTGCTGGTCTCATTGCAGTTTCTTTCAAGACATTTTTCTTAAAAAGACAAATCATGAAAAATGAGAATTCATCTCAGCTCCACGGATATCTTGACAAATTTTAATGCAATCTATCAAACAGCTGGAAACACACAGGATTATATGACAAATGTGTTTAAAATGTGCTTGTTTCAGCTCATGAAAAGTTGAGTTTTTCACAACAAACAGCAGCGGTATGTGGCTTAAACGCTATAAACAAACCTTTAAAATATGTATAAGAATTTTTTTTTCTTCTTCTTTTTGAACTTTGAGTTGGACACCGATATCTAAAACATTAATGATGTTAAAGCAACACTGTAACTTTGACTGTGACTTTGAAAAGCAAAACTAAACGATGCACATTAATATGTCGCACAAAACAGCAATTTAAGTAAAACTAGGTCACATTTTACTGAGAAAATGTCCCCTGGTTTTCTCTCTGATGTCCTACAACTGCTCTGCCTCAACTCTATGATTCACAGAGGTTCCTGAAAGCAACATGTAGGCCGCCTGCAGACTGAAGCTGCAGCTGCAGCAGCAGGTAGTTGTCGTAGACAGCTCCACTAAATAAAAGGCTACAGACGGAGCAGTCACAGGACATCAGAGTGAAAACAAGAGGACATTTTCTCCTTAAATTATGACCAGCTTTTACAAAATTGCTGTTTTGTGTGACATATTAACGTGC
>JAQFJA010000013.1:8432146-8446124 GCA_029874485.1 Naso brachycentron | reverse complement strand
GCTCACAAATGAACATTTTATATCTTGTTTGCGTTCCCCATACAAAATGTGAAGTAAACAGCCTTACTTATGATGATGTTTGTACTGTAGCCTAAATATTTAAGCTAGCTAGAGCGCACTTTGCTTTTTTTGTTGAAACAAAAAAGATATGTGATAATTTGTGAACTTCAGAGGTGCTGGTAGTCAGATTTTGCCACTATTAGACAAAGCAAGTTTAGCCGTTTCTGGCTATTTCAAGTCTTCATGCTGAGCTAAGCTAAGCTAACCCGCTGCTAGCTTTAGCTTCATTTTTAGTGGATAGACTCGCAATGGAAGGCTAGTGACGTTTCATCCCGCTCCCAACACTAACAGGTGAAAACACGGTTTGTTTCATGCACTGGCTAACTTTGAAATTAAGGACTTTTTTAGAGTGATGGAAAGAAAATGTCCAAAATACATATTTAGGTTTTAATGTTTGTTTGTAATGGGCAAATGAGTTCATATTAAAGCCAAAAGATTTTCAAAAAATTTGGATAATAAAAACTAATTTTCTTCACAAAGGTTAAGCAGTCAACTGGGAATATTTTGTTTGATGTTTTTGAGCCTAATAAAAATTTTACTCTGTTCACAATTTTTTGCCTAAAATATCTTTAAAGTTGTTTTTCTTTTCAAAGTTAGCTTTTTCTCATCCTCTTAACCAGAAATCTACACTTAACTATAGCACTTACATGCAATGTCTGTTAATCAAAATTTTTACTGTGTTCACCTGTGTCCCCCCTTGTATTGGATAGTGCTGTCACTGTCTACAAAATTGTTTCCTTGACTTAATGATAACAATAGATTACTTTTTGGACGTTTGGAGTTAACAACTGATAGACTTTTTGTTGGAGAAATTTCCACCCGAATGAGTTTTATTAGCCATTAGTCATGCACCAAATCCCAGTGAAGTCACCCCGGATGGGTGCTGTCATGGTGAGTTGTCCTGTTATTCACTGTCTGTGAAGCAGCTGCACATAATCACATAATGTTCAGCTGAGGAAGACACAAATTTACCAAACAAGCACCTCTGCAAGAAAAAAAAAAAACAAGAGGTGCAGTTTAACAGCATTATCCAACTCTAAACACTCTCTCTCTCTCCCTCTCTCTCTGTGTGTGTGTGCGTGTGTCTCACACAAATGTACCCACTCAGGCAGCAGCTGTGATTGGCTGAGAATGACACCTGAGCAGACAGCCGGGGGTAATTTAGAATGCTGATTGGCTGCTGGAACCTTGCTGTTCATGGGCTCTTCTAGTGCAGCTGACTTGAATGGAGCTTTTGTGTAAATATGCCACATATACAGGCAGGCCTGTATCACGAACATCCAAGCTGTAATCTAAAGCAGTCCAGTACAATAGCCCTGTGGCAAAAATGTGCTTTTATAAAGCTAATACTGTTCACAGTGAGTGAGACTGTCAGAAAAGTTTTGTTTGTGATAAGCTTTTAGTTTGTGCTGCTGACTCATTTGTTTTCAAGACTGCACAAAAACCATAAAGTAATTAAGAATAAGGTCACTGACCCTGCTGAAGATACAGTACTTCTCACCTCGATGCAATTTCCTTCAGAGAGAGATAAGTTGTTTTTGTGTTAAACTGCTGAAATGCTAAAAGGTTAACGGCAGCGATAGCCTCGGCACAGAGAGGAACACACATGGAGGATAAGAGCGGCAGTTATTAATAGCAGACACATACTACAGGGTGGAGACCTGTGTCACTTAAAGGACAATTTTCACATTCTGGGAAAGGTATTAGCATGCTTTTTTCCAAAGAGTTAGATGAGATGTAGATTAAATGTAGCTTAGCATAAAGACTGGAGACAGGGGAAGCAGCTAGCTTGGCTTTGCCCCAAGATTACAAAATAAACTAATTGAAATGTAGCCCACTGATTTAAACAAATTCGAAAACTTGTGGACTTTAGAAGTGCTCTTTCCCTCTGTTTCAAGTCTTTACGGTAGGCTAACCAACCATTGGCTAGCACCAGCTGAATATTTACTGTATAGACATGAGAGTAATGTGAATCTTTTTATTTAATTCTTGGCAAAAATAAAAAATAAAAAAGTAAATAAGCATCTTTCTCAAAATGATGAACCACATTGAACACAACTCTCCAGTTCTCTAATAGAACCATTTTTATTCACTGGAAAGGAGGGTTTGTTTAGCTTGTGGCTTTGATTCAGGATATGTTTAGCATCTCTTAAAGCCCAACATGTTCTTTCTGTTATGGTGAACGACGCAGAGAAAATAAGCATGCCGTGCAGGAGTAAGTGAAGGATCTGGCGATATAAAAATGGTGAGCTGCTCTGAAACAATTTTGGAGCAGGACGGTAAAGAACAAAGGGGCTGGGAGATTGCATCCTAGTGCCACGCCCTCAGGCTGTAGAGTCAGGGCCTTTATGGCACCCTTTGTTAAGCTGCTTGATACACTCTATACCCCCAGAATCCCCTTTCATCTTTCATGGCACAGGGAGAGAAAGAGCTACTGAAAAGGCCGAGTGTATCCAGAGTACCCAGAATGCATAGAAGCTGTGGTACTGGTGAAAGGCAGAAGAAAAGGTTGGAGAATTTTGAGCAAACTGGATCATTAACCGAGTGTTAAGAAATGATGGATGCTGCAATTACCTGTGGTGCATTTGCATGAAAATAACATCCAAATGAGCAGTATCCAAATGAGAGAGCATAAAATGCTATGATTTTGACACCTGAGCTAGAAGGAATAAACATGAAACAGAAACCTTTTTTTTTTTTTGGCGTAATCAACTATCCGAGAGGACGGATTAGGATGTTTCCCTTCACGATTTCACTCAGGACTGAGGAAAGAAATTGTCAAGCTTGAGTTTGATAGATCAATTTACCAGCTGTTCCAGCAGGCTTTTCCTTTAGCTGTAATTCAATCCCTCCCAGTCTAACAGCATAATCTATGACACGCTTGATCTGCTATTCATTTGAAGTGTCGTAGCATCCTGCTTTATCTTCTGATGTGCCTGAGACCTCCTCGACGCCAGCGCCAGCTCCGCCAGTTGCTAGGAGCTATTTGCTATATGTAATTGTCATGGTTATTATGGCCTCGCATTAGCCAGCATAAGGCTTGTGATTTCAGCCTCAACATTAATGCACATGTTACTGTCAGGAGAAGCACAAGCAACTGAATTAGGAATTCAAATTCCTGCAGGATCCTGCTATTTTTCACTATTAATTGTTTTTTTCTTCCTTATTTCATTAATATATGAGATATTTCATGCGTCTTCTTGTGTGCAAGTCATCTCAGGTCACACTTATCTAACAATATACTTTTTCTTAGTAGATTAATACATACGCATATACACTCAAGCAAAGACACACACTGACTGCTGTAGGCTTTTATCCTCAGGCGCTTGGATTGCCAAGAATTACATAGAGAGAAACGTATTCATTTGGGGAACGTACACACACACCTTCCCAGAGACAAGCCCTCAACATTGTCAATTTGTCCTGAGGCAGAGAAGAATACTACTGCTGAGCTACCGAGGTGGTGTAGTAGTTTAGGGCCTTGGAGAGCACCCGTCTTATTTTGTCCTCCTTTCCCCTTTTGTGAAACTGTGAGGCTCTGGTGATTTATCAGCGTTAACCACATGGCCCACCAAAATTAGGATGGGGCAAATATGACTGATGTCATTATCTATGGGTGGCAGCGAAGTAAAAGTGTCTGAATGTCGGTTTAGGACCACAACAGTGTGTTTGTAAAGAGGTTAGGAGTGAGGGTGCGTGCCATTATATCAAGGCGCCCTTTAAAAAAAGCTATGAAATGAGTGAGGAAGAAAGAGCAACGTGTTCAGACAGTTAGAGGCAGAATTTCCTCTTTAACATTCTTCTCATCCAATAAGACACGCTGTATTTGTGCAAGCCTTCTGCTGCATACACCAACACGACGTCTACGCACTCAGAAATGAGACGGGGGGACAAATGCAAACTTTTCAACCCTCAATATACTTTCATGCTTGACTTGTTTGGTACAAAGTAGTGAAACAGCTACAGTGGAGTGCAGCTGTGACATTTATATTTAACCATTCAGTTATCACTGCCATTTTAGAAATGACATTTTCTCATTCCATTCAAGTGAAACTACTTTAAACTCGGTCAAATTGAATGTGCAGTCTGGAAACTGTAATGTGTATAAGATGATTTATATAACCATATTTACAACTAACATTCATAAACTCATTCTGAAACTGCTCTGGCTAGACCAAAGAAGCTCTTTTCATTTGAAATTGTTTGATGGCATGGTTAGTAACTTAGTCTTTAGAATGAAGTAGCTTCTCCTTCACTACATTTGAGATCACTGTTTGTAGGTACAACATTGAAGCGCCCTGTTCGCCACTCTACTGTACTTAGACAAAGAATGCTTTGAGCTAAATGCTAAAGTTAGCATGCTAACATGCTCACAAAGACAATCTGATGCTAAGCAGTGTGTAATGTTTACTGGGTTCACCATCTTAGGGTTAGCATGTTAGCATGCTACCATTAGCTTATTAGCACTAAACAAAGTACATGTATAGTACCCGAGTAGCCTACATGAATGTGTGAACTAAATCAAAAAGAAATTTGACGTGTAATAACTTGTACTTATAGAAGATTCTGTAGGCATGAATACAGTCAAAAGAGCTTAAATTGAATTTAACTTGGCTTCTGCCATTCTACACTATGACATCACCCGGATGGGAGCGAACACTGTGGGCAACTCTGTCATTTCTCATTTATATTATTAGATTATATTATATTAAAAATATGCAAGGTTTCATCTTATCAATAACTCACAGTTTAACTATGTCAATTGACAAATAAACAATCCTGGGCTGCCCTGGTGGCTCAGTTGGTGGGCCAGGTACAACATGAGTAGGGACTATATCCTCGCTGTGGTTGCTCCGGGTTCGATTCCACTCTGTGGCCTTTTGCTGCATGTCTTTCCATCTCTCTCGCTCCACCATTTCTTGTCTGATTCTTTGGTTGTCCTATCAATAAAGGCAAAAAGCCCAAAAAATATCCTTAAGAAAAAAAGAAACACTCATTCCAATCCACATATTTTACCAGAACATTGCACTTAAAACCTTTATAGTGAACCCTACATTGGTGCTAAAGGAAAAGTATGAAATCACGATTGTCATTCAGAATCATCATGTGAGAGCCATGAATGTCTGTTTCATTTTTACCAACACATTTAGTAGCTGGTGGTATATTTTACTGGACAGCCTACACTGAAGCCATGACCTGCTTGTGATGCTGGAGGAAAAAATTTGGGGATCACCAAAGTCACCAGAAGTCATCCTCTGGGGAACATGAACTACACAAAAGTTAATGTCAATCCATCACATGTGACAGACTGATATTATAATTCCTAGAGCTGAGCTGCCAGCATTTGCTAAAAGCCTTTGGTGTGCAGTAATGTTTCCAAATCTATTTGCATAAATACAGTTATGAGATTTTTTTCAGTATTTTCAGGAATTGGGGCATTGTTTTCCCCCACATGGCACATCAAATCAGCCATAAAGAGTGCAGATAAATTCAGCAGTTGGGTTTCAGGCTTTGAAGCCGAACCCTGAGTGACAACCAGAAACCAGTCAGCACATCACACCCTCATTTGGTGCAGAATTTATTTCTAGTTCTGCATTTTAGCTCCACATAATTGCCGAAAAAAACAATGAATACAACACCCTGAGACATCGGCGCCACAGATAATTACACCAAAAAAGATTTTTAATTAAACTTAATTGAAAAGAAATGCTATCTGATTGATATGCTCTCTGTTTTTTGTTTACCAAATTTGCTGTTGGTCATGAAGCATAACTTCATTTTGCAAGCTGATTTGCATGAAAAAGATAATTCATCCATGGTAGCCTATTACTTTCTACAAAGTGCCACTGGCTAAAATTGAGTCAGTCTGTCTTAGTGTGGGACTTTTTGACAGTTGAGTATAAATAACTGTAAATTTTCTTTCTTTTTTTCAACATTTTTTTACTATGTTCCCCTGCATCTCCTCAGGCTCAATGACAAGCAAAACATGCCTCTACACATGCATGTTTTCTGCGGCACATATGCAGTAGGTGGAGGTTTGTTATTGCACTGGCCTACATACGCCCAGCAGGGTCACAGGTTCTTGCAAAACATGTTTCAATGTTTTTGTCGATCCATAAAAGACTGTGTCATCTGGGCACTGAACCTTTTCCAAGCACATTATCTCGGACTGACGTGCGAGAGCACAACATGCCACGCCAGCACACTCCTCCCTTCAGCCCTACGTCACCTGACCTGACCCAAAGTTCAAGAAACTTTTTACAAACATGAGAAAAAAGCTGCACCACTACCCCCATTTCCCAAAGGCTGCATATATAAGAGTATCTGTGCAGGACAGGGGAGCTAGTTTGTGAACGCACTGGATTAACTTGGAGTTAAAGAAGGACTGCTGCTTTCAGTCTGGTAAACAAAAATAAATTTTCTAAGATACTTTTATTCTCTTAACAATTTATAATGGATCTCTGCATAGTTTTCATGACTTCTTGGGCAACTTTTATTGTATTTTGCACCACTAAACCCCAATATTTGCTCTCATAATATCCCATTTTTATGTCTATCTTTATAGCAAGAGTGGCATATGTTTTGCTGCCATTTAAAGTAGTTCTCTGTTTCCACTTTCACTTCAGCTCAGCCTCCTGCTTTGCGCGTGTGTTCCGGACGAGGAGGCGGTGGGGTGGCGACACGTCATATCAGCCGCCGCGCTCTGATTGGCTGCCGATTCTCACCCGACACAGCTGTGATTGTTTTCTGCAGAGGAAGCTCTTGCCCCTGGTGTGAGCTCTGTGCCGTGGAGTGGATGAGCACTGAGTGTGGGGTTTTTTTTTTTCCTCCTCTCTGTCTGCTAACGATGATGTGAATAAACAACGATCCCGGTCCTTGTCGTAACGAGCTGGAAAACAAGGAAGCGATCCTGGTGCAACTGTCTGCAGAGGCGCGAATGAAGAGGAGTGGAGGTTTCTCTTTGGACCAGACACTGAACACGTCTGGAGATAAAGGTAAGGCTCACATCTCATAATAGTTACAGTATTAAGTTGTAGCAGAATCCTAAAACCCATGACAGTACAATGTATCTGTGCTTGTGAATTAAATGTATCTATTGTGTCATTTCTCTCTCCTGCAGCCCCAAAGTGCCAAATGCCCAGACTAGAGGACCACTGCTGGAGCTGCTCCTGTGCATCAAGGGTCGAGGCAAAGCATTCATCTGGCGCGAACTGGTTAGCATCCAAAGCTGAAGAAATGATGTCCATCATCACCTCGGTGCTCAGCAATGCCTACGGCTCTCTGCACGACGTCCGGACGGCCAACCTGATCCGCCGGGGTCTCGTCCTCTTCACCGTCGGAGCCTTCCTCGCCCTGGTGCTCAACTTGCTCCAGATTCAAAGGAACGTCACACTGTTTCCCGAGGAGGTGATGACAACTTTGCTTTCGTCCGCCTGGTGGATCCCGCCATGCTGCGGCACAGGAGCTGGTGAGTGGACAACGCTTTGTGGGAGCCGAAGAAAAATGTTAATTAGCGCGTTATAAATAGTTCTGGGGGCAGTTTGACCTCTTTTATCAGCAGTTTGCTGCTAAGTTTGGGACAAAGGAATGCAGACAGGGGTGGGTGCGTTCCAATACATAAGTGAGTGGAAGAGAGTGAAAAAATAAAATTATTTACATTCAATATATCATCCATTTATGGTCGCCAAAAGTGTGGAAAACATTAAGGGAGGCCTTGAACATCACACCATACCAAGCTGGAAAATAGCCTTTTTTTAACCAGTTACAGGAAAAAACACATTACTGTCTTTGTTATTGGCATTGTTATTAGCTCCTGTATGATCAGGTGGTAATGAATCATCATCCCGCTTTGTTTTTGTATGGTACTATTACACAAGCCTTCCTCTCTGAGGCTGTACCTGTCCTGATGGTTTCGTCTGGCAGTCAGTTACAAAAAAACGGACTCTGCACAGATGGCAGCGATTCTCGAACTCTGATTGGCCGCAACAGCCGAACACGAGGTGAGCTGCGCGCTCATTGGCTCGTGTCGTAACGGGTGAGCTGAGGGGGAGGAGCTTGGAAGCAGGAACCAGGAAGTGGGGGAAACAAAAAAATAAATAACAGCGTCGGCTCCTCCTCTCATGTGCTGCAGGGCAGAAAACCAGTGAGAGTAGAGACGTAGTAACATGTCCAAACTGTTGACGTTACTCTGTGTCCTAGTAATGTCTTTCACTGTGTAGGATTAGCTTGTTTAAGAGCTCGTTTGTTTTAAAATGGGCTACTGAAGTGAACTTTTGATGTGTTTTTGTCTTCTGTCGGCTTAATCGTTGCTGCACCTGACAATTACTTTTTCTTCTAATACATCAATAGTTTTTTTCAGTTACCAGATTAACAGTCAAATTTATAAAATGCTAGAAAAGGGTGACTTCATAGCTCGAGAGCTATACAAGTCGAGACCTCAAAGATATTTAATTTGTAACAATTTTAACACAAACAAGAGGAACAAACTCTCACATTTTATTCAAGATGGACTAGCAGACATTGGGGATATTTTTGTCTGATGACTAATTCAACAACAAGTAAATGAATCGTTTCTAAGGCTGAAATAATCAATCAGTTATCTAATTGGTCAATGAACAGGAAAAATAAAAACTAAGCTCAATTCCAGCTTCTAAATTCTGGAGATGTGCTGCTTTATTGTTGTCTTATGTGATAGCAAACTAAATATCCCTTGGGTTTAGGAGTGATGCACACACATTGTGCTTTTTGAACTTTATTGAGAAGTAGAGAGTACTAAACAAACAGGAGCTTGACATCATTAAAAAAGGAATTACATTTAAAAAAAACAGCCAAACAAAATAAAAGTTGAGACAAAAATGAAAAAAAACAAACTCAGTTCATTTTTAAGGAGTTTGAAGTACAGCTGTCTAAATGAGTCACTAATTACGAAAGCGCATGTTCAGCAAATAGAATAATCCCACACAGCAGCTCTGTGACAGCATTTGCCTGCTGGCATTTCACAGAATTTCTGCTTATCTTTTGCAATTCGGCTCTGTTTGTTCCTTTTTTCGCAGCTGTTGTCGGCCTGCTGTATCCCTGCCTCGACAGCCATTTGGGAGAGCCGCACAAGTTTAAGAGGGAGTGGGCCAGCGTCATGAGGTGCATCGCCGTGTTCGTCGGTATCAACCACGCCAGTGTTGTATCCTTACACAAAGGACTCACCTTGTAGATTCATGAACTTTCATTTAAGCCAGTTTGTCACAGTGAGAATATGATATGAGGGAAATGCACTGTTCTCTCTCTAGTTTGTACAGTATCTAAAGAAACAGGAAGTCCTGCTGTACTCATAAGCAGGGAGCTTTGTGCTTGAAGTTCATACAAATATTTGAGTTAGAACTAATCCCATGATAACTCCTTCTGTTGACTTTAACCTTAACTGTACCGTAACACAGAAACTAGACTTTGACAACAACGTGCAGCTCTCCCTAACCCTGGCAGCCTTGTCTTTGGGCCTGTGGTGGACGTTCGACCGGTCCAGGAGCGGCTTTGGTTTGGGCATCACTACTGCCGTCCTGGCTACTGTGTTCACACAGCTGCTGGTCTACAACGGAGTCTACCAGTAAGTCAGCCGGCAGCTTTCTCTCTCTGTAATAACACTGTACTCAAGTAGGACAGGATTAACCACTGGTGATTTGTCATTACCTGTTATTCATACCTGTTAATTATATAGCTGTGAGAGTTAACCTCGCTCAGGTGTGAATGAAGTACAAAGAAACTGGAGGTACTCCCACCTGTATGATTCCATCAAAAAAGATGTGACACATAATGCTTGAGGTGCAGAGTTTTATTTTGGGAAGCCCCCTTGTCTCTCTGAGCCCAATTAACAGGCCCTCCTACAGCCTCCACTGGCGTATCATCAAAAATACACAGCTGAGTAAAGGGACTGTTGCTCATGCTTAGAGGTTCAAAAGGAAGTTGCAGCTCATGCTGACTTTACAAGGTAGAAATAGAGGGGGAAGAACGAGAGGAGATAATTAAACTTTGAAGCATGACAGGTGTTGTATGTTCTCCCCACTCAGTTTTCTGTCTTTGAAATGTCTTTGAGAGGCGTTGATGTGTCTCTTGTTCTTTGACATGACATCACGCGACATCTTATTTAGCTTTCGAGGGCTTGTTGTTTGTTTTATCTCCTTTAGAGAGGTAAGAGGTCAGGATCAGCTACAGAACTGCATCACTAAACTTGCTTTACGTTAAGAAGAGTGATGAACTAAAATGATTTCTGTTTCTCAGGTATACGTCTCCAGACTTCTTGTATGTACGCTCCTGGCTCCCGTGCATATTCTTCTCAGGCGGTGTTACTGTGGGAAACATTGGACGGCAACTTGCAATGGTAAAGTCTGCAACAGTTTAACATGTGCTTCTGTAGCTTAAATTTTAAAGTCAGGTTTTAGGTACAAATCAAACATGTAATGAGGGGTCATAAGGTGAGGATGTACAGGAAAATCACGCAACTAAAGTGGCGGCGTCACCTTGAAATAACTCTAACCTTACCCTGGGTTAAAGGAATAATTTACCAAAACATTAAGATTTTGTCAGTCTTAAGGGGAGACAGCCCTAAAAAATTTGCCCTGAGTCTGCAGTACATCGTTCATTCAACCAAAAAACACAAAATATGTTCCATATGAAAAGGTGTTCGGGAGGAAATAAGTCAGTGTCTGCTTACATGGCATCCTGCTTTTTGACCTCTCAAATTTATACTAGTATTGGCCTCCATAAGCAGCCTCAAGATGCTTTAAATATTATTCATTTTTGTGTGCAAACAGTTTATAAGAACAGCATGAATCACCAAGGAAAATTAAAACACAAAGTTGGAAATAAAATGGACAAATGTATCAAAATAAGACAGACGGCACAGTCTGTGTGTTTTGGATGCAACAGTTGCTTTTAGGTCCCAAAATTAAGTATTTGTTTGACTAAACAGTGGCTTTTTCCCGCTCAGCACACAGTGATCTTACTGCTTTAATTTGCCCCATAACAACAGAGTTTTCCGGTTAAACTTATGAATATACCTGTTGCTAAAGGCCTTCCACCTTCCTCCAAAACGAGGTAGTCTCCTCGCTCTGACAAACAGCCATCCTTTCATTGTCCTCCATTGTTCCTGTGTTTGTTTCACATTTAAAAGGATGTCAGGGCATTTTTAGAAGAAGCATGTAGTTCTAAAAAATCAGTCGTGTTTAGTAGAGCCGAGCCATACAGGGAAGTTTCTTACCAGCTTGAAGTTTTGTGTGTGTAACATTTAAAGGTTAAACATTTGAGAATGTCACGTTTTTGGCATCTACATTCTAACTTTTGGGTGAACTACCAAACTGGTTGCAGCGCTGCAAACTTCAGTAAAATATTTTCTAATATGCAAAGATTATAACTCGGTGGTAAACACCCGTGACTCAGTGTGTTGTTCTGAACATTTTCATTTTGTCATTTTGGCACAAAATACCCCTAAATGTTAGTCAGTGTCAGCCTTCAAACATCTGTATCTGTCTAAAGCGTGTGGAGGAAATATAGGTGACTTTAAAAGACCCATCAGCACCACATATGTTTTATTTGCAACTTCTCAGCTGAACCACAACAGCCAATAACAATGTCAAATGGTTTGTATTTGTGCAAAGTGCACTGGACGCCCCCCTTCCTTCATAATTATCCCATCAAGTCAGCTGTGATGTCTTCATTAAGCTTGTGCCCAGAAGCCTCACCTCATTCTGTCTGTAAAGTAAGAGTCCCGTCACTCCCTCAGTTTGACTCAGTGAAAGCGTGAAAGCAGATTAAGGGCTGTTGTTTTTCACAGTCGTGGCGAGACACAGAGCCAGTCAGGACTCGGCTGACCAGAGGGTCATTTGCTACTTGTTGTTTTTGTTTGTGATGAGGCCTGAGGAATGTTGGCACAAGTCAGCGCTCGCGGTTTTGTTCTCTGTTTTTCTCTCTTTCGCTCCAGTGAGTCATTTATGAGAAGGATCAGGAGGAACATGAGACTCTTTAGCTCAAAATTGTTTTTTTGGTGGCTTTTTGTTCCATTAGGGATTAAAGATGGTTACTGTGAAACAATCTGTTTGGCAGCATTAACCATGCAGAATAAAAGCTCCTGTACTTATTAGATCTGGTTTAAAGCTGAATGGCTAATAATTTTACCAGCTTATTTGCAGTTACACTCAGATATTTAGTTTTAAAAGGTTGCACAGCTCAGTACACAAGCGTTTGAGACTTTTTATGTGTGAATATATTTAAAAAGAGATGAGCAAAATGCAACTTTGTCCTGCTGAGCATGCAGAACTTCCTTCCTTTAAGTTACAGAATGTTCGGTTTGCATTTGGAAAAAAGGAAACTAAAAGCTGTCCTTTTCTTTAAACTCAAACTTGACTCTTGAAGTAATGGTTACTTGTTCTTAAAGTGGCAGCAGGTTAATATTTACTGGAAAACCTATAAACTGTACACACGGTGTGGTTTTGGCAGAAGTTTAGAGTTTACAGAAAAGTGAAACCAGCTTGTTCAGGTGTGACTCACATCTTGGAAATGAGTCACCTGAGGCAGTTAAAAGTCATCAGCGCTCAACAATAGTTTCAATGATTAAAAGGACTGAATGAGTAACATTCCACTAAATGACTTGTCATATTGTAAGATTCATTAATCAGGTTCAGGTCACACATAAAACTCACTTTAGCCACTACCAGGACCCGATTGGTAAAAGTACTTTTAAAGCTCCTCTGAGAAACTTTTACTTTGTGTTGATTGTGGCGGCACATGTAAACAAAAGTGCTAGCGCGAGCATTTGTTTTGGAAGAGAGTGAAAGAAACACGCCACTTACTTGCACAATGAGTTCGGCAATAAACACAAATTATTGAAATTAAATTAAATTATCATAGAAAAATATCGTCCTGCTTTCAACTATAGATAGTAAGAAGGGGAACAGCTCGTGAACAGCAAACCGTCTCTTCTGGTTTGTGTGTCATTAAGTGTTTCGTAGCGTTTCCGCTGACTGAGCGGACCAGGTGAACACATTTTAGAGACAGGATAGTAATCTCCAGTCTCTCCGATGGTCTCATTTGCTGATGTGGGTAAGACGTGAGGCATCAGTATTAAATTTGGACAGCTTCATAACCAGTTAAAAGTTGCTCCTACGCACTTTAAGCCTTCTTTACTCAGAAATTGCCCAATACCATTGCAACACGGAAAACTTTATTACACTAATTCTCAGAAACACTCTGCTAGCTGTTCTTTCTTAATAACAATGATGTAACAATAATTTACCATCCTTGTTAGTTAGGGTTCTTGATTTCATCCTCTGCTCGAAGTCCAAAATTATCCATGGACCTCATTGTTGCCCCAACATGCAAACATTTTTAGCTGCTGTTCTTCTTTGAGTTTGCTGCTAACTGCTGTAAGCGGCTCTTTAAATCTCGCACACATACTGGTCGTCAGAACATCACACCCCTAGCCCATCCTGCCGTTGCATTCTTCTTCTAATTGCTGCATCACATTGATTGATTGATATGTTATGAACTCTGGGCTTCTTCTCTGTCTCCCCCTCAGGGTTGTGTCGAGAAACCCCACATGGACTGAACAGCGGGAGCACAGAGAAGCAGGTGAAGGACGTTCGATGTAAAAATGGACAAAGTTTGAAATGGAAAAGTTATGTGGAGAACTAGAGGAATAACAGGAGAAACAAACTAATTGTTTTGACTTCATCCTTTGTTCTCATAACAAAGTGCGGGTCAGAAAAGCCCCTCATCTAACGTGCCATGTCCTCTGCACCTCCTCAAGGCCAAACAACCTCTCCCCCTCTGACCTCTGTTGTACTCCTTTAGCATTAAGGCTTCCTTCACACTAAGCAGGAAGACTGTGTTTGCCTTTTTTGTTGTTTCTTTGAAGTGATCTGTTGACTGGTTT
>JAQFJA010000013.1:8403903-8421064 GCA_029874485.1 Naso brachycentron | reverse complement strand
TGTTGCAAGTAAGAAAAATAAAGATTATTATGGATTTATGTATCAGATTCACCGCATCTGGACAGTTCAGGCCCACATACAGGCAAAAGATTTTGTTGAAGGCTGAGCTACCATCACAAAAAGCTTGATGTCTTTCCCCCTTATACCCCATAATTTAATATTTTAATAATCAACACACATCCCAGTGATTTACTATGGAGGGACTTCACTGTCTAAGCAATGGCCGATATCAAAAGCAAGACAATAAATCTACAAAGCAAGCATGGCACCAAAAACTGCCAGACATGATACTAAAACAGGCTTATAAATGGCTCCAAATGAGTCGATTACTGGCTGACTTTACCTTGAAATAAAAATACAAAACAACAGTATATGAAATGCACATTAAATGAATAGTACAGCAGCTCTGTTTTAACCCTTCATCAACCAGGACAATCTGCTTCAGTGTATTTTTAATCACAAGCAGGAGAGCAAAGCAGAGAAAACAGGCAAACTACAGAAATCCTCAGTCAGTGAGGTGAACATGGCGATGATGATGATGATGATGATGATGATGATACCCCGATTGATTCTCTACTAAAACAAGACACATTTAGGCCAAGTCTTTTTTTTTTCCACCACAGACCAAAACAAGCCAGTCAAAATTGGACAGACATTAGTGAATCGTAACTCCACATTAGTGGGATTATGTGCTTGTAAAGGCACACTGCAAAAAATGGTGGAGTTTTTAGCATTAAAAGCTTGTTTTTCCGACTAAAATCTGCAGAACGGTGGGATGACTTCTGCACACTGCTGGCTCGCCTTATTTCCAGTGAGGCCCTGTGCGCAAAAATCACAATTCTCGATCTGCTTCCACCAACCCAGCCTTAAATTTTTTTTGCTTTGAAACGCCGCTCCGAAATGGAAACAAGCAAGAAGTGCCAGATGTTTCAGTTTTAAAAGAGAAATAAGATCCCGTGGCTTAACAACAGACTGTTTGCTGTGTTAAAATGCGTATTTTTGCAGTGCACGCAGGCTCTTATTATAATTCAGAGCCTGAAATGGTGTCATTTCCTCCAGACATCCCTGTTTTGCTGTGAGGTTAGAGGCCAAGCCCAGGCGGTAGCGGGCTGTCTGTGCCTCCATTGTCTGCTGCTTATTTAGCGCTCAACATTAATCTGCGCTTCCCCTCACAAGTGAGAAACAATCGCAGCATGAGTGTGGCCTGTCTAATTACATCTTTCACTCCCAACTTTCACTTCAGCAGCCCGACGCGCAGAGCTCGGATGGGCCCTTTGTGGTGGGGACATGTGAGATATGAGCAGAGGGTGTTGTTCAGGTATTTTGGAGATAAGACTTTTTATAATGCAGCGCTATCAGAGAGCAAGTGTTCACTTTTGGATGCAAAACGCAGTTCAAAGATCAGCCTGTGGTGTTTATACGAGCTGCCAATGCGCGTTTGAACGCAAACTCCAGATGAAACCCAAACAAATATTCCAGGTCATAAGACGTCACCGTAATTGCTTTGCAATTTGCACAAAGCCTGTGTTTAACAAGTGAAAAGTCACGGCTGGAATGTTTTCCGCAGGACAAAACCCGGCTTAGACTCGGGCTTAAATTACAGGAGTTAACGTGCCACAAATTCAAATTAAAACAATTTGGGCAGCAGGTTATTGTTGCACCCAAAAGTAGGCCCACGCATTTTCATGGCACCACGGCTCAAATAAATGTGAATAGGCTAATCTATTCATAACAGAAGCGCTAACAAGCCTGTGATGCACAAATAATCACAACAAAGTAGGTTAATGCGTCATGTGTTCATTTCAGAAATTTGGAAATAAGCTACTCCCACACCCCAAAAACTAGGAGATCAGACAATGCGTGCTTTCAATAAGAAAAAGAAGGCAGCTGACTGACTCGAACTGAATTGCTCAAAGGCTCCTCACTCAGTCTGTCTTGCTGCTCCTCTGGTCCTCCTCGATGCCCCCTTTTCTTTTACGCGCAGCCCCGGTTCAAACGCCAGAGGAGAACCGGCTGAGACATCCCTGCAAGCCCGGTGGCGTCCTGGGAGGAGGAGTGCAAACTTAGTGCTGGTCAGCAAAGTTACTCAAAGTTTTGTCTTTGGCGCGACTCGGTACCCTGAGCATCGTGCACAAAACAGTTTGTTTGCATCACTGATTTCTTTTAAAGGGATATGGACCCAGTTCTTCGTCGACCGCAGCGTCACGACAGGCGAGCATGAGAACATCAAAAATACTTAACGCGCATCCCTGCGCGTTTGAAATCAGACAGGGGAAGCCTCTTTGGCTGTCACATTTCAGTTTTGATGCATTTTGTTGCCAATTATGAGGCGACTGGAAGCAACATGTCACATTGGACCATCCTGCAAACCAGAGCGGTTAAATTTCACCAGAGAACCAATTACGCGTTGTTGCTATTGGTTAAAAGGGGCAAATGATTTTAAACCAAGTTACATTTTCAACAAAATGTCGTCACTCGATCCTCAGGTCGAAATGAGAGCATACAGACGTGCAAAAATTCTGCTTTCAGATTTTAACCTTGGCCAGGACAAACTCGCTTCAAGTTACTCTGACTCCGATTGTCCTTACAGGTGTTCTAAAAACCTATTTTGTGAGATATTTCCAACAGATTCAGTATTTTCTGTTTTATCTAAATGCTTGTTTTACAGATAGAATTTCAAAAAATGTTGCCTTACAGATTTTTTATATCACGGATCCCTATAAACGTCCAAAATAGGCCATTTTACTTTATTTTAATCTGATTTTTTTCCCGTCACAAAGCAGATTTTTTGTTGTTGTTATGGTTTTAAAATTGACCCGTACTGAACTGAGAGTATCTAGAAAAGCCTTGGATGAAACTTCGTTACATCTAATATACGTTACTGGGCATTAAAAAATAATTTTATGTGAAGTCCCTCCCTGCCATGCAAGCGAGGAACCCCGGGGGTCCCCACAACCCACTTTGACAAGCATGCTTCATTCTCTTTGTTTTAATAACCACGCAGCAAAGTGGCGCGCATCGTGTTTTCTTCTGCTCACCAAAACTCCCCAAAATAAGTTGCAGTTTCATAAACACAGATGAATTATTGGGAGTAGCCTATCTGGGAGCATGCACTGGATTTAAATTAGGCTTCTCCTCCGTCAGTCCAGAACTCTTTCCCTTTACTAAGGCGAGGATAGGCGTTTGTGGACTGCTCTGGAGTCTGCGTCACGTGGCCTGGTTTCTGGCGTCCTATTGGTCCAAGGCACGTGTCTGGGAGGACGGTGGGAAAACGTCACTCGGGGGGCTCGTATTGAAAATAAGAACAAAACTCCAGAGTGAGAGTATTAGAGCATCAGTTTAGGAGCCTCTTTATTTACCCTTAGTTTAGTTTAGGCGTAGGCATTGCTGGGCACACTAAAATCGGATAACAATAAATTGGATGGTGCGCAAATGGCACATGTTTTTAGCTCGACGACATCAGTTGTAACCCGAGATTGAGGGAATATATGTCAAAAAGTATGCTTTTCTCAGAGGACACTACCGCAAGGCTTTGCATGGTGTCCAAGGCACTCACTACAATCTGAGTTTCTTTTTGTATTTATTTTACGCCTGCAGTTTTTTGCAATTCAATTTTCCCCGAAGTTCTTTGCAAATTTTCCCGCTGCAGAGAGAGCGATAAAGGGGTTAAATAGCGTAAAGCCTGGAAAGTGAATCAGTATGGAAGAAAATGATCACGGCAACAGAGACGTGGTGGAGCGGCAGGAGTCGGCGGATGAATCAAACAGAGCCATCCTTCCCCTCTTACAGGCGCCGGGGAACCTGCAGATCCCTCATCGGGTCACCAATTTCTTCATCGACAACATCCTGCGGCCGGATTTCGGACGGAAAAAGGACGGGGGCGCAAACCGCGAAGAGAGCAGCCTGACATCGCGGGAGAGCCACAACAGCCCAGCCGCCCCTCAGACCGAGCCGGTGGGGAGCACGGTGCCGGCGGAGGGGACCTCCACTCCGCACACAGTTACCGGGAACAAGAAGCCCGCGATAGCCGCCGAGGAGCCCCTGAAACCCCGCGGGGAGAACGGAGACCAGTGCCTAAGCTCAGACTCAGACAGTTCCCAAGCCAGCTCAAACCAAGCCACGTCTCAGCCCATGTTGTGGCCAGCCTGGGTCTACTGCACCAGATACTCGGACAGGCCTTCTTCAGGTTGGTGGCACCGTGCATGCGTTTTCCTCCATACCGTATTCCCGGTAACCTGAAATACCCCGTAACACTGACCCCGGATGCCTTGACCGACTTCTCCCGAGCAGAGCACAGCGAAGCGTGCTGTGCAGCGAAAACAGAGAAATTACCAAATATAAATTCATTTTCAATTTTTAGAAATATTATTTAATTGATAACATAAATCCCCTGGTAGACTTTACGAGCGGTATGTCATTGTGGAACGTGGGGAAAAAAATAACGCATGAAAGGAAAATATAACAATGGCTTTTTGGGTGAGAGTAGGCCTATTTTAAAATGCGAGCTAGAATGGGAAAAAAAATATGTTTTAAACCTACAAACTTTTCTTAAATCTTCATAATTTTAAAATCTCGCCAAAATGCAACAAAAGATTCAAAAAACCTGCAATTTTTTGGCTCTATTACGCACATAATTTTATTCACTAAAATGCTCCAAATCAGGCACTCTTCCTGCAAATTTCCCCAGGTTATGAATATGATAATACAGGGGTCCTACATCTACGAAACATACACGCGCTGATAGGCTGCATGTCTCCCAGAGCATCTGCAGGTCTGCAAAATAAAATCTGGTGCTTTTTTCGAGGCTTTTGTTGCTCCTCAGATGCGTGAGGCGGGTTGTTTTTACGACAGAATAAATATGCATGTGTTTTCACAATGGACTCTCCTATTGCTCACTGAACATTTGTGACTTTTTTGGAATTGTTTCTAATCTCAATTTAAAGAATACACAAGCCAAAGCCTGCCAGCATGTTGTAAAGTTAACATGAAGTGTATTTTTCTCAGCGTCTATCAAAAGTGGAGCACAACTTGTTCTCATGCATTATGTAACGCTTTACGTATGGAGTGGCGTAGGCGACTACTACGAGTTGTAGAGCTGCACAGTTATTCATATATAGGCTGCACACGCACGACACATGGGCTGATTCATCAGTATGAAGCTTCGGCCTGCGCTGAGTGCTTTCATGAGTGTTTTGCAGGCTGTTTTGGAGGAGGAAACCAAACACAGTGCAAAGCGCCACCAAACAGGCCTCAATCCAGATGGAAAATTAATGTGTGTCCAATGCGTGCTGCTCAAATTCTGTTCACGTTTGCCCACCGAGGAGCTTTTCAAGAGTCCCACAAAAACAAAAAATGCAAAGTAGCTGCACTGAAATGAATCCTGTGTTGCGCCTCACCTGCAAATCAAGGGCTGAGATGTTGTCTATAGGTTAATAATTCCTTATTACTACAGTGTGTGTGTGTGTGTGTGTGTGTGTGTGTGATGAATGTACGCACGTACGTAGTCTGTGTGTGTGTGTGTGTAAAGCGAGGAAGAGGGATAGAAACAGGGAGGGAGGGGAGGTTTTGCTTTTTGGATGTTTTCTTCAGTGGGCTTGTCAACATTTCACAATCAATCCCCCCCATTTTATGCAAGTTTGTCAACAACGCTTTGAGAAATTAACAGAACGTATTTTTAAGGTTTTTGTTAATACAAAAAGCTTGTAAAAACACCTTAAACTAATGACAACACATGCCTGCGTAGCAGTTTGTTTATGTATTTAAGATTTTTTTGAGGTTAAAACAAGTTGTAGGTTAAAGAAAATCAAAATGTTCGTCTACAATAGACTTTACGCACGTGCTTTACACACATGTGTAGGCTCTATTTTAAATGTAAAATAGTGGAATAGTACTGTGGGTATACGTGATATGAGCGTTTTAATGGAAAAAGATAAAAATAACAATGTTTTGTAATTTTAAAGTTTCTTTTAGGCCGTTTGTCTGATCATCGCCATTTTCGTGACCATGATTTCATACTGACAAACCAATGTATGTCTCTTTGACTCCCCCCCCCCATTCCCCCACTCTCACCCCCCCACTACAGGGCCAAGATCTCGCAAACCAAAGACGAAAACGACCAGCAAAGAGGACAAGCGACCACGGACGGCCTTCACAGCAGAGCAGCTGCAAAGACTAAAATCGGAGTTTCAGACAAATCGGTATCTGACCGAGCAGAGGCGGCAGAACCTGGCGCAGGAGCTGGGCCTGAACGAGTCCCAGATCAAGATCTGGTTTCAGAACAAGAGGGCCAAAATCAAGAAGGCCAGCGGCGCTAAAAACACACTGGCCTTGCACCTGATGGCACAGGGACTGTACAATCACGCCACCGTAACGTCGAAAGACGAAAAATCAGACAGCGATTGATTTCCAGAGAAGTCAAGCAGCCTCCAGACGAAAAAGAACCTATAGTAATCCTATGATAGATTTTTATAGAGATATCACTGCAAAACTATACCTACAGGAATATTTAATGATACCACAGCAGATAATGAAAAAAATACCATATAGTTCTTTTACTCTCACTACAGATATACATGGACACCACAGGAAATTAAAAAAAAATAAAATACTACAAAGGCACAGGACAGCTACAGGAATATTTAAAGACACCATAAGTCTCTATAGGCTCCTATAGGAATATTATAGTGATTTTTCGTTATGTGGGAGGTGTTGTCAAGCCTACAATGCAATAATTTCATCGAATAAAGGGCCAGTGTGTAGAGTATACCAGCATAAATTGTTTAAAAAAATAGAGATATTTCTGCAATATCACGTCTATAAAAGATGTTGTATAAAGGTTTGTTTTCATTGTTTGTCCCCCTCCCAAAAGACCCCCACACACCCACCCAACAGGAGGTACAAATGCTTACACCCTTCTTCTTTTTTTTTTTTTTTTTTTCTCCTCTTTCTATAGGCCTACTGCTATCCATGATTGTCATCGTCTCACATTTTAAAACTAACTGGCACTTGACGTTTCCATCTGTCAGTGAAGTGAACACACTGAAGTCCAAAGAATATTTTTCTGCTGCATCCAGGCTACTGTGAATTTAAATAAATGCTAACACGAGTTTATTTCCACGCTTTGTTGGTTTCCTTGGTTGTTTTTGATGTAAAAATGGACAGAGGAAGGTGTTTTTTTCCCCCCTTGAGTGTCTGTTGCAGACCTAATCGGGCAGAGAATGAATTTTGATACGTTTTTATTAAAAAAAAAATTAAAAAAAAAAATCAAAAATCCCCAGCAACAGTTTATTATTGTAAACAACTGAGAGAGGTAGCGGTCTTTTTCTAACACGCCACTTAACTAAAATGCTACGTTAGGCCTTGCTTATATGTATGTGGTCGTCTGATAGCCTTTACGCAAATATTCGTGCGTATTCCCTGCGTTATACCAATGCATCAGTGCAGCTATTATAGTTTTTAAATAGCAATATGAATCATTTTTTTGTAGCTAAATGAATTGAAGGCTATAATGCTGCCTATAAAGTCACAGAAACAACTCTGTAGCATTAAGACAATGATGACAACCATTTCGCGCACTCTTGAGTACAGACTATACAAGCAGGTTATTGGATGTTCTTGTTAAATCTTTCTCTATATACAGTTTTATTGCATATCCATATATCATTAAAAGAAGGCAAATCCGTCAGTGACTGTATTACAAATGTTGGAAATCTCTTATCGTTGTTGAAAGGACTTCATATGTGTATTTATATAGATTATATTGAGAAAAAAAATCTATCCAATGACCAGTGTTGCTTTAGAGTAGATATCTGAGGTGTTTACACTGCTTGTTTATCTTGCAATAACTTCTTTTTGTTTTCTTTTTTTTTGGTTTTGTTTTGTTTTTTTGTTTGTTTTGTGAATGAAATATAGTTTATGGGGCCTTTGCATGAAAGCTGCAATTTGTTGTACTTGGGCAAATAACTGTGTTTATAAACTTCGACGGAAGTATGATCGAGCTAAGTTCTAGACTGTATCCATACCAAATTGTGGACTTTTTGCCTTTCAAAGTGTTTTTGTTGTGTATCTGCAAAAAGTGTGTGTGAATTAAAATCCACCAAACAGAAACACACTTTGCCTTAAAGTTCAAGTGTGAACTTTTTATGAAACAGAACTGTGCCGAATCAGAGAAGCAGTATTACTTCAAATGCAGACTATTCAAGTTTAATGCCTTTATGAAAAACTGCTGGTACGACATTATGAATTTACTCATCAGCGTATATCTATCTATATATGAACATGTTTAAATAAAATTACAACACAGAGTTGTAGAATACAATGCTATTTTTTATTTTATGTTGAAGTATTCTTTGGTATAAATGTACATAATTTGTATCATGTATTAATTGTGTAATTAACTGCCTCCTGAAAACTGCAAAAGAAGAGTAAATAAACCTTGAAGATTATACACAATCTAGTTTCTGGCATCTTTATTTGAAGCAAATAGTTCAATAAAACACTGAAAACAATAAGTGAGCTTTGGCTGAAGCGGGAAATGTGACCTTTAATCAGTGTTGGGAGAAAAAAAAATATGCATGCAGCTACAACTGCTAGGAAAGGAAAAATCTAAATCTTGCCAAGGTGTCAAATATTCACAAATGCAATCACAAACATTATTAATTTGCACAGCATGACAATCCTTTCCATGCAAACGCCCACTCGGTCTATGGGCGGTTCAGGATCACATTCATGGAGGATCAAATTCATGGGGTTTGAGATTAAAACATTCGCAAAAAGCATCCAAACATTATGCAAGGGAAAGCCTTGAACAATTCCCAGGCATGTTTCCTCAACAATGCCTTATCTGCATTTCCATACTTGCACCGCTAGTCTTTGAACGCCATGTCTAACGGCCGGTGACTAGCATTAGAGCAGATAGGGCTGCTCCCAGCACTGTCTCCACGACGGTCAGTCTTCCTCGCCGCTTCTGAAAGGAGCCTGTGCTTCTATCACAGGGCAGGAATGAGAGTCGAAAGGAGGGGGTGGGGGGGGGTGAGAGGAGGAGAGAGAGAGACACTAGAGAGGGAGAGAGAGAGAGAGAGTGAGAGAGCAATGAAGGTCAAAGCCTGTCATGGCTGCAGGTGGCTGGTTTCCCCCCTCCCGCCCCTCAGTAACCCATTCTCCACACACAGCTTTCTCACTCACCAACCCGTCCTCTCTCTCTCCCTCACACACACACACACACACACACACACACACACACACACACACACACACACACACATCTAACTATCACTTTTATTTTATTGTTGCCTGGCACGCACACATACCCGCACACTTCATTCACTTCTCGTTCCCCCTCACGCGCACACATACCCCTGTTGTTTTGGTCCCTGATTCAGTGCATCAATAGGAACCTTCATCAAAATATTCGCAGGCAGGGAAGCTCCCTGAAGTTCAGATAGGGACACCAATGCATGAACAATAGCTGAAGCTGTAAGGCTGCATGGGCGCATTCTCCTGGAACAACGGCTTTCATCGGAAAATAATTTGTCTCATCTCTAGAGGTGAGATTCAGGTGGTCATCTTTGTTTGGGCTTCTTCGCGCGACGGAAAAGTCTTGCATTGCTGTGAAAACACGTCACAAAAAATCATCAGGAGCCTGGGTTAGGGGTTAGAAATGTGATGCAGAAAAAATGTGCATGGAAGAAAAGTTATTTTCTGGAGTTTTTCTGACTATGTCAGAAAGTTCTCATGCTGCAGAAAAATGGAAGTGGGCACAGGATACATCAGGGAAGTATCAATGTCTATCTCTAAACACAAAAGGGCCCCATCCTGCTATGACCTCTCCCTACCATCCTCCCCCCTCCCCTACTGTGTCATTTACCCACAGTTTCTAAATGCTTCCTATGGCCAGAGTGGAATCTGCTCAGAGGTGCCTGGGCTTTGTGGCGGAAACATAATTAAAGTGGTGAAAGATGTAAAAGGTGAAGAATGGGGATGACATCAGGCCAATTTCACACTTGGCACTCGAATGGCTAGGTCCAAGCCAGGACTCTTGCCTCGCAACACAGATCAAAGCCCACTGTCACCGCACCAGTGCAGGAAAAAAAAAGAGGCAAAAGGACACCTAACTATGCTAATCCCCAGGACGAATATATTTTAATCTTGTTAGAATACAAGTTAATGCCGTGGCTCAGTGACTGAACTTTTTGGCAAGAATGAGAGGTGGACAGAATTACTTTTACCTTTTCTACATGAGGTGTCTCTGTCTGGCACTGGATAAACAGAACAGTCTGAACAAACTTTCTCTTAGGCAAACTCAGCACATTATCAAGCCGCGTACTGTACAGGCAGCAGATAGCGGTCGCAAGCCGCTGAAAAGGCGAGCAACAGTTTTCATTAACAAGGACGAGGGGGGAAAAAACCCAACCCCAGTGGCTGTGTCAGTGACCCCGTCTGAATCCCCACTAAGGCACCTAACATGCAAAGGAAATGAGTATTTTGTGGACCGGTTTGTCCCCTCTCACATTGAGCCCTCCTTCCTCAAAAGCACCTTGGTAACCCTTGATCTCTCATGTATGGAAGTCAGGGCGCTGGGGCCTGCAGAAGTTGACTAGGCAGACAATAGCGAGCGGATGCTTTCTGGAAAAGTCACACCCAGGCAACTCTCATTTCACACACCGTGTTTGAGTGACCCTTGGAGAAAAAAAAGACGCAAGACTTTTCAATAAAGATTCTTTTTGTTCACTTGGCGAAATTCAGAGGAAAACAAATCTCCATGGACTTTTTTTCCCATGTAGCCACAATATCTGGTTTTCAGAGTTTATGTTTCCTGCTTTAGGGGATTGAAATAAAACATGAGATCATCTTGCATTAAATTTCACAAAGTTGTTTAGAACCTGGTTTGACCAACAGCACCTCTTGTCTACACTGGCTCAATCACAGACGCGTCACAAAAAGAACCCTCGCTTTTTTAAAATTTTTCGGACAGAACGTGGAAACAGTAAAGAAAGAACACTGAAGGAAATATTTGTTCAAAAAGTTTTAGAATTTGCCCATAAAAATAATTTTAAAAGGTGATGGAGGTTGCATCAAATGTTTTGGTTCAATCAGGATTTTTTTCTGCTTTTGACTCATATTAATTGCAGGTTTGTTAAACCTGTTTGCTGTTGTAACAGATCACAACAAACATGCCAGTAACTAAAAACAAAGGTAACTTTCAGCCAAATAAAGTAATGTTTGCTTTGTAGCGAATGGAAGTACATATTTCTCCCTGAACACAACAATTAATAATTTGAACCTGTGAATGTCGACCAATTTTGTTTATTTTTGTCTTTATGTTTACATATAGCATAAAGATTGCTGCAACTAGCTATTATTTTCATTGATTAGTTTGATTAGTTTGTCGTTCACCTTCTTCATCAGTCGATGAATCGTTCAGTCTTAAAATCAAAAGAAAATACTTTTAAAAACTATTTCTTCATTTCCAGAGCATGATAAAACATTTTCAAATTGCAGTTTTCGCAAACCAACAGTCAAATAAAGAAAATCCCCCAAAATGATGATGTAAAACCAAAAAAACAACAAATTTTCACAATTTAGAAGTTGGAGGTAGTGTAGTTTCATATTTGTTCCTTGGTGAATGACTAAACTTATTGACAATTTGAATAGTTGTGGGTAAATTTTGTGTTGCTTAATTAACAAATTAAATGACTGACAGTTTCAGCACAACCTATAATAATAATAATACCAGTAATCTGACTGAATTTGTTTAAAATGCTTCATACTTAAATGTTATTCTTTTCCGTAAATTTTGAGTATTATAGAAAATCAAAAACGCGATGAGTAATACACGAGTACAACTGATATTATATTACAATCAACAATTTCTTCACAAATTTGTTTACCTTCTGCATTGGAAGAAAGTTTTATTAGGCACTGACTTGCAATTTATTTTGACAGGCGGCATTCAGGTGTGGATAACTTTTTTGAAAGTGCTTTACATTATCTGTAAAGTTTGAATATTGTAACACCTACAGTTATGGTTGATTTGCTGTTTGGCCTTTTATCATGTACAGTTCAGATCCTAATGAAGGTTTCCTCAAACTCAACTTTCCAATTTCTAACAAACTCTTACAGATGCCTACTTTCCAATGCTTGAAACTTTAAAAATAGGTGTGCAACAAAAGCAAACCTTATAATAATAAATCCTGACTTGACAGCAGCATGACATAAAAATAATGTTCTTCTCTGACGTCTTTTATCAGACTCTTAACCTGTGTTCAACACTGTATCAGTAATGCACTGGAGTAAACAATGTTGAATATCTGCCAAAATCAGTGCCAGGTTCATGTTTGAGACAGGTTCTTAACAATATCACAGAACCAAGAGTGAAATATTGAGTGCTCTAGTGGAAATTCAAAAGCACGCAAGGGGGTCCAAAGGTATCAGTTACAAGTAATATGCTGCATTATTATTTCATAATTTATAAGTCGAAGAGTTAAAGGAAAGAGAACTAGACCTCTTGAACAGAAACAGTCATGCAGGTTCTGCTTCTGTCCGTCTATATATTCCTCTACATCCTAAATTAAGCTGTGCAATGTACAGTCATGCCATTTCTGGCCTCTGTTACTGAGTTTGTGTTGCTTGCTGACACAGTCAGACAGGGTCAAGGATATATCTGACTCACCTCAGGCCCCCTGCTCTCCCAGCGGACTGGCCTGTCACTCACTTTGTGGTTACGCATCATAGCTGACAGAGGCACAAAGTGAGAGCTCGATGCTGCATCAACAGCAGCAACATCATCACCAAAACCCATCCTTAGCATGACATCTTCCTTCCTAGTCCAGCACCAGCTCTCTACACTGTGGAGGGGAGAGGAAAAAACATATTCACACCAAGAGCCAATAATAAAATGTCATTCAGAGTGAGTAGGAAGACCTAAAAATAGAGGACTTGGACATTTACCTTAAAATTCTCCACACTGCGGTTTGATGTGGAATGCCTCACAATAGAGTTGTTATGAAGTGGGAAGCCAGACCTGCAAAGGTTTTAAAATGACTGGGTGTAATACTTCATTTGAGATGGTTTGCTGGGACTGCATACACACAGCTACGCCCTGTGATCCATCCTAAATGGGTCTCGAGCTCATTGAACCAGCGTTGGGTTGGCGTAGCGTATAGCCTTTAATTGGTATTAGTAGGATGACATAATAAGCACATGCATAAAGCTGTTTGACTGAGAGCAAAGGGTTTCCGTGATCACTCATCACAGCACTTTGTTCTTTCTGCATTAAAAATACAGTTGCTGAAATACTGTATTGCACCACTTGAGAATACAAATGATGCTGTAGCAATGCTGACAAACCAAACTATGACCTATACAACCAAGACACACATACACTATTTGATCAATATGGTATGTTCAGATGCAGAGAAAGCAGATAATTCAGTGTTAATCAGCGAGTGTTTGTTGCCCTTGTGCCAGAATGCAACTGATGATTTGGCGACAAAAAATGGCAGCTTACCAAAGACCTGAGAGGAGTTCAAAATATCATATTTAGCATAAATGTTTTCCTTTATCTGCTTTGAACTATCAAAATAGTGCATCTGTGGTTTCGCTCATCATGTCTGGATAAATTTTCAATCATCTGAAGGATGAATACACGGCGACATTAACTTCTATGTTCGCACAAACTGTGGCAGAGCTCCTTATTTTGGATAAAGCGGTGACAAAAGAGGTTAACCCTTCACTGATTTCAGCACCATCTACCTGTCTAGACACCCTCAGATTCTACATTGTACTCAGACGGCCAAATACACCAAAAATAATGATCTCAGTTGGAGTTGGCGTGCAAGGCGAGCTGCGGCTCAGTCGACCGTGCCTTAGCTCACAGTAGTGGGCGTCCCTCTCTTTCTCCCTCTCACTCATTTTGCTGCATGCTGCCATTTTAACTGTTCCTGAGTGGCAGGCGAGAGGGCGGGGTTGGTAGCGGCGGCCATGATGGTGGAATCGCTACACTCGCTCCTGAGGAACAGCCTCAACATCAAAGACAATTCGCACATTGGTCTATGTTGTGGTTCAGGCCAAAACCAGGGACTCTAGGTACAGGAAATATGACATGAGATAAATAGTATTCCAACATTTCAATGCATGCACGGTGAAGCTTTTTTATTAAAGAATAAACATACTAATCACGTTATTCTGACTATTTGAAACAATTACAGAAAAATTCATTCCAGTTATTAAAAAAAAAAAATTCTACTTGTCTGATTTGCAACATTTACCTGTGCTTAACTTTAAAATACTAAATATAACAATACTATATATCAGTATTGCATTTTTTTTCATTAAGTCATGTATAAATAAAGTCGTAACTGTAAATTCGAATTGAGAAAGGGCATACTGAGAATAGCTGCACAAAACTTTTAACTACTGAAATATAAAATCATAATTTCATGACATAAAACAATTAAAAAAGGACTCAAAACTACTAAATGTCTGCCCGAAGTAGAAAACTATCAACAAAGCACATCATAAAGACAGCTCAGGAAGACAAGTATGACTCAGCAATGTTACAAAATACTGAGTCAATGTAAGAGTACTTTTTTTTGTTGTGCCTACAAATTACCAGCTGAATATAATATTTGACAATATAAAATAGATATTAAGTCAAAGATTACTTACTGTGCATGAGAAATAAAATGTCCAAAACTGTATCAACTCAAAAAACAATCATGAACCAAAAACAGCGTGACCTCCTTGGTGTTAAGAGTGTGTCACAAATTAAGAAAAACAAAACTAGTCGTCCTTCCAAAAGTGTCAGTGTAGGATCAGATGAACTAAAGCTAAGTAACATAAAAATGTCAGGAAACTGTCCTGTTGTTTCACAGTTGAAAGGCATTTGTCAGGATTATCGTTCTCTATCTTTTACACTTGTCCTGACATCCTGTGACTGAAATTATTAAAACAAAAAAGGAAAGTTTTTGCCAACAAATTCATGTCTGTGGTCCCTCAAAGCAGGTTGTGTATTATGTGGGTCACATCCAGACACCCGCCTCATTTCCCCACCCCCAACTCTGAAAATTAAGGAAAAAAAATGCCTTCCTGGGATGACCAGCGTGATTCCTAACCAACTATATTTGAGGTCAAAGTTCATCATGTCGCCTTGGCAACACCAGGGCAACAAGCTACGGTGTCTAGACAGGTCATGGTACCCCTCCCATGCCCAAACCAACCCACCACCCCTTGGCTTCTTCCGGAAGGAGGTGTCAGCAGCAGCCAAGTGCAGGGTAAACAGGGCAGGGGTGGGGGTGGCCTTTGGCCCTCATGAGGTCGGATCAGCACCTCCACCCTCCACTGATCAAAGATGGGGATCCTCCATGCCAGGGCCTTGGTCAAAGGGGGCAGGGTCGGGAGATGAACTCTGTGTTTCTGTAATCTAGACGTGTCCAGACCCGATTGTCTTCTTTCACAGCCCAAAATGGACCCTTCCGGTGCTGCTGATTACATTAGGGAGGACAGCCTCTTTTCACAGGGGCGCCCGGACAAAAGAGGCGCTTCCGTGCCCCTCGCCATCTGGTCCCAAAATAACAGAAAAGGTCCCAGGAAAAAAAAAAAAGAGCGAGGGAGAGAAAGCCCAGCTAGCACACAGCCTTAAATGAAAGGAACGCTGTTTGAATAGATGGGATGGCTGGACAGATAAGCAAACATACAGTAAAGCCTCACACATTTACGCAGAGATTGGAACCCAATCTAAATCAGCAAATAAAGCAGTGTACACGGGCTCTGATGAGCAGGTCTGCAAATCATTGACGGATTTAAGCAGAAATGGGATTCTGCTGTGCACCACATAGAGCACTGTGCCACACATACATCATTATTATTGCAAACTATCAAAGCCCAGAAGATCTTTACGAGTTCAAACTAATGTATGTTGTACCACCGTGGACCACCGTGGATAAATTTGGGATGAAAATGAGAAGAAAATCAACTAAGTTTTGAGTTTTTAATACAATACAGTCGATAAAAGTGGGAAATAATTTAAGACACTGGACATGTCGTATTTATGTATGTATGACATTATGTACGTATGAGCGAAACTACAAAAAAGCCAAAGTATATTGCAGCCGAAAGGATTTTTTTAAATTTGAATTTAGTAAAAAGGCGATGAGCAGCATTTGCAACCTCATAAACTGCATCATGCTCCCAATTGTTTGGTTTTACTTTTTACCCTGTGTCCAGTCCACATTGTCAGAGCTAGAACATCGTGTCATGTCTTTGCACGTAATATAATTTTGCTTTTTTGGTAACAGCAATGCAGTTGCTGTTTGGTTAATGATGATCTTGCCTTTCTGCAGCTCATGTTGCCTCTAAAACTCTCCAAGTGCTGATTACCAGACCTCTGTTATAGCTGAGAAGTGCTGCTAGCTAGCATCCCACACAATATGACTGGCATTTGTAACATTGTTTGCAAATGTGATAAAGTTACCTCAGAGCTTAGCCTTTTATATAGTGTTTGCTGCTGTTTTGTGCAGCAACACTACAGAATAACAGCCCAGCACAATCAAATGAGGACGTTGCTGTTAAAGTAATCTGTCATGTGGACAATTTGCCGTCCAAGTTGGTGTATTTTCTTAAATAATCATCTGGGTTTTTGAAAATTTGACATTGAAGGAATTTAAAAAGGGTATCAGGCTTAAATTTAAATAAAAGTGCCAATCAAAGAAAAAAAACAGTCTTGAATCATTATTTCTTTCTTTTGAATTTTAAGTCCAAATTTAAATCCCGAATGACTTTGTTCAGGTTATAATAATGTGGTCTGTTCACTCTGGCAGCCTCTTTGTAATATTCACATGTTTAACATGCAGGTACTTCAGGTGAGCTACAAGGTGTTACGCTGTCACAAAATGTATAACTTGGGACTCTTGGAGCTCTGTTTTGCTAATGCTGATTATACTCTCTGCTATGCATGGTTTGTTCTTCGCTCACAGTCCACAAGGAAATTTGGTAAATAAACAACCTCATTAGTAGCAAAGGTGATGCTGCCCTTGATCTTGAATGGTTCTGTCAGGAGAAAGGTGAATGTGCAGCATTGAGAAGTAAAGTTGGATTGAGTAGACTGCCCATATGGGACTGGCAGCTTTGTTTTGAAAACTGATTTCATAACAAAGTTGAAAAT
>JAQFJA010000013.1:8357768-8375070 GCA_029874485.1 Naso brachycentron | reverse complement strand
TCTTTTGGTCAATTAGTCAAAAAAAGTACAATTATATTTAATGTTTTGTAATACCAACTTTATTGATGCCAAAAGTTGATGCCAAAAATTCGTTTCAAACAAGTGAGGGCAGCTGCAAAAAAACAACAAAAAACTGAGTGAGTCCTGGAAAACTAGGGGGAAAAAAACTGTTTGGAACACTCCACAGGTGAAGAGGTTGATTGGCAGCAGGTGAGTGTAGGCTGTCATGATTGGGAATGAAAGGCTCAGTCATTGGCAAGCAAGCATGGGGTGAGGTCCCCTTCCTGAAACACACATAAAGGATTGTATAAAGGATATTCCTCCATGGACTCAGAAACACTTCGCAAAAGCGTTTTTGGTAAAGACAGTTTGTTTGCAAATCATTGTATTTTGTTTTAATTAATTTACACAGAATCAGAATTGAACCAGCATGCCATGGAGTTAGTCCCTGTTCTCAGTGCTGCGTCACCCATAACTTTTGCTTTCCATTTCTGCGTGTGTGTGTTTAGGTTTAGGCAGTAAACTAAAAATAGGCAGTAAAATTTAAAATACTGAAAAGTTAATGAACTTAAAGACAGATGGACAACATGGCAACACCACAAACATTTTGCTGATTGCTGCTGACAGCTGGTACTTCTTGCAGCTTACTGTGTTTTTAAGCACTGAACTCATTGTCACTGCCATGTTTTGTTTGTTTCTTAGCTTTAATCATCAAGGACCCATTTGAAACATCTCTTGACTATGTAAAAATTGTTCATTAATCAGTTGATTTGTCCATGGTTGAGGTATTCCAATGCTAGCTAACAGCTGACTGTAGGTGTTGCTCTTTGTTTTCTGTTACTGGCTGTAGCTCACTCTAATGTGTATTTTGATTCCTCTTCATTTAAAAGTCACCTTTGAAGACTAAAACATATGTACATTTAATGTTAAGGGGAGGCCTTGCATCATTATGCTGTAACATACCATCTTCAGTCATGCTGGTGAATTGACTTGTTGGTGTGTCATCGCATGGCTGCAAGCAGTGATATCAGAATCTTCCCAGAAAGAAATGTGTTTTGACAGGTTGTTTTGGTTTTTCCCTCCTCTCCTTTTCCCCATCTCTCTCCAATTAGCAGCCGTCCTCCCGAATGCCTCCTCCTCATCAGCTTCATCAGCAGCAACTGCAGTCCCAGCACCACCACTCGTCGCGTCCAAGAGGACCTCCTCCCTTCCAAGAGCATGGGCGCCCGCTGGCCCAGCAGCCCCTTCAGCCCCTCATCCCCCCGCACATGGCTCACCGCTCCCCGCCGGTGCGGCCCCAGATGGAGCCGCCACCACGAATGATGAGCTCCCCACCACCCAACTTCCCCCAACATCACCAGCAGCAGCCGCCGCAGCCCAAAAATATTCACATTAACCCCCATTTCAGAGGGCCTGCATCATCCTCTGTGCAAAGTAGGTTTATCCACAATCACTGAGGTGCTATTTTAATGAACTTCTATGGCTTTAAAATATTTTCTTTATCATTTCTGGTATTTTTCATGATTTGTTGCATAGCGAGTATTAAAACTGATTGTTGCAACCTTATTCATAAACAGCCACCTATGCCTTAGCAAGGAGATATGTTGCATCAAGAAACCTAATTATACACAGGTTGTCTCATCAAACAAAAATGAATTAAAATCACGACACACTGTGCAAAGGCAAGATGTAAAAGAGATTATAGAATTGTGCCTATACAAAGAAAAGGGTCGTGTCTGCTGTGTGATTTATATATTTTTTAAATTCAAAGGTGATATGCAAGCCCATAATTTATATACTATATGAACTTTGTAGGCGTCTGTTTTAATATTTTTAATCCATTGATGGTTAATGCTGTATTTTTGTTTTGTTGTTTTGATCTTCAGCATTTAGGTCAGGCAGCTGGCAATAAGCTGTCTGTCCAAAGTTCAAGACTTTGACCTTTTGTTTTGTGCAGTGTTGTTAGGACAGGCCCTTACAAAACACAAATATTCTGTGTGTACAAACAAAAAAGGCAAGCTGATATATGTCTATATTTTTGTTAAATGCAGAATCTAAATTCTCAGACTTATTTTAGTTACATTTTTGCAGCACTAGTTAATCACCAAGAAGCTCTCTTAAGGTGCATGATGCCATTATGGCTGGCAGTTATCCTCACACTGTCCCGAAAGGTGTCTGGATTAGAATGTCATTTTGTTGTTTGGTTGAATGACAAGTGAATAGCTCTCTTAGCCAGTAATGGGTTTATCCTCCATTTTTCTTCTGGCGGCATCACCATTTCATTCCCTGAGATGGGTTTATCTGGCCTGTCTTTTTGGGCCAAGATTGAAATTTTGTTAGCAAAGCATGTTTGTGTGTGTGTGAGAGAGTGTGTGTGTGTCACTGTGTGCAAGTGTGCATGGGCTTTGGGTTTTACTCCTGAGAGGAAGATATGCTCTGTAAATTCAGGGATTGCCTGTGGTTATGATTAAGTGTGTGTGAGTGTATGTGTTTATATGTATGTCTGTGTTTCTCTTTATGTATTCAAGTGATTAAGTTTTCAGTTATAGATGTTGATATGCAATTACATTCCCTATCTTTCTGAAGTATGAAGCTGGCAGATTGTGCCAAATGTTATCAAACAGAAAAATGTCATTTTTATTTTTCTGAATTTTGCAAATATTCTCATGTATCTTAAATTTCCTTTGCTAACCTGGTTTGTGTGTCGCTGTGAAAAGATGTGAGAAGCAACTCTGATATAAAATTTAACATGTATGTCTGTGTAACAGCCTTTAGCTTGGAGATGTCTAATGGGCTCCTCCCTTTCTGGTATCGCCACCCTCTCTCTGCCTACTGCCCCTCATTTTCATTTTTTCTCCCCCTCCTCCCTCCACACCCCTTTCTCCTGTTCTCTCCCTCTCCCCCTTTCTATCTCATTGCAGTGCCCTTGATGCCTCCTGCTCAGAGCCAGCCCAGACCTGCTGTGGGTCCTCAGAGGTTCCCTGTGAGTAGCAGCTGCTCCTCTCCCTCCCTTTCGCCTCACTTTCTCTCCCTCTCCACACGGTTAGCGTCCCTTTTTGTGAGGGCAATATCATTACGGCAATTAGACTGACCGCCTTGGCCAAATACTGTTAAAGTAAATCTGTAAACACTGATACTGGCTGCACAACTGGAAAAGCATGATAGGAGCTTTAGGCAATAGACTTTTGGAGGTCGGGGCTGCAGTGGCGGGACTTAGTTAGCAACTCTTCATGGATGGGCTGGGGCTCAGACTAGCCAGCTTGGCACATAATGGAATTGTGAAGCCAGGATATACTGCCAGTTAAAATTCACTTTCCACAAGTTTGTGTCCCAAAGGCATGGAGACCTTTTTTTGAACGCTATTTGAATTATTGAAACGTGGTGGTGGTTTGATGGGGCTGGGGTGAGCCTCTTGCCCCATATATTCCAAATGCAGAATTTCACGTCAGAGAAAAGGGTCTCAAGTCAGTGATTTCCTCTAAGAAAAGGTCCTTTATTTCACTCTGAAAGAATCTGTCCAAGACATGACAGAAATGCCTTTAAAGTAATTGCTGTGTTGAGGAAAATGGCACACCAGCAAGTCAGCCAAAGTGCCCTAAGTTACTCCGTCCTTCTAGTTAATGATGTTCGGGCATCAGGTGGTGCTGATACTGACTGACATCTTCCTGGAAAGTGCATTTTGTATGGATTTATGCAAATTAGCCATTGGAAAATAGCTGCATCAAATTGCGTTCATGTGGATTTACAACTCTGCTGCCAAATGAGCCAGGCGTTCACATAGGAGTCAGTTTTTGTCCAAAAAAACCCAAAAAACAAACAACTGTTTTATTTACCTCTTTCCAACCTTCAACATCAGTATCATGCAGTTCCTGTTCTCTGAGGTCTGTGATTGTGCTAGATATTGATAGCACAGTAGCAGGAAGTGTTTTGCCTCTCATCAGACAAAAGGCGGCGGGGCTGGAAAGGTATGCAGACAACTGGGCTGATGAAAAGCATAGTGTTGGGTTCCCCAGCTGTCAATCGCGTTTAGGCTGCCGTTGCCAAGGACACAATTTGAAATGCAGGTGACATACCAGCCGGCAACATTCCATTTACCAGTGGGCACCTGATTACTCATGATTATCATACATTATCATCCCATCAAATTAAATGTTAAAATACCTGGCAAATGGGGGGTCATAGCCTCTAGTATTACTGCATTAAATCTTTGCGGATGGAGACCGCTTTGAAATATTAATCTCAACGCAAATTAAAGTGATTAGAATATTTCATCCATTTGAGATAATGATATTCAGTTTGACCAGGAAATAAAGACGCGACCAGCTGTGTCATTTGAAAATATTGTCTACAATTTCTTATTTTCAAAACCTTCTTAAAATTCTTAAAAATCTTATGTGTTTTAATAATTAAATTATTCATTGGTGGCAATCGGTAGCAGTTAACAGCTGCTTTAGTCTCCTCTGAAAAGTAAATCCTGAAAAAATCAATGTGCTTCAACACAAGCAGGTTTTAATGATATTTGTAAGAAGTTAACATAAAACAAAGAATCACTTTGTGCTTAAATTTCCTTTGTTAAATACTTTGACTTTTGCCCCTCTCCATTATATATGTCTTGGTTATCCCCCCACTGCTGAGAACTATCCTTGCATCAGTTACATATTGAGCAGCCCGTAGCCTGTTTATCAAGGATTAAAAGCCAGAGGATGAGCTGTTATTTGAGAGGTATTATATGGACACCAGAGTCCTCATTGTGCAAACCTGCCTGTCTGACCTTTTAGAACAGTATGATTGCGCCCCCATTGTGGTCTCCTTGTCTTTGTAAGCCCCTTTGATTAACTTTCTGTTAAGCAAGTTTTTGGGACTCTGGCCTTCTAGCTTTCTAACACCTCTCCTCTCTAAATACCGCCACACAGCAGTGGAATAAAGATGGATTAAGCCTTGATAGCATCTTAAGTAATTTACAATAGGCTTCGAGGAGGCAAGCAGCCCATTTGTGGAAGTGCCACGTGTTGAATAGCAGGTTAATTTTTCAACAAAGATGGATGTTTAAAAGAATAAAGGAGACGGTTATGAAGGGGATTCGAATTCCAAGGAGGGATTAAAGGGTTGTTATCTAGTTTTCCTTGGAAGATAGATGGGGGGTAACATGCATGCAATGAGTAGAAAGCAGTCGAACATACGAAGTGGTTGAAACAAAGGTGAGGGCACTTATCCCCTCCTGAAATACCTTTTCCTTGTTAGAGACGGGCTTTTAGAGGGTTTATCAACAAAGCGCCCAGTAGCATTAATGCAGGTTTGCGCACAAATTCAGGCTGAAGGGTTTCTTTAATATTGTCATGCATATTGATGTTTACAACTCACTGCGTCTTTTTAATGACCCCAGCCCTTCAATTACAAGCGCTCCATGCCCGATGCAGTACTCCACTACGAATTCCCATTTTTCATTAGTTTAATTTGTTTGTGATTATTGAGTTCCCAGTATGGCCTATAATTCATGAGTTTTGTGTTTTCCTAGGGACCGGGAGACTTCCAGCAGCACATATCTGGTAATTTTGGTCAGCCCCAGCGGCCCACTCATCACATGGAGCCCTTTAGGAACCAGCCACCTCAAGGCCCCCAAGACAGAGAGCCCCTCTTTATGGGAGGTGAGTCCCAGCCTTCACGAGGGTTACAAAGCTTTCTTAGCATATTCATTCCTATTTGACATCACCTCTGGCAGTATACCTACAGGGTATGCTGCTAGCTTGCTGGTGCTGCTCTATTAGCAGCACTCATGTTAAATGCATGTGTATACATATACATCTGAATGAGCTTTGGAAACTGCATTAAACATCTATATTTCTAATTCTTCATTCACTATGTTGATGCACAATTAAATACAACCCACTTAGTTGTTTACCCTCTCACCTTGATAGAGTTGTCTGTTTTTGATTCCCCTGCTGTAGCGCTATACATCAGGAAAGAGTTACTGATGTATTGAAAATGGCTCACAAGGCACCAAACTGACATCTCTGTTGTGTTGTTGCTGTTGTTTGGTCTTCCTCGTGTGTGTACAGAGCGTTCAGAGTCAACACGGTTTCCAGGACAGCACATGTTTGAACACCAGGGCCCCAGCCCTCTGATGAACAACAACCACAGCCTCCACCAGCAGCAGCTGCCTGGCCAGGGCCACATGGGCTTCGGCCCACCAGGACCAGCCTTCAACCAACCAGGCCAGGGTCCGCTAGGACTTTTTTCAAGAGAACCCCCAAGACCCAACCTCCCTCCCCACCAAGGTCACCAGGGGATGGTCGGCTTGAATCAACAAGGCAGCCCCCCCAACCAGCCCAGACCCTTCTTGGGCCCTCGTCAGCCGTTTGGCCAGCAGGGGAATCTTTTTCCCCCTCCTCAAGTTCAGTTTGGGATGCAGGTACGACTAAGAGTAAGTGATTTTTCTAACCTATAGATGTCTGTTTATTTGTGTCTGTTTGCTGTTCAACATTAGTGTGTGCTCTTTTTTTCTAGTTCTTTCCCAATAGCTTCTTGAATTTGCCTGCTGAATATGGTAATCTGAGTATCATGATGTTTTTTGGCATCCTGTCTTACTTTTGACAGTTCTTGCGAAGCAGCTAGGCAAACAATTCACATTCTTTCTCTGCCATGAATGTTTGAATTTTCATTGACTTTGCTCTAGATTATTAAAACTGCTTTGGCAAGAGCAGTGTCTGTACTAGAGTACTGTACACACGAAAAACTTGTCATATTCACTGCTACTGAAGCGTTGAGGAAAAAGACTCTTGTCTGTGTGGCACCCATGTATTTGTCAAGAGACATAGACAAGAGCTCCCTCTAGTGATTGAATCACCATTGTTGTACTACTGTGTTGACACATGAGGACACCAGTTGAAGGTTAATTAAATGCAGGAATTGCCTGTTTGAATGTTGAGATTAGAGTTAACAAGAAGTGATTTTTTTTTTCTGTTGTAGAAGATTTAATAAAATTTGGCATGAACATTTTCCACACGTGTAGCAGTAAGCTCCAATTTTGCGGTTTTACTCATGTTGTTGATGTTTCTCTTCTTTCTTTGATAATTCAGGGCTTGATGCATGGCCCACCTGTCTCCCAGCTTCCGCACCACGACCCCATGCCATCCCATCAGTCCATGCACCAGCACCAGCAGCATCATAGGCAGGAGTTGTCCCATCATCAGCAGCAGCCGCTAAATGTCAGCGAGCCTCGCCCTATGATGCACCATGGCCAGAATCTCTTCCACCAACAGCAGATGCAAGGTAGCCCCAGGCAGATGACTCCCCGCCCTAAGAACCCCCAACAGCGAAACATGTCCAACAGGCAGAGGATGGTGAGAGATTAACATATTATCTCAAATATATTCTACTCAAAACAATAAAAGACAGCCGAATTGGGTCCATGTCATTCTAATTACTTTTCATTATTTTGTCAGCATCTTAGTAAACACCAAAAATAGCATGTGCAAAATCGATTGAACTAGATAAATGTATTAAGATCAGATGGCTTGCAACATTGATTGTAAATTTTACATTTATTTTAAATTTAAATTTTTCACTTTGTCCAGAACACGCCTGTCTCCAAGCAAATGCCGCAGCGCAACAGCAACCTACGGGAGCTCCCTGTAGCACCAGGCAACACAACCATGCACAGTACCCGCCCCGCTGCCAACGTTAGGCCTGTTGCCAAGGCAACACAGGGGGTGCGTCCCGGACAGAACACTCAGCCGGTTCATGCCATTGGCAGAGGAAGAGGCCAAGTTACTGCCAAGACTGAATCACAGCCTGGGGGAGAAAGCAGGACAGTGGTGCACAAGGAAACACCAAGCATGCCGTCCAGCACGGCACCACAGGTAAGCTTGTTAACGACTGAAGCAAAAAAAAACCCAACAACAACAAAGGAATGGAAAAACATTCAAATTGCAGTCGCAATGGATAAATTATTTCAGATTGATGTATATGATGTTTTTAAAAAATTTTCTGTGTTTTTGTTGACTATTCCTTTTTTCTGCTAAATTCAGTGACCCAGAAACTGTATGCTCAGTCAAGCTTATTAGTGTGCTGAGACGACCCCCATTTATTAAAAGCCTAATCATAAGCTTGTTAATGACAGCAGTCTCATTCAATTGGAAAAGAACAGATCAATACTATTGCATTTTTCTCTGGGGTTTTGCCTTTGATTACATCTGAGTGTCGGGCCTAGTAATATGGTTCAAATAGGACACAGTGGCTCATGGCTTCCCTTCACAGTAGGTTGAGCGAGGCAGTCATATTGTCTGTTTGTATTTTGTGCCGCAGAACCTGGATGAGGATGAGGAGACCCGGCAGTACCGTCTGAAGATTGAGGAGCAGAAGCGTCTGAGAGAGGAGATCTTGAAGAGAAAGGAGATGCGACGACAGATGCAGGCCGGCGTGAGAAAGAAGGAGCTATTGGACAGACTCAATTCCCAGACAAACACTCCCGGCCAAAGCCCCGCTCCTTTACAGATCGAATCCTCACAACAAAGTCGACAAACGCCAATCCCTGTACAACAACAACAACAACAACAACAACAACAACCACAACCACCACCACTAAGACCACAGCAGCAGCAGGAGCAGAAACAGCAGCAGCAACCACAACCACAACAGCAAAGACAGTTTCCACAGAGAGCGTCACAATCATTAAATCAATCACTGAAGGATCCTAATCAAGGCCCCCTTATGCCTCCCAACGGCAGCACTCAGACTCTTACACCACGTCCCAATGTCAAGACACGTCTGCAGATGGTGAAAGGTAGCGCCCTGCAGCAACAGACTCCCGGGCCTGTTCAAGACCAGCAACGGAAACCGCCCCAACAAAATCAACAGCAGCTGCTACAACAGCGAAGGAACAGTGCTGGGCAGAACATAAACAGGCCTGCTGTTCAGGTCCAGCCCAATCAGGCCCCCCAAAAGAACATACCCCTGACCCCCTCCACGGTCCCTGGCCAGCCTCAGGCTCCAAATCAGGCTCAGACGCAAGGACCTAAACCTGGGGCTAAACGAACTGTGATGCAGCGCTCCAGGAATTCTAGCTTCGAAGGCCAGCAGGTGCCTCAAAAAGTCAGAGTCGTCAAACTTTCAGGAGCGGTGAGCATACGATTTCATTTTTATCTAAGACTTCTTTCACGTTTGTCCCGACATTTATTTGATCCCCTTCAACAGATTTTACCCACAAGGGAAACAGAAGTTTTGAACAGAAATGCCACTGGTTGCCCTCACACTGTCTATTTTGTAGTCTGAAAGATATCTAACCTATGGGAATGACAAGGTGACAAGCTGTGTCATTTTGGCAAAATTGATCTGTTAAGAGTTTCCTCTCTTAAGCTTCGGAAAATGGTATTTAAGCCACAATGTCTTTACGCACATTTTACCTTTAGAACACAGAGAGGCTGTAGGCATTAAAGAGAGCAGTATGACATTTATCGGCAGACTTAAGGACACCTCATCACTTCTCTTAAAGGTTGATATCCTCCTTTAAGGGCACAAGTGTATTCTTTTAAAGATAGAGGCCTTGGAGAGGGTAAAACAAGAGTGACAGTAACGCCAGAAGTCCAGAAATACCACAGCGGACTATTTTATACTCACTTAATAAGTTACTGCCGTGGCCTTAATTACAAATTAATCTTTATTGAAAAACCACAAAAGCATGCATGTTAAACATTCATACTTGTCACTGATGAGACATGTTGGTGAGATGTGATAGTATTTGAAATAAGCTGCTTTCCGACTCCATCCCAGAGGATCAAGCCGCAGAGCCAAAATCGCAGGCTGGCTGCAGATGAAGATAACTTGGTGTCAGTGCGTTAATGGAAACCTGCACAGAGCTATCAGATGTACCACGTCTTTGAGGAAAAAAAAAGGGAGTGGGATGTGAGGTGGAGAAAGAGAGATGAAAACAGAAAGAAACAGCTAAGGCCTATAGCCGTGGTGAGAAGAAGATTGTCTAGATGCTCCCTCTTCCACATTGTTCTGCTGTCATCAACAGGCACTTGACAATGTTATCTCCTCTCCTCTTTTTTTCCTTGCTCTCTCTCTTCCTCTCTGTCATCCCTCGGTTGCTTTTTTTCCATCAACCCATCTCTCAGGTGTAAGGCAACAGAAAAGAATGCCAATCTAAGACCCTTGTAATTAATCTTTCTTGGCTGAACGGGGGCTGGGGGCGGGGGGCAACATAATACCTGTGTAAGAAAGTTGCCACTTTTGAGGATTTGGATTTGTATGGCTTAGGCACACAGATAAGAGGCAAATTATATTTTCATCAGGGATAATACAAAGCAGCGCAAGACACAAAAGCTGGGGAGGAGGGGGATGTAAGGGGGATGGGGTACACATCGAGCTGCTGTCGTTCCAGTGTAATGCAGCTTAGCATTTGATGGGTGCAATCAGGAGCTGTGATTTCTATAGGAGGGATTAATCCATTTACTCTCAACTGGGGACAGGTCAGAGATATCGCCTCTTTTCTTCCCCTGTATTGATCTGTCACATCTCTCCGCAGAGTCGGGGAAGAGACGACCTTCAATTCCTCCCCGCATGTCAACAGAGTTGAGCTGTGACTTTATTTGATAATGAGACCATCACCTTGTTGGGTTGATCTTTATTCCCCACGGCATGCCAGATAGTGATCCAGCTCCAATGCTGGCACTTTTTGTATTGGCTTTGTTGATGTGGCTTTGCATTTCTCCCCGTTGTCCACAAACACTTTGCTGAAATGCTTAATCTAAATATGTGTTTATTGAAACCTGCAAATGAAGATAAAGGCAGGGATTGTATGTGACATACTTATTTCATTCTTCTTGTTCCCCTTTAGGGTGGAAAGGGGCCTGTTCCTGTTGAAAGCCCAGCGCAGCAACAAGGTGCCTGGTCAGCGACACCCAACCAGGTCGTCCAAAGAAAGGTCACCATGCCAGGACAGCAGCAGCAGCAGGGACCAGGAGGAACACTGCAGGCTGGCCGAGGGGACATGGGCAACCCCCAGCAAAACAGGGTATGTCTTAAATGAACACTCCCCGCCTTCTCTGCTTTGGACACCACCTGAAAGATGTATATTAATAGTGCCGACTGTGAGGTAATAGTAGTTCTGAAATAGAATAAGCCGAAATGTCTCCTGTTAAGTTGCTCTGCGCCGATGGCACTGCCCTGGCTTTCAGCAGACATACCAATCGAGCAGTTGTGGTAATAAGACAGGACAGTATGCCAGGTGCAGGAGTATTGACAAGCTGAAAGCAGTGTAACATGGGGGGCTACACAAGGTCCCCTGGCCTCTCTGCACGCCTGTCACCACCAGGCTGCTGTCACAGTTACCATACTCACTGACGCTGACAGGGTAAGGCAGTCACCATAACGCTTGCATGGCTCCCTCTCCCTTTATGCTCCCCCGCCTCAAACACACACACACGCACACACAGACACATATTCCCTCTACCTCCTCTCCTTTCAGGTTTCCTCCCTCCTCCACCTCCTCATCCTCTGCAGCTGAAGAAGCATAGCTCTCACACTCAAGCTTAAATGAAGATATGCCATGCCACATGCATCATGTTCTGACATTGATGTTCTATGTAGAAATATGATAAGTCAGTCATGTGAAAGCTTGGCGTGTCTGAGAGGTGCGAGAGGAAAACAGCGTTTTTAAATTTTCCTTTGTGCTGAGAAACCGTATAGCTTCTCTCCACACGGTTGAATGCAGGATTAAAACATCAACATGCCTGTTTAAGCACTGAAAGGTTCAGTCTGTGTTTTCGCCGCCTCTCTCTCAACCGTTCCCGTGTTTATTTTTTTTAACCTCATGCGGGCAATTTTCTCACACCATCCGTTGGTGTAGGTTGTCGTGTCGGGCCGGGGCCGAGGCAGAGGGGGTGGTCAGATGGGTCGAGGTCGTCCGATGTCCACCAGACAGAGCCAAAGAGGTGCAGAGAGCGAACGCTGTACCGTGTCCATAGAGGGCCTCTCCTCATCCACAACTGACGCTCAACTGAGGAACCTTCTCAGGTCCATCGGCCCCATAGAGGTAGGCACACTTCCGAGACTTCATATGCTCGTATAGTATCTAGCTTGTTCAGCAAAAAGACAAGAAAAACCCCTTTGACTCAAAGGTTTAAGTTGTAATTAATGCCTCGTTTGCTCATTTCCTATTCATATTGAAGCTACATATATCATGATTAAAAACTTTAAACATACTGTAGATATTTACTCACATCCTCCTGAGTGATAGTAACAATGTTTTCGCAGTGTGATCCCATAGCGCCCTCTATTGTAGTGATTAGGTAGGTAGAGAAAATAAGCAGATTAATCAATTTTCCTTCCACCACCCTCACTCCCTCTTGTGGATCACAGGAGAAAGTGCTTGTACTCAGTATTTTAGTATTTCTGTGTATTGCAGATGTTCAGAATGATGCCCCAGCAGAGGAGAGCGATTGCCAAGTTTTCCAGTGCCGAGCATGCAGCAAGTTTCCAAATGAGCTTCCACAGGTAATCAAAACCCCTTCCTTATTTTACTGTCTGTACAATAATAACAATAAATGGCGCCATACTGTAGTTAGTTGCTCTACTTGAGTCAGTGTGCTGGGGTTTGATATCTAGCTGTTGTACAGATTATACACAGCACAACATAAGTGTTTAATGGTATTTTTGCCCCTGAGACAAACAAACATTGTTATCACGATTACACAGGCACATGATTGATCTGTCCCACATTGATGTGTCGCTGATTGATGGATGAGGAGCACAATAAGAGCCAGGGAGTCCCGTTAGAAGAAGTCACTCTGTCACAACGTGGGAGCCTCTCAGGCACAGCTCCAACCTGGCATAGGAATATTTCAGCAGCCCTTTGAGGGTCACACACACACAGTCAACATCTCCGCACAGACGACATCATCAACATCTCCTAACGACTTGGAACGGTGACCGTTTCTGCGAGCATGCAGTTGTTCCACTTTGTCTGCAAATTGACCATTGTTATTGAATGGCACTGGAGAGACACTGGACGGTTAATCCGACTTTAATGTAGTTTGTAAAGAATGTTTTGAGAATCTTACATGGACATTAAGCAGAACTTATCATGGGATAATAGTTGCTCCCTTCCTCAGATAGATTCATATTAAAACAAACCAAAAAAACACAAGTTTTGAATTTCTGATTTGACCACTTGATCGTTTTTTGTTTTTGTTTTTTTTTAAACTAGTTTTGGCTCGCGTTTGGTTCAAATGCAGGCACTCGTGGAGTCAGACTGTGGCCAGCCTCTCCTCATACAGTAGCAGTGTTTCTCCTCCCCTGTAGATGGCAGTATTTCATCACTAATGGTGCTTCATGTTTGTCCAGAGAGACTTCAGGATACAGATGAGTCTCAGTTTTTTTGGGTAAATGGCACTGCCTAGTGGAGAACTCGAATACAGGCACCGAGGTGGATGATTTTAACATTTGACAAATTTGACTTTTGGCAGAGAACGTATCATTTCTATGTTTTTTCTAAATTCCCATCGGTTTTTGGAATTGTAAATGTTGTGACGCTTGTGTAGATTTTGTGGTGGTTTTCAGTTTTAGTGCTCCGCCTTGGACAGATTGTTCAGATTTTCTCTCATTCGGGTTAGTCAGTTTCATCATTCCGTGTGGCTCCTTGTTCTAAATGTTATTAGACATTTTAACTGTTCATCCAAACCCATCTCGGGAAATCCTTCACGCCTTTTTGAGGTCTTTTTTAGTTGTAGTGTGATGATGGAGTAGTTAGATGTGAGTGAGCTTTGAGAGAATGTGCATGTACTTTGTTTTTTCGCTTTGTTTTGTTTTTTAGATTTTTTTATGATTACAGTTTAAATGTCTTTAGTTTGGGATTATTTAACATTCGGCACATATTTGCCAGATTAGAAAGAATCATTTACATTTCTCAGCAGGATACACACACAGGAGACACATTAGGCTTTTTCCGCTGTGGTATAATTGATCCGAACTTGCGTGACTATCAGCTGATAATTTGTTGCCTTATCACTGAGCTGCATAGTGTACTTGAAAGCACTTTCTCCAGCTTAAACACATTAAACTTATAAAGGTGTTTGCCAGCAGAGCAGATTAGTAAAATAAATTTACCACAGTGCTTCTCCCCATAAATTGAATCCCCTTTATGATTTTGAAGACATCGTCTGCAATGTCTGTGCTCCTTCTTTAATATTGATTTCATGAGACACCATTAAGATACAATATTCAGATGTGTGGAATTTGTACAATCTGTAGTGCATCACTTTATTTTAATTTTCTCTGAGCATGTGCCCTTGTCTGGAGAGTGCTACTACATCACTGAAAACTCTAAATTATCTAAATACTTAATTTCTGTGTGACAGTAGTAAGTTAGGCTCATTTACGTACTCCATAATTGCACAATTTGTTTTCTTCATCACACATTTTTTGTCTGTTCTGGGTTTAAAGTCCACTGAACAATGGCAGTTATTTTAAATATTCAGATCGTTCTCCGTTTTTGCTAATAACTGAGGTTTAGATGTTAATGTCGTGTACATTATTCGCTGGAATATGATACAGGAGGATCAGGGGGCAACGATTATCTATGTAGTGATCATGTACATAAATAGACCTGGACTTCCTCTCAGTATTTATCCTATAAAATGTTTTTTAGTTCTTCTTTACTTATGTTGTATCAAGTTTTATATGTAAGGATAAACCAGTGTGTTCAGACATGAATCATTTTATAAGAGTTTTGTTTGTAATTTAGAGCCAAAATGAAGAATGACTGGACCACACCTCTGTTTATAAGACATTTGACAAAACGTTTAAGGGAAAACAAGAAAATAAAAACATGGCCAATATACCGTGAGCATGCAGGTATGTGAAGCCGGTTAAACTTTAGCCCAAAGATGTGTGGTTGTGTGTGATGTCCATGTGTCTGGTGCTGAATAATCTTTCCTTATTTGTGCTGCATTTTTTATTGGTTTATACTTGACGTATTCTGTAAGTTGGGTACATTCAACATGCAACATATCACATACACGGAAAAAATAAGAAGCGTCTTAAAATCTTATATGGCAAGAAATAGCACCTCGTATAGATGTAGGGGGATACCACTGAATTTTTTCAAAAATTATGTGCCTCAGTACCAGAAACACAAGAATTTTTGTGCTCCCCATTTAACTGTGATGTCGTACTAATGCTCAGCCCTGACACACTAGAATTAAAATCCGTAGGCAGAGTAAATGTATCAGCATTTTAAATAACTTCTCTTGTTTGTTTTTGTTCGGGACAAGACAATAATGCAAAGATAATTTGGAGGGTTCACGTTCAGTCTTTCGGCTCATATATTTATTGTTAGTAAATTAGCTTCGGCTGTGCATCTGGATGACATCACGCATTATGTTCTTAGTGTTCTGGTTTAAAGATATATTCATAATGTCAAGTACATATTGGCCTCTGACTCTGACTGCAAGACTGCATCAAATTAATACATTTAGTGGTGTTTCCCCTAAATTTGCCATCACTTAAAATAACTAAAAAAAAATCCACAGAATATTTAAAAAAGCTGCACTTTCATGCTTGCCATTGAAGGTCAGTAAATTCTCTACGTGCCGTATCAGGACAAATGGGGTGTCTGAAAATGTCAAACTCGTGAACTTGCTTCTTCTTGTAAAAGTTAAGGTTTGAATGGTTTCAAGTCTTTTTGTATGTTGTACAGTTGTTCTAAACTGACTTCTTTATGTTCTATTCCTTTTGTTTTTTTAGTTTGAACTGATGTAGAGGTTTTTGTTCCCTAACAATGTGTATTTAATGTCTTTCATGTTGTGTGTTACACTTGACTTTAAGTGCTTTGGTAAATCCTGTGGATTTGGAAAAAGTATTGGCAATGCCTCATACAGTTATAGTGATATAAGACATATGGTCTTGTAATGACAGAACAGATTCATATTGAATCTACTTGTAATTTAATTTTAAGAATTTAGCACTTATCTGAACCTTTAACTCTGCTATTTAAAGTAATTTCCTTGAAGGAAATGGTGCTCTATTAGAAACTGGGTTACAGGAGTCTATTTTATTATTAGGATGTTTTTGCTCTTGCATCACCTCATGGTGACAGTAGGATATTGAGGCATTTGATTAAGCTCATCAGTGACATGTGAATGGGGCTTCTTGTGCTTGCGTAAGAGAACATTTACCATGGCTGCTAATGACTATCATCACTGTTTATATTAGTATTTGGTCAAATAAGCAACACTAGCTGGTTTGTTTTCCACACAACACTAACCTACAACCTTTTTTCAACAGGTGATCAAGAGTGTTGCTACTGGCTGGAATAATTGTTTCATTCTTTCCTTTTCTTCAGGTCACATGACTTCAACAGAGCAGTGTCTGTCATCGGTGTTTTTGCTTGTCTTGAAAGCAAAGTAAAGTGGCCATGCCAAGAGTTTAGCATGTTTTAGCAAGTCAATAAAGTGGTTCATAAATATCTTATAATTGAATTCTTGTTGTTTTACAAATCATAACCACAACAGTCCCCAACTGAAAGGTAACAGTTGGATTTAGTTCATCAGCTTGCTTAAAATTGGCTCTTCATTACAATGCACTATTAGTTGACTTTTCTTTTTGTCTAACTTAAGTTATTGTTACATGACAAGGCAGTTGATGTTTTCAATAATCATCAAGTTTTTTTGTTTGTTTGTTTGTTTGTGGGGGTTTTTAAAACTCCAATATCTACAATTGAGTTGGGTAGTCCATGGTTTGTCCCTCTAATGTAATAATTTAAGCTTGGCTTCGAAAAACTTAACAGGTCATTTGAAACAACTTTGCTGCTGTTTTAATGACATTTCTCGTTTTTTCTCAGATTTCTTTCTATCCTGCTGGTATAAAAACATTTCATTTGCACCTTGTTGCATTGTAACACGTCATTAAACTTATAGTTAAGTTTATTTATCGACCTTTTACTAAACAACCAAGAAGATGCGGTATGTCTTCTCCAGCTTTTAACTTCTTTAGTAGGAGCACCTTGTTTATTTGAGTGTAGACCAGGTGGAATATTTTTATACCGACAAAAAGCAGTTTTAGGTTTTGCCAAATGACCTGCAGTTTGTTATTTGCCTTATAATTATATTCAAGCAACAATATGTAATTTGACTGACACCCGTGGCTTCAAAAGCGAAACTTAACCGTATACTTTCATACGTTCATATGTTGCACTAAACAGGAGTTCTAGAAAAACTGAGTCTCATTTTTATGGAGAAAATGTCCTCTGGTTTTCCCTCTGATGTCCTACGACTGCTCTGTCTGTCTGCAGCCTTTTATTTAG
>JAQFJA010000013.1:8284814-8295947 GCA_029874485.1 Naso brachycentron | reverse complement strand
TTAAAGTAATGGTATGTTTCATTTCATCACCTGTCAGTGGCGTCATATAACTTCCAGGGAAACACATGAAACACTAGATGATATCACATCCAGAAAACGGAAGATGGCAAACATGACTAAACATGACTGAATGAACATTTTTGCCTGAGTCACTTCAGATAGATTTTCATCAGCAATGGCAGCTGTTTAACAATGAAGACGACTCCCATAATCAAACCGCCACTTCACAACACCATTGAATTACGTCTTTTGTTTTCATTGTTTTTGTTAAGTGTTGTCTAGTGGTGGAAATTACATTGTGCATTTAACCTGAATAAGATAATTCCATAATGGTTTTTAGGAAGACATAAAACCTGTAATGAAGTCAGTGGGGCCAAGATGATAACTTAGTAAATCATAGAGGTAATTAGCTCTCAGTTTTGCCTCCTCAACATGAGTTGACTAAATATTTGGCAGGAAATTTCATCCCGCACCTTTACAATTTTACCGCCGTTGACGGAAGTCTTAATGCTGGTGTTTCCTGAGTTTTATACGTCTTGTAAGCGCTTGCTGCATCTTTGAATCTCACTCGACACGTATACCTGTCAAGATGGAGCAATCTAATATGCCCTTAGCCTCGGGTCAGCCACTTCCTTCAGCTCCAGCAGTTAGTAACTTCATCTCATTCACATCATCTTTCACAAAAGGTGTGTCTGTTTACAAAACCCGACAAACGCGACACTTACCACGTCGGCGGGTACAAAGCCCCAGTCGAGTGATCTGCGCCCGGCAATGAAAGATAAAAGCTCAGACTGAGGCTGGTGCACTGAAGCACGTGTCTGGGTGATGCTCTCAACGGCCTGCAGACGGACAGGTGGAGGAGAAAAGAGTGCAAAGACAGCCAAGAGACGAGGACAGGGAGGACGGAGGGTTAAGCCTCGGCCAAGTTTGGGCTCTCTCGTTCCTGTTTGATATACTTTGATATGTGTGCTCCACCTGAGCCCAGACTGTGAGTGTGAGGGGCGATGAGCAGGGACTTGTCAGACGCTTTATGGGATGCGCCGTTTGTTTATTAATCACTAGGTTCTGTGATGTGTCTCTCATCACCCCAACAGGTATAATTAAGCTTTAAAGGGCATGGGAGGCTTGATGTGTCTGCAATTCATTTTGTTTTATCTCCTTGTTCCTTTTGAAGTCCCTGCTGCATGGGTAAGGTGTACGTGTACACTGTACAGCATGTGTGCATGTGCGTGCATGTACAGTAGGTGAGTGCAAATAAATCTCTATATGGTCAGAGAGCTTCTTAATAACTTGTCTGTGGTTCCCATGTTGCATGACCTTAAAAATGTCTGCTTACACGCCAGTTTGTTTAGCCTGACACGTCTTGTTTAGCCTCGGCGGATTCAGTTGTTTGGAGGAGTGACAGTTCAAAGGTTGTCAGTTTCTGATGGCCAGGTATTGTGCTGCTTGTATGACATCTTGGGTTCCCAGCAGGCAGGTGCGGGAGCCTGTTTTTCAGCACGGGTGTGTGACAGATGTTGGGGGCAGGAAACAGGCAAAACACAAAGCCATCTTGTTGTGACTGACATGGCGCTGTTGACCTTATCAAAAGGTCAAGCAAATTTGAATGTACATCAGAGAGATGTTTGAATTTTCATGAGTTCCTCCCCACTTCATCTCTACTAAAATTGATCTGTGGTGTCAAATGAGATACGTTGAGTGGGACTGTATGTAGGAATGTAAACATAGGTAGCCTTGATCTTCCATTTCAGCTCCCTTCTAGCGGTAAAGATTCTCAGATTTATCTTTAAAGAAAAATCAAGCAGCTCATGAGACCCGCTCTAACTTAAGGGGCTTTTTCACATATTTTAAGGAAAATAACACACAGTAAAAGTTGCACCTGAACTTTATTTGATGAGGCAGCACAGGCTGTCAAAACACCTTTGCTACCTGTAAGTACGCCAAACTATTGTCCATACCTTCTCCTTGATTTTGTTCCATGTGATTCTCTGTCAGGAGCAGGCAGAGGTGTGAAAAGCTGAGAAGCTCACCTGTTTACTTTGGCGGTGGAGACTGAGCAGGCAAGCAGCCAGTAGCCTGTCACTTTCCACCGCTGGATCCTCCAGTTGTGTCCCCTCATATATCGGTGAATCAATGCAACTCATGCAGAAACGTTACCTGGCATTGCTCTTAACATGGCGCGCACGGGTCAGGGGAATGTTTTGGAATCAGTCCCGCCTGAATGAACTTATGCAAATTAAAGGCAGTATTACCTTGCCATTAATCACACTTATGAGTGCAACGGTTAAATTTACATTAGAGACGCATAATGACACTATTTCTAGACACATTACTAGGATTTTGTTATTGTTTTCCTTCTCTAGTTTGTTCCAATGCTTCCTTGTTTAACTGTCTAAGTTTTTTCCACGATCCAACATTCCCAACCCCCAACAGTTTACAAGCTGTCTCTCAGAGTCCTCTGTACTCACCTGAATGCACCATAGGAAACGCAATTAGGTGGTGACAGTCAAATGTCACATCAGCAACTTCAAGCTTACAAGTTACAAATTCAGTCTGTGCAGCAGGAAAAAACCCTCACAGTTACTGTAACTTCTGATCAGTGGAAGAAGTCTTGATAGTAAAAAAAATAATGGCTATTTTTTTTAGGTGTGATATTTAAGTAATGAGTCTTATTTGATATTGTCTTTTAAAATGTGCCATTAAAGCAGGCATTCATAAATAAACGTTTATCGGCTGATCATAGGAATAGATCCGATGAGAGATAACGGAAACAAAAACATCTGTGGCAGCACCTTTGGCACACTGAGTAACAAGTAAATAACTGTTGCTAGTCAACGTGCTTTGAAGCATGCAAGCGATGGTGAATGACTTGCCCTGAACGATGAAGCAACATGTGTCTTTTATACCTCAGAGATTTGATTCCTTTTAATGACTGGCTTTGCTTTTGACAATCAAAATCTTTGTTTTTTTAATCACTGTAGCAGATCTTTGACAGCTTAATACTGAATGTTGGGCTGGAAATGAGACATGACCTGTGCCAAATGAGATGTCGTATGTAGATAAAGACTGCAATAAACAAATTTTAAACCATTGGTGTTACACGGTTATCCAAAACCAATAAGGCATCAGGATGCCTCAATGCTTCCTTACTGATCTTTAAGTTTTCTTTTGTGATATTATGTAAATTAGAAGTAAAAGATGTTGAACGCATCTTTTATGTTGACATTGAAAAATGAATGCACTCCCATTAATTTCATCCTGTTATGGTTTTGGTCTTGAATGATACCATTCATTTTAACACCTCCCACCACCTGGCTTTTATTGTATTAACCAATCAGGGTCCAGCTTAATAATGGACTTGCTTCTTTTAAATTCATACCACATACCAGCACAGTTCAGTATCAAAGCAGCTTTGGGCAGAACAATTAATTGCTTAATGTAACACCTTGTTGAGCTCTGTATGTTCCAAGTGCATGATTGTATGCATGTCTACATGTAAGAATATATGTGTGAGGGGTTGGAAGTTAAAATGGTATAATCTCATTATTAGAAATGTTGTGAATCAATGAGAAGCACTGCTTTACTGCATGTGTTTTGTATAAATGCAATGATGTATTTGACGAAATTCGTCTTAACCAAAAAAAGAATTCCTTACGGGTTATTTAATGATAAACATTTTATCATACATCTTATGGAATTTTTACTGTATTACAAAAATATATATTCTAATATCACATTATAAAATTGCACTCATGCAGGCTGTGAAAACAAGTTTTCTCTGCACAAGCAAAGTTAATAATCCACATTGATATCTTTCAGTTTACTTCATTTTTGAAATAGTTTTCTATGAGGATTGCAGCACACAGTCAGAACCCAGGTCTACTGTAGAATTATTACGTACTGCTCTGGGACACAAAACTTTGCAAGTTCCTCTTTAACATTATGCTGATTATTAATATTAAACAAGTTAAAACCAAAGATTAAAACATGTAAACATGAACCATATGGAAATGTAAATATGAGCTACTCACTTAATAGTTTTGTTTATGGCACTTTTTTAACTGTTGTTATTTAGTAGCAGTCTTAAATTCTGTGCATTGACAGGCTAAATATGGTTCCTCCCACCCTGTTCCTGCCCCGTATCACCTAAATATGGATTCATGTGTTGTAGTACATGCAGGGCAGGAGGAGGAGACAGCGGGGTCCTGTGCAGACGCGGAAAGTCCCCAATTATGTGGTAATTCTAGAGAGTGGTTGTGATATTTATTCTTATTGCCCAAAGAACTTGGCATTTATGAGACTCACCACAAACACATTCCCCACAGCACAGGCAAACGTCAGGCCCTTTGCACTCATTCAATCAGATGAAACAGCAGCTGGTGCTGATTTATGGTAGTTTGGAAGCAATTCTCCTGCAGCCCTGTTTGTTTAATTCAGGTGCTCCTTTAAAAAATGAAATAAGTTAATTATGCTTATAGTTGCTCCTCTTTGAGAAGATTTGTAAAGACATGTAATTCTCTACAGCTATGGCATACACTACTACATTTTGTAATGTGTTGATCTCGGGAATACAATCAAGAAGTGTTCACCTATCACTGATGAATCTGAAGGTTATATTAGATAAATGTAACGCCAAGTTTTAGGTCAAGTTATTTAGCAGAATTGTCGCCATACATTGTGTCTATAACATCTTCCAAAGGTCGATCAACAGCACTTTGCACTGGCTGCACTTAAAAGGTATGATTTGACTCGCCTGGAAGTGCATTGTATGTAATCAGCATGGAGTCAAAATGTAAGGATGAAAGGGAACGTGCAGAAGTTGCAATGCCTCTCATTCACAGCGGGGGTAGCTGGATTTTCAGTGCTCATGCCTTCACAGGGCACAATTTATGGCCATTATGGTGGTCTATTTCTAGCTATAGTGATGGATTCTGTTCAATTATTGTCCATTACCGAGAAAGATGGCCGCACCACCATGTCAGAAGTTATCGGTTCCTGCTGCAGGGACATTACTTTGAATTTGTTGCTGCATGTTCAGCTCAGCCAAAAGTAATGTAAAGCTAAAATTCTGATATTCTGTTACAGATTCATATGTAGTTCCTATCCTTTTTGCGTGTTATCCCTTAATACATAAATATTCTTATAACAGGTTGGATAATTTGAGCATGTGAGCAGTTACTTGAAAGTGTTTTCTCCTTTTCTGACTCTTTCATTTAGATGATTTGTAATATTTCACAAGAAAAGGGTTTAAAAATAACCCTAAAATATACACATGTAGGTACTGTTTTTCTTTTTAATTGATCAGTAATAACATAGTGACCCCTTACATTAGTCTCAGGAGCCCCTGGGGGGTTTTTAGACTTTAGTATGACTGGCTAGCTTACAGAAACCAATCACAGCATTGCTAGTTGCCTTTTTAATGAGCTTATTGTCATCACTGCATTTGTGGAGTTTCTGATTTTAAGGACACTATCAGAGTGCACACAAGGGCTGTAATATGATGCTAACAGCTCTGTCCTATTTGGATTTAGGGAACATTTACATTCCACCTACCTGTTATCTCTCATTATTCGAGAGATGTTCGCCAACACCATCGCATTCACCAACATATTGGTCAGTCTCTTAAACCAAATCTGAAAGATATGGTTTAGAAATTCAGTAATAAAGCACTGGCTAAATTTAACCTCTTGTTTAAATACGCTTCTTTTTTTTAATACCACTAGCTTCTTAAAATAAGATGTTTAATTTAAAAGCCAAACAGTTTGGTGTAAGAATGAAATAATACCCAATTCTGAAGGTAGAAAAGGAGCGCTGGACACTAATGAGCATGTAGCAGGTGAAACAATTAGCTTACTTTCTTGAATAAGTGTTTCAAGTTGCTTGATTATCATCAGCACCTGATAAACACCTTTTTGTGACCACTGGTATGTGTGAATTTGCAGTTTACTGACTCCTAAGCAAAAGTCGCACCATGTCAGAGTCTGCAAGGATATCCGTCAAAGGCCAGGCATGACCCAAACTTCATGTGGAGGATCATCAGCAGGGATCTGTCCACATGAAGTTCAGGGTCAGACTATTGACATTGTATACTACTGCAATCTTATGAGACACTGAGGAGGATCATTCAAGGCAGACAGTAAATTACCCTAATAGAGTGTTGATGATGTATTTTTGTAGGCCAGCGTGGAAAATAGCACCGCACTGGTTCCCTCTGCAAAAAGCTTAAGGGTTACTTGAATGGGATTTTGGATTATTGCTCTGAGATGAACTCAAATTTATGATACCTGCACATTTGTTCAGGATGATAATTTTCATATTTGAACATGTTTGCTTGTTTTTTAAACTGACATTAAATCACCAGAAACAAAAAGTTATTGTTAGGCCATAAACAAACTACATGGTGGTCACATGACATAAACATCATCACCTAGAAGCATTCAGCTTCTGATTTGATTCAGCACGCTGAGGTTTCTACAAACTGTCGTCTTGCCCTGATGAAGCTAGTGATCATGGCCATGTCAATTGCTAGTCTCACATCCTTTTTTGAAGATAATGTATATCTTTAACCACTTTCATATGATGGTGTCTAAAGTCTACGACAAACACTGTGGTCTCGTTGAGCTACTTGTTAGCAACCTTCTTTTTAAGATGCATAAAACCTCTTCCTACGATTGTTGTCATTTTAACCAGCAAATAATCAGCAGTTGCCGGAAATGAGAGATCTGCTTCTGTCTACCACAATCTGAATTCAAGGATTTGTTGTTTCATGAACTACAAAGAATTTTGATGAGCTTTATTTGCCACTGTTATCATTATAAATTGTATTATGTGCTGTGTGAAAAACAGAGTTGATGCAGCAGCTGTGGTCAAAGGAGATGTATGGTTGAGCAAGTTTCTCAGCTTCATACAAATTATTGTCTTAACTTGAATACAGCTCAGAGGATCCAGTCCAGGATCTTTTTGCGCCATATGATCTCTGCTAATTATCTAATAATTTTCCTGTACTGGTGATGACCCATACTCAACCCCTTATCCAATAAGTAAACCTTTTGTAGCCACTCCTCCTATTTTTAATATGTTTATGTCTGAATAATGGAGAGAAATTGGGAAATAGAGGGTGAGTTCCTATGATTCCTGGCATCGGGGTGTTGCAGTGCTGTTGTCTCGCCAGGGCTCAGGCTGGCAGTCAGCACAAACTGGAGGTAATTGAGAGGGAGAAGTCCCAGCCAGTTGCACAGTGTGGCCTCCACGGGCCTTTCTGAATGCCACCGTAGCCCCCAGCAGACATTAATCAAAATGCCCGATCAATAACTTCTCAAGTGCTAATAAGCACTGACACATTTCGTGATATGTGAGCCCCTTCATCATTTCAACTACCCAGAGATTTATAGGAAATCCATTGTTAGGTCCAAAGTATGAGGTAATGTAGCACTTAGTAAATGAAGTAAAACCAAAAGCCTGAGGTGATTTGTATTTCATTTACAAAGGACATGTCTAATCATTAGGAGCTCCATCTCTCTGAAAAGCAACCAGCGGCTGTAATGATGGCTGTGTTCTTTTATAGCTTACTTACTCAGCAATGATGCAGGAGATAACAGCAAACAGTGAAGCCTCGCTGTCCTCCACTCCTGGATGGTTCACTCCCAGATAGCCATGGGGGACTCCTATCCACCGTGGAGTGATTAAAGTCATGTTAGGGGAGCATTATGGGTCAAGTCATAAAATAATTTGATTTCCGTCCCCCTCCACTGTCTCCTATCAAAGTGATTGGTCTCCTGGTCATCTCACTGGCTGACATAATTGTTAATTAACCATTATGGGCTGCCCTCTCTCATCTATATCTCAAAGCAATTACTCATTTGACAACAATGCAATATATCACAGCGTATGATGTATGGACACGGACCCGTTTTATGAGCGTGAACTGACTCGGCATCATGAAAGCGCTGCTCATTTACTCACGTCTAGATGTTTTATTTACCCAAGTAATGATTACCGTCATTTTTGTTTCACATGATATTTTCTACAGGTGCCTTGCATGAATCAAAGTGGCTGCTTTCTCTCAGTTTGCATATGCATGAGCACTGAGGGACTAAGGAACTCAAAATTTGCAAAGCAGGTCCTGCACACAGCTTTTTCTCTTTTTTTTTTAGCTTAAGTTATCAGCTCTTTGCATGTCAAGGTGAGCTGTCTTGAAAAATACCACAGACGAGGTAAAGAGGTCCAGGGGGAAGAAAGTTAAATAAAAAGCTCTTTAAAATGGTATTCATAAAGAAAAAGACAAACAATGTACTTGTTGAAAATAAAAGCGCACACTGAAATCCATTCTGATGACAGTTGAGAATGCAGGCTTTATGGTGGACTTGAGCCCCATCTTTGCCATATCTTTTAAGCATGATTATTTACTTTAAAAAAACAAACCAAAGCCCCAAGTCTGCCATTTTGGACGACAGGCCTTTGATTGAGCTCTGAGCCCAAATTCTTAACTAATAAATTGTTCCACGCCTTTGTCTGGGGAATTAACAGCAGTGGTCTGCGTTTTTCTTGCCCTAATCTCAAGAATGCAGCAGCCTCTTGAGAAGCTCAGGGGTTTCCTCCTCTCAGAGAGCCACGTCTTCACTTTGTTTTCTTAGAGGACTCCCTGGATTGACAGGCCTCACCGTTAGACCTCTTCTCAGCCATCTGTTTTCACCGATTCTGACTGAACACATCAAAGTCAATCAAGGCTGCAAAGCATTTTAAAAGTCGCACACCCCCGCGCCGTGTGTGAGAAATAAAGCAAACTTTTCATCGGGCTCACAAAAAGAGACGGTGTTGACCGTGTGTTTGTGTGTATGGTTTTCCATGTGAGGGTGACCTGGGAGGGATCCCTGAGCTCACAGCACAGGTATGAGCAGCTTAGCTTTGTTCAGTGCCTACTCTGACGACAGCTTGGTGAGTCACCTAGACACACAGAATAACCTTGTTTGGTCAGGTTCCAACTATTCACTGACAACTCTCTGACAATAAAATAATCATTAGTGGGATTGCGACACAACACATAGTTTGCAATAAGCAAAATTGTCTCTGTATGATGATACAGGGAGTAGAAAATGTTGTTAATAAAGCCATCTGCAGTTGCAGAAGAAGTATTAGATAATTTACTTTAATTAAAAAAAACAAAGTTAAACAGTGTAGAACAAAAATTAAAAGACACACATCTTACCTAGCTATAATTATATATATTCAGCAAAATATATGCTTGCATAAGAGATGTAAAAGTATTCATTTTGCAATTTTGCAGAAGAAGGTTATTATAACAAAAGCACAAATCTCTCAAAATTGTTCTAGACAATTCTGCACTGCTGATGCTTTTATTTCTTTTTTTCTGTTATTGTGAGTTTTATTTTGATTAATCTATAAGTTGTTAACATAGTTATTGCTTAGGTCTACTGTTTTCCCTGTGGCCTATATTAATTATATTGGCTTATATATAAGCAGCAAATACACACACACACACACACACACACACACACATATATATATATATATATATATATATACATAGTTTTTATAACAGGAGCAATAATTATATTTTATCAGAAACAATCAGTTAACTCAGAGATCCCATCTAAGCCAATCAGAGGCAGTGATGAGACCTCGCGTGTAAAGGAGGCGGGACCTGAACTGGTTGCCTGGCGACCGCTCAAACAGTGAGTGGATAGGATGACAATGCGGAAGGTTGGTATTTTCGTTAATTTTGTCGATTTGTGAATTCATAAAAATGTAGATTTGATCAAATGTGTCGCATGTGTTGTCAGAGTTTTGTCTGTATATGTACATTAAGTCATAGACTCTTTATAATGGCGGACTTCTCGTCAGAAGGACGAAGTTAAGTTGTGTCTTTGCCTGTTTTGCACCTGCTAGCTTAATGAGACAGTTAGCAAACACCTGCGTGAATTGAGCTCCATGTGTTTCGGTTCATATTATAACCAACTACTAATGTAATACTACACTTTTCTTTAATTTATGAGTAAAATGAGGTAAGACTTACTGTCTTTGGGGGAAGCCAGAAGATATACTGTTGCTGAGTTATTTGTGCCGGTTTTTAAAAAGTAATTTCTTTGACACACTCATTGCTGCATTAATGAGTTATCTTTGGCAATTATTATAGCATTTTCCATTTGGCCATGAGGTGATTTATTCCTGCATTTTGGTCTAGACAGCATGTTTCTGAATGCATTTAGTTGTATTTATTGCTACTCCTGGTCTGAGATAATTATAAAGTCTACATTTTCTGCCTTGCAAAGGTTAGAAAGTATTCCTATGCATCACTTTCTGTGAAAGCAGCATTAATAATAATATCATATTTTACAGGGTTTGACATCTAAAGCCAGCAACAAGTTGGTGATCACTTCTGTTGCCTTTCAAGACCACATCACACGCAGCCTGCTGCATACAAATTTCTCACTTTCTGACCCTTTGCTGAGATGCAAAAGCAAAGCACCTCGAAATTCAAAAGCGAGGCGAGGAGTGGAGGAAAGAGATGTGCAGAGACAAGATCAGCAAGAAGAGATGGAATATGTCCTTGATTGTGCTCCACCTCCTCTAACGTTAGGTAAGATGATTAATCTGGGATGTTTTTGGGAGACTTTTTTATGTGGCTCATTAATATATGTCAGTGTTTTTCTTATTTGTCTCAGCTCAGAAGTTGGGTTTGGTGGCCTCCCCTGCAGGAAGACTGACAGAGGATGAGTGGAAACAGGTCAAGGCGAGGTCTGTTCAGCAGGGGGAATCAGCTCAGCCCTGTGCAATATGCAGGGAGGAGTTTCTCCTTCAGCCTCAGGTATTCCCCCAACACAGTAGCTACTGTTAATACTCCGTGAGAGAGCTCTTTCTCCCCCCCCCCCTTTTTTTTTTACATGTTTCCAGTGTTCTGTCTGTCCTCAGGGAAACCTGTGTTTCCGTATACACACATGGCACTCACACACACAAAGCCCCCGTCTCCCACCTCCCCCTGTAGTTCCTGTATGTTCTAATCTGTGTAGACAACTGTACAAATTTACCCATACTGCCTTGGAACTCAACTGTGACGCGATGATGTAGCAATCAGTGTGTTACTGTGAGGGTCATTCAGTCTTTTACACCTTTCCG
>JAQFJA010000013.1:8236183-8248769 GCA_029874485.1 Naso brachycentron | reverse complement strand
ATAAATGCATTTAAAACATCCAAACAATTCATAACACTCCATTTTAGACAACTACTTTATATGCAAGATGCAATTACACACATGCACCATGGTATAAAGGTTTCTAAAACATCATCAGAACCAAACTAACTAAACGACCTTCAGTGGCCTCAGTGATACAGATTTTATGCTTTAGATTTGAGAGCACAGCAGTAAAGTCGAGACATTTTACAGCAGCAAATAAACCTAGATCATAACATCTGACATCAAGACCCTAAGTCGCTCTGATTCATCCACAATTTGGACAATTTGTTACACTATTAATCACTCAGGTGGCAGAGCCTCTGACGAGCTGAACAGTTAACATTTCTTAAAAAAAGCATCCACATTTCCATCTTTATTCTGGTGGCGTCTTTTAGTACATCGTCAAAAGTAAACACAGCCACATGAAAAGGCTGACTTACAGCGTTAGTAGTGAAATTCATCATTCACTTCATTTCCGCAGTCAAGAGGACCTCGCAGTGCCACAACATTAGCCCAGAAGGTTAAAATGCCACATAAAACCTTATGACATTGTGGTCTAACGCTGTTATTGAGAAAGGGATAATATCACATTATAAAAAACTCAAATCTGTGTTTAACATTCCTCATGCTGTCGGCTGCATGATCGACTCTGCAGGCCGCTCGTTTCTTTTTAAAAGGTGAAACAAGAGTGTTGCCTCCACCCCTTCCATCGCAAAACACACAATATAGACCTGGAAGTGCAGCCAAACACTGAACAGTGCTTCCTCTGAGCAAATTTATGGAAGATCAGTAGCAAGAAACAGTCTTCTGAAATGAAAAAGAACAAAAAAGAGGAACCCGAAAGAGGCCCTCATCCTGCTTCCTACACATCAGGGCCTGCCTTGTACCGAAGAAATCCAACCGAAACAAATTAGTGGGCCGAGGAAGAAAAGAACTGGCTATGCGCTACAGTACAGGCTAATTTTTATGTGCTTTTGCCAGGAGGGACATAAACCAGAGAGGTTTCAAACTGTGACACAGGATAGAGGTGTATTAAAAGTAAATCTTTCCCCCTCCATTTTGCGAGGCTCTATTGTGCTGTCATGTTACTGCGACTTTATGGACTTTTGGAACACGAGCCCCCAGCCTCTTTTTTTGGAGGTAATCAATTAAATGAGGAAGTTCGCTGAGCCTTACAACTCGATTATTAGCCTGTCCTTTTGAAGTTTTATTTTAGGGGGCTGGGGAGGGGGTGACAAGGAATCAGGCTTTAAATCAGTGGGGCCGATGCAGCAGTGTTGAAGCGTTTGCAGCCTATGGCCTTATTGGAAGGGTTTGTCAGGATGTGGCGCTGGGCGAAGTCCAGATTCAGACTTTCATGGTTAATGAGCTTTCCGCGGTGGCAGTTACAGTCAGTGGCGTGAGTCAGGGAGAGGGCAAGGACTAGGCACCTGCTGCTGCTGCTGCTGCCTGTTGAGGGAACCCTTGCATGGCAGCAAAGTACACAAACACGTCAACACAAAAGAGAGAAAATAAAGGTTTCCCCTTTTTTAATTTAAAGTTTCATATTTTCAAACATTGCAGATAGTCTTGTTTTCACCTCTGCCTCATAATCAGTATATCACTTAAGTATCAGTATCACAAAAACTGGATGCAAGTGACTTCCAAACTTCATTAGTCTTTTTTTGTTCTGACCTTTGAACCTCCAGCAAAGTGTCAAACTCTTTTTTCCATTTCTAGAGCTAATGAATTTATTTTTTATGTTGTTAATAGTTGGGAGCCTTGCATAGGACTCACTGAGAATAAACAAATATAAAAATGATGCATGTAAACTCTATAACAAACGTTTCAGGCAATATACCTTTTTCGATCCGGCAAATCCTTCAGACTCCAAGAAGAAATAGGCGAAGGGCATCAGGACAAAGAGGCAAAGGTTGGAGAACAGTGACACCAGGTTCCACAGACCTTCAGAAATATATATAAATGTAACCATATGATTTTATGAAAAACAATGTGTTATAATTTCATGGCTAACCTTATTTTTAATGAAAGAACATGACAACTTTTTTTTGGTCAGATTTGAAAAACAAGTTTCTTGAATATTATTATGTGGTAGTTGTGAGGCATAATGCCAGCTCAAGGTTTTATTTGGCAAGTGTCCTCTTATTGGGCATTTGAGTCATGGACTCTGATGCCCCCTGGTGGCTGCTGTAGCAACCAACGGTCTTTCCAGAAGAGTTGTGCTTAACATTGATTGTGTGCATGAAAAACTGTAACAAAGCAGGGACGTTCCTCACATCTCATTTGAAATTTGAATTTTTCACTTAGATTAGTCGATTAACTTAATCAAAAGAAAACACTTCAGTCACAAACAGTCAAAACTGAGCACGATTTAATCTAATCTGTAAGGTACCAATGTCTGATGAAAACCAAAAGTGATAACAGCAAAGAGAGGATTATAGTGGAAAACGCAATAGATGGTGTCAGTTCTTAAAACTGAGATGAAGAAATACTGCTTTCAACCAAGAATTCACTGAGCTGGGACGCTTTTAATTAATGTTTACATCAAGCAAATTCAAAAAAGTCTTAAGCCAAAGCTATTTATATATTCTTTTGACCTAGTTTGTGCTTTAAGTCATAGTTTTTAAGTACAATCAAAGGCTTTAAAGTGAAACACTACCTCAATCTTCTATTTTTGGCGTTATCTCTACTCTTTTATGTTGTAAGTAGTGATACAGCAAAAAATCGAAACTGGATTTTAACAAATTAATACTGACAAATTTAATGAATGACATGCTGTGACAACTTTATCAAATGCAACATAAAATGTTGTTAACGTAGCTGTCTACTTCAGACGAATCTCAGCTCGATGTCTGAGTGAAACAACTTGCATACAAAAACACCACTGTTGACTTCAAGGAGAATTTATTGTCATTTTTGCAGTGCTCACTTTAGCTTACCTAAACCAACACGTATGTGCTAGTCCAGTGAAATTTGCCCATCTTATGAACACATCTACTGACACTGACATTCATGCAAAAAGCTAATAATGATTCAAATCAATGTCAATCCAAATATATTAGAAGATATTTACTTTCCTTGAGGAGCAGGAAGGGAGAGAAAGTTATTTCAATGTAAGGACACGTGAGCTGTGGGATCTACTAACCGTGAATGAGGGAGCCATTGAGCCACTGAATGTAATAGTTTTTGGGGAAGGAGAGGAGGATCTCATTACTAATGATTGAGAAAGGCAGTAGGAAGACGGCACCACCCGACACTGCCAGGGTGAAGGTGCACAAGTATAATCTGCGAATGGAATCAAACACACACAGACAGACAAATAAAGCACACACACACACACAGTGTTAGGACTAGTCAAGATAAAAACTAACATGCAGAATCACAACATTGATAATAATCACACATTTTGATTTCAAATCGGATTATATGTTACGAACAACTACTTGGTTACTGAAGGATTTATTTGGATTACATGTTTATTATAAAACACTCAGTTTACAGTGTGACAAGAATTAATACACACAGGCAAAGGAGGAATTAACTTTGTGAAAGTGACCCCTTGTCAATCTATGTTTCAATCCTTCTTCTGTTGTTCAGTTTAATCCACTGATCCCATCCTACATCAAAACACAGCCTGTGTGTTTATGCAGCCTGCATTTTATAGACATTCAGAGGCTCTGGGTCTCCAGATTGGGCCCAGGGGAGTGACCATCTGCTCAGTGGTCCTCAGTGGGGCGGCACAAAGTGTCCACTTCACCATATCACTAAAGGAGCTCATTAACTGAAATCCTTTCCATAATTTATGCTGGACCCATAGGTGCCACTTTGCTTAGCTGGACCTGAACATGCAGGGTGCATGTGGCTACAACAGGCACCCTTGAGTGTGATGTGAGCCGAAATCCTAACCTTAAAGAAATGCGATGCGTGCCACCACAGTTCTAGCTAAAGACACAATCTGTAAGATATTAGTGTTGGTGGTTTTAAGTAGATTAGAACAAATCTTTCTTTGTTGATGAATTTGTTATTAGCAACAGAGCTGCAACTAATGATTATTCAAATGAGCATTTAGTTTGCTGATTATTTTCTGTATTAGTTAATAAATAGCTTGAATGTGACAAAACAGTAAAAAATACTTGTGACAATTTCTTCAAGTCCAACTTGATTTTGAAAAAATGTCTCTCTTGTTTTTGGTCCAACTTATAGTCAAAAATACAACAAGATTCACTTCACTGTGATTAAGAAACTCGCACACAGAGAAGCTAAGAGTCTCAGACCAGAGAATGTTTGTTATCTTTACTAGAAAACATTACTTCAATGATTAATCACTGATGAAAATAGCTGCAGATTAATTTTCTGTTATCTTATACCAGTAATAATTGTCTGCTTTGACAAGTAAATATTCATTCAGTTATTAAATTTAATGTATTTCATTTCTTTCTCTCCTGGAATGGCTGATTAAATTTCAGTACTCATATGTGCTGACTTAATTCCCAACTTACTAACTAAGCTAGTTGCTTTCAAAAGTTACTTCACTCAACTGTGCTTACCACATATTTAAATAAACTGTTTTAAAGACGAATGAACCGAAATCAGATTTACTTACGATATTCTGTTGACAACAGCATCTTCATCCTCATGGTCATCTATAAAGGAAATCAAATCACTTCAGTCACAAAGTGGTTACAGTGTGATGTTTTGAGTTGTAAGAGGTTCCTTTCATACATCACATCTTATTTTATCCAGCACTTTAAAGAACACGGCATTGTCTGCATTTTATAATACAGCCAACTGATGTATCTGTTAAAGCAGAGTGAAATATCTGACATTTTCGCGCCCGTATTGGGCGATACCAACATGAGTTAGTGTAGGAGTGGAAGTGCAAATGCAGGAGTGAAAACAGCTTCAGTAACTGAGACACGCCTGTCTTAAGGAAGTTTTAAAGCTGATTTTTTTCTCTGTGCATCTCTAATTGTTTCTGCAATCAAACTTTAATTCCACTGTTTGACAGTTCAATGAGGTGACCAATTCCTGAAAAATGTTTTCATGTTGAATTGCAAAATTGACATTATTTCATATCATGCATAAAAATAGCATTGTATCAGTAATGACAATATTTTTTACAACAGTAACATCAGAACATCACTTATTTTAATTCGTTAAACAAACAAAATACGTATTTAAGGAATGCACAATATTTATCAGTGTTGCCAAATTATGGATCAATAACTTTACATACTAATTTCATATTAATGGATAATTATTATTATAATTAGTCAATATTAGGAAGCCAAGTTGCCTTAACGAATTGGACTTAAAGAGGGCAGCATCTACACACTCAGATACAGTCGCGATATGCACCTTTAAAGTTTGTTCAGGTTCTGCTAATAAACACAGAGAAAAAGGACAAGTACTAGTAAGATGTAGTCATGTCAGTTACGTTACACTATGTCAGAGGTTTGAAATATTAAATAATTCTTCTTTGCACTCTACATCTTGCCTTTTTGTACGCTAAATTATACAAAAATACAGGTTATAAACTTTTTTTTAAATACAAAAATGTTTAAAATGTGTTATATGTTATCATATGGGCCATGTGAAGCAGGCACTGGTAGTTATCAGTTATCAGTATTAGCAAAAACTCATCTTGCATCCCTACCATAAGTAGCAGAAAGAATAAAATGGTTAGAAAATCAGAGCATGATTTCATAATAATCTATAAGCATAAGACAGTGTATTGTATGCTTAAATAAACTACACTAAGTTACAAAAATAATGCAACTTTATATTTCACAACTCTTTTGTGCTGTAAGTGAAAAGTTTAGTCTAGCAAACCCGCTGGGTGTGAGGAAAGGAGTAGCCTAGATTTCTATTGTACTGAACTCCAGAAGGGATTTCTGGTGCAAAGTGGTCTACTTTTAAAATGAGACAAGGGAAGCCTAGGTGACCTGGACATACTAAATTTGTCCCGAAAAAATTGGGATACAGTTCATAATGTCTGCCTGAGCCTTTCGTCTCTGTTTTCTCCTTGACAACTTGTTCAGATTTTTAACTTCAGTCACATCTTGTTGATGTTGCTCGAATGCTTTGTCAGAGATGTCACAGAAGAACAAAACACATCCTTCTGTTCGAGGGTTAGCTTGGGATGTTTCCAATGGGATTGTATGAGATACTTTTTCACAGTCACATTGTTACCTACAGTAGATGGTGGTCGGCACAAACACATGAAAGCATGAAACTCCTTGGGAAGCAACTCTGATGCACTCTCCCCTTCCTGTTTTTGCTCCGGCTCGTGTCTTATTTCGTTTGTTGTTGCTCTCTCTTTTAAGACCAGTCTGCACCAAAAATTCACGACAAGATAAAACAGTTGCAGGGAAAGTTGCAGCAGAGTAAACTGGTCTGTCACTGCTCGACTCGAGCGGCTGACGGTGTCGCCTGCAGACACTACTGTCAGCAGAGGTGAGGTAAAGCGTAAGGCACGTCATTTGTTTCAACGGCCAATCGGTTCGTACCTACATCACCCGTCGCTGAGAAGCCCAGCGTAGTACACCAATCAGGACAGAGAGGTCAGAGAGCCAACTGTCCTGGAGAAAATCCATCACCATGTTTCTTTGTCTAATCCATCATCTTACTTCTATTCTGAGAAAACAGTGCACTCTGAAGGTTAGCTCTCTGAGCCACATCTTGTATTTCATCTTCTGTTGCTGGCCAATGTTACTGTCAATCTCCTTTCTATTTTGAGCTGCACAAATCCTTGTGTGTGTTTTGCTGCGTGCCCACTTTGCAAAGTGTATCAATAAAGCCCTGGAAAGATGCTCCTATTGTGTGAGATCTCATTTATTACAGAAATTGTCATCACAGTCACTGATTGGGCGAAGGTAACGGGAGCGTATTTAGCAGATTTTTACACTCCTGAATACAGAGGCACGGGAAAACACAGAGATATCACGATTCTCTCATGCCACGTCACTTACTAACAGCTGTCCGTGGGTATTGAAACAAACAAAACACAAAAAGGTTAGTGATGTTTACCCCAAAGTTACCAACTGCAGCTTGTAGTCATCGGTCTGTCACGTCACAGTTGTCACAATGTGACCAACTGTGTTCATTTTTGCCACAGCCCTAAAAGCAATCTGGGGCGGACACAGTTTACACTGAGTTGTCCGTGGCAGATTGCTTTACAGGCATGGGTGTTGCCTCTCAAACATACACCTTAAGACTTCTTGGTCATGACTTCCCCTCAGTCTAAACACAATGAAGGTCTCTGTGAGCAAACACAGCATAACCAGACAGACAGGCTAACTTCTACAAAGCATGCTGTGAAAATGTGTCCACCTTGGTCACATTTCTGCCATTTAAGTGTTACAGATGCTTTAAGTCGAGTCACATGTGAATTTCTTTTCCCACAGAGTGAGCATTCATATTTCATAAAAAACACTTACCACTCTTCCTCTTGTATCTGGTTATGATGAAGTAGGACACAATGTAGAGGACTGCGAACAGGAGGAAGCAAATCTGAAACAAAACATAAAAATCTTCTAAGAGAGCTAGAAAATGATGTCATTTGAGAAGGTCAAACCTTTCAACTTTTTCTATTTCTGCTCCAAAAAATACCTAAAAAATGATAAGCAAGAGCTGAATTAATTAATAATCCAAACAAATAACTGACTTATTACTTAAACTTTTACATGTAACAGCTACGTTCTGAGTATTTAAATGTCTAACTCATGCAGGGAAGAGCTCAGAGTACAGTGTGCACACAGACTCATTCACCTAAATCTGCCAATTTCCTCCCATGTCCTCATATGCTGAAATATACTTGATCACTTAGTATGTGTACAGTATGTTAAGGTTAAAAAAAAAAGGTGAAAAAAAACCCTCAGCATTTAGTTAAGGCCAATTAAAGTGCGGAGAAAGAGTAAAGTAAAATGATTCCCACCCCATTATTACACAAATTATTAACTACTAAGCAGCATTGTTCACTGTGACCCATTTATTTGAGCAATGCATCATTGTTTTCCAACATCAGGCAGTACTAATTAGGCCAGCGCTACATGCATACCATTTATTAGGTAACCGCGGCCTCAAAACAAGCAGGATGGTCTTACAGAAAGATCCCATTCCACATTCCACCGTCTACTGTGACAGCGGCTGGGACATAACTAATGTTAGAAGCTCCCACTTCAGCACTTTGCACCCTGTCAACATTGCACGACTCATCGTGGCCAAGCTGGGATTATGAGATGACTCAGCCAGACACCAGGCAGACTGTGCACATTTCAGACAGACAAACCTCCACAGCCAATCTGGGGGGTACATGGTGTTATATAACAGAACAGTTTTCATCACCTGTAGTTCCCTTTCAAATTAAAGACAGCCCATAAATTTAAAAGCAAGAAAACTCTGTGATAACAAAGGCTCAAGCAACCATTACCACAAAGGGGAAAACCCAGTGTAACACTGAAGCAGGTGCGCGAAGCTGATAAATGGGCACAGACCCAAAGATGCAACAGTTTGGGAGGAGATAACAAGTAACAAGAACACCAGTAATCATCACTGCCCCTTGTAAAGTTATCTCTTTGTTTTCCCCCCCAAAAATACATATTCATACGTACACACAAAGTAACACTGTCAGCAATGGAAAATGACCAGGTAGTAACAAGTCAGGCTTGTGGCAAGTCTGCAAGCAACCCCAACCAATTTAGGAACAGTATTTCACACCTTTATGATATATGAACTCAGGCTGGAGGTGAGGGACAGTAATTGCATTTTTTTTCCAACAGAGGATCCGGCAAGTTCTTCACGTAAATAAGCTCATCAGTATGTTTTTTATGTAGTGATGTCATTATAGGGGGATGTGATTACAGATGTGTCAACATGAAACTCAGGTTTAGACATTACAACCTCAAGAGTGATGTGATCATACATAGTAGTAATAATTTTAAGTGAAAAAGAAAAGGAAACGAAAAACTGTCTGATGACGCTGATAGAGCCTTATTTGACAATAAAGTTCTATTCTGTTTGGAGGTGATGGTGGAAAATGTTACTGACTAAACCACGTGTCAGGTAGTGAAACCATAGACTGTGTGAGCCCGATTTTTCACGCTAGCTAGTTTTCTGTGCATTCTTCAATAATTCTTCACAGTACACGGCTATTGTGGTAGAAAAAGTTCCCACACTTCAGGTTAAATAAGAGCAGATCATCTGAGCCCAGAGTAACCTTGGCTGCAAAATGAGCATGCACAACGAGAAATACCATCTGATGCCTGCAGAAAACGATCCATAAGCTGACTCGCCATAAATACTAAAGTTAAATGATATAGTGCCATGACAGCATCATGCAAAGGGATCATGCAAAGGTACTGCATGTTAATATGGGACACTGACAAGACGCTCAGAACAAAATGTGAAAGCTACAGCTCGGATATTGAGTTTGCTTGCTGGTGAGACATTTGATAGTTTTTATATTTCAGAAGTGTCATCCAAGGGTAATCCGGAAGACCACCTACCATAAACTCTCCCCTTTTGAACTTTCTTGGAATGTCTGGCTAGACATCTTATTATTATTATTGAGTGAATCTTGAATCTTCTGTGAAATGTTTTGGCAACAACACACCTTTGCTCATGCCAATAAGGGTATCTGAATTTGAATTTGATCAAAGCCCTTTAAAACGCAGCGCTGTTCATGGCAAAGAGATATCATCAGAATAAGACATTTTGAAGGCACCATAAAGTTATGCTTTTATTGTGTCATGCACATAGATGTGGCCAGCCCACAGGGACTTACAGGACATCAAAAATAATGATGCAGGGGTGAAATGTAACTTGAGTATTACATTTTTATGTATAAAATTGCGCTACAAAAACTGATATTTGTCACAAATGGTCCCTTTCTACCACAGAAACCCAAGTTTTACAATTATCCACCTAGAAAACCCTGATAGAAATTACGGCATACAATCATCATCATCATCATCATCATCGTGGCAATAAAACTTAAAATTTACTTTTCAAAACAACAGCCGCTGCATAACGTTCTCTTAGAAAACATATGGTAAATAAGACATGAATCTCACTAATTCATGGACGCTGAATTAGTGAGATGTCCCTGTCCTCACTGAAGAGTGACACTAAATTAGTAAAGACTGGGACGTGCTGTCCTTGTCCCAGTAAACGTTAACGTTAAAGATCCTCCGTGTAAACCGCAGTCTTTATTTTTTATTACAAATCCGTTCCAATATTACTGATTAATACGCTTGCTACGTTTTACTACTGTAATTACCGGACGCTACGTAAACGCAATTAAGCTAACTTTAATTAGCGCCTTGACTTTTTTTGTTTTAATACGGTCTGAACAGTAACATAAAATTGGTGCACGGTAAACTAAATTATTATTAATAAATTCTGCGGTGTCAGACTGACAGATGAAGCTAACGTTAGCTTCCATTAACATCACTGTGCAGTAGAGGACGTTGTTAGCCTGCTAGCCTCGGCTAGCTGCTACGTTACTTACGATGTACTCTCGAACTTGGCTGTGGAAATTCTGCTCTCTGATAGTAACATCGTCTTCTTCCATTCTTCATATTGCAAATACAAAAAGCTACGGACTCACTACATGCTAGCTCGTACAACTGGCAACAACAGGGAAAACTCCATAGACTTTGCTGCTCTGTGGAAATCGCTCAGTCTGGTCAACAGACAGTTTACATCGAAGGAAAACCGCTTCGTGCTAAAGAACGCCCCAAAATAAAGTGCGTCATCACTGTGCGCCAGCTCTCCGGCGCGACCTGGAAGGGAACGGTCACGTGGTCTTGTGGGTCACATCAACAATCTTGTCCTCATGGAGGTACATGTGCAAGTCTAAGGTTACTAAAAATGTTATTAAAATAGGCAAGTAAGACTTTAAACCCGTTTATTACGTTAGACGATTGATTTAAAGCCTCTGTACGTCAGTAACGTTAGCTTGTTAGCATAGCCAAACATTTTTAAAGGAGGTTAACGTTAGCCGGTTGAATTGTTAACTCGCTCATTGTGATTATCCAGTGTTAATTTGTGAAGATGAAGGGGAAGTGGAAGCAGAAAAGCAAAAAGAAAGGAAATGGAGTGCTCCAGAAGTACATGGTGGCAGTGGACGAATTTATTAAAAGCAAAAGTGGGGCTGAAGAAGTAGAGGATGATCGTAGTTTGAGGTTTGTCAAAAAGAAAAGCAGAAAGGAGCTACGCAAAGAAAAGCGAAAAATGAAGAAAGCCAAAATGAAAAGTCATTACGAGGGTAAAAAGACCCCCAGTTTACCCGTCGATGATGGTAAAAACTCAGGAGTGCCAGCTGATAAGCAGCAGAAGGAAAAGAAAACGGAGAAAGCAAAGAAAGACGAGTCAAAAGCACATTCAAAGAAATCAAGCAGTGTTACTACAGAGAAATCAGAAAACTCTAAAATGCAGCCAAATAAGAAAATCAATAAGCTTCAGGAATCAAGAAAAATGGCTCTTCTGGAGGCGAATGAAGACGAGGATAGAGAAATTAAGAAATTAGAGCGATTAATGGGACTAAATAAGAGAAAAAACAAGAAAAGTCTTCCTCAGTCCTTTGTGACTGATGGACTGGATTACATCCTTGGTGTGCTTGACTCTGGCTCATCAGCTGCGGGGATGTATGATGATGATGATGATGACATGGACGCAGCCAAGGAAAACTTTGAAAAGCTTGATGAGAATGACTCTGAGCTGTCAGATAAGGACGAAGAGCCTGCAGATGAGATGGCGAGCGAAGGCAGTGATGAAAGTGATTTGCAGGATGATGATGATGGTGATGATGATGATAATGATGATGATGATGAAGAAATGGTTGATGATCAGGACGAATCAGAGGACGAGGAGAAAATGGAGGATGAGAGTGATGCAGACAGTGACTCAGATGATGAAAATGAACGGGAAGCAGAGGAAGAAGCCGACGCTCCTGACAGAACAACATCAGGCTCAAAGTCAGAAACAGTGAGTTCAGACATATTTGTTTATCATCGCCATCCCATGACATCTTGTATTCTGTGTAACAGATCTAACTGTAACGTTCCAATGTCCAGGTCAGCTTTGCAGCAGCGGGAAAGTATGTGCCTCCTCACTTGCGAGGCGCTGGAGATGATAAACGCAAAGCAGAGCTCGAAAAGCTGAAGAGGAATGTGAAAGGCCTGGTGAACAGGTAACAGTCCCACTACAGTGTGGAAATATCACATTGGATTTAAGAGAATTCATCCTGCACTGTGAGACAAACTTTGGTCAGGAAGATTCCAGCCACTAAGAAGCCATTTCTTGGTTTTAGGACGTCCTGTCGTTCAACCTTCATCCTAAAGATGACTATCACTTGAGTATGAAAAAGTTCCCAGAATCTATTATTGTCATTGAATAGTGCTTATTCAGCAGTATGGCAGAAACCGAGAGAAAATGCCTCTCACAGCACCAAAAGCCCAAGATTTCATCTCCAAATTGCTGTTTTTTTCTAACAGATCAACAATGTTCACTTTGTCCTTACTTTAGAAAAGCTTGAACAAACAAATATTTGGCATTTTTGCCTGATATCTGTCTTAAACAA
>JAQFJA010000013.1:8204308-8217925 GCA_029874485.1 Naso brachycentron | reverse complement strand
CAAAATGTTTATGGTGTCTAGTGAAAGAAACTGACACGGGGATGAGGACTGTTAAGTACAAAGTGTGAGCCTAATTTGACATGACATCTGTGAGATGTTCCCATTTGGTTGCTGTTATGTGTCAGCGCTCACATAGGAAACCCTGTAGCATGCAGGTAGCTTGTAAATGGTGCTGCCCATGTTGTGGTTTTGTAGATCTTGTGTTTTGGGGACATAGCCTGTAGTGACAGTCAGTGGGTTTGTGTATGTAGCCTCAGAAATGAGATGTTGACCTCTGTTTGAAGGCATCTGTGATTTGGCAAAGTTGCTCAAACATTAGGTCAGGAATACTTGGTTTATTTATAGAGCACTAGTAGTCACCTTAGACACACATTCAGTACTCATGACAAGACCCAAACCGTGGCCCGTGTGTGACAAACAGAGCTGCACAGTTCCTGTTTATTTGTTTATTTGTTAGTTAGGATCCCCATTAGTTGGTGTCGCAGTAACAACTAACCCTCCCAGAGTCCATGTTGTTAAAATGTTAAAATGTAAATCACAATTTTTCTCTCTGAGAACTGAGATCGTGATTCTCTAACACGATTATCATTTTTTCAACCAAAGTTTGAAGTTGTTTTTTTTTAAAGTGCTGTCTGCACAGGTCTTTCCACAGACATGACCTATAATAAAGTGCTGGACTTAAACTTAAAACTCTCTTCTCTGGCACCAGGGATTTTTCGATGTGGTTCCCTTGTACTTTGGGACTCATACTGGATATTTTGGTGATGTTGGAGGTGGTTACAGAGATTCATAGTGTTACTGCTGCAACAATGCCAGTGCATTGCTTTTAGATGATTACTCCTTATACATCGTCGTGAGATTTAAACCCGAAAACGTTCCACACGATGGAATGTTCACTTTTTTTCGCACGAGTACATCATTACTCTCATTGTTGTCTCTGGGATTTTCCTCAGCGCATTAATTTTTTTCTGTGTAAAATGCGGCTCCAACTCCATCAAGTGAACTAACTTCTGCCTCCTTCCTGCTTGTGTACTCGTGACACTGTCAATGCCGTGTCTGGTTACTGTAGCAACAGTGAGTGACAGTAAAGTGCCGCAAATGAGGAAGAGAAATGAGAGACATCATTGAGTTGTATGGCTGAATCATTGGCTAATCTCTGCTCTGATTGCTGAATTAATCACATGTTTTGTTTTACACTGTGTGAGTGTGACTGATAGAGCATCTGGGATTGTTGTAAAGTAAATAAGTGAACACATGAATGCAGTGTGATCTGAACACACCGGGAGAGCATGTGATTCGCTGTCATTTCGAAATAAGACCACATGTATCTATGAATCAAGATTGTGATTTATTTTTTTTTATGATTAATTGTGCAGCTCTGGTGACAAAGTGTCATCACAACTGATAACTGTCTTGGCTTATGGATAAAAATGGGGAACAGATTTCAGTATACTTCATAGAGACCCCAAACAACTATTCACAAAGAAAGAATTTACAGTAGGTGACTTTTAAACTTTGTCTTTCAGTATGCCACCCAGAGGGCCAGTTTTGACGAGTGTGTCAGCCAGACACTGGCAGGAGGGGCTCAGCATGCCTTGGATGGTCCTGTCCTCTGCCTCTTATCAAGACAGCTCATATTTTTCTACAGACAGAGTGTGGATGCACAAAGATTGGTGAGAAGTTGATGTCTTTGATGCAAATATAGTGATTGTTTCACAGATGCTTTTAAGGCGAGAGGCTAAATATGCATCTTACACACTGTGCTTTCTTGTGTCTTCTTAAAGATATGGTTGTGTCAGAACCTGGTGAAACTCAACAGTCAGTTTGTGAAGCTGTTAACCGGCCCGCAGAGACAAACATGTATGTTTCAGATCAAGAGGATCTTGGGCTTCTGCTGCAGGTACAGTACTTAAAAAAAAGGAGGAGAGGATGCATATTTTTAGCTGCTGGATGCAGAAACACATGGCAGGGTGACGCTGAACAAAGATGCTGTTGTTGCCATCTTTTTATTTGCTCCTCTTTTTGTCTCCCCAGACTCCTGCAGAACTGCATGGATGACAGTTTAAATGTGGCTGTCCCCATGCGGATGCTAGAAATCTTTTCTTCAGAGAAAACCTATCTTCCTGTTATTCCAGATGCTAACTATGTAGCCTCATTACTCGAGCAGATTTTGCACTATATGGTACAGAAAGGTAAGCTCACAGCAATCTTATGTCAGCATGCACCACTGAACAGACACAAATAAAACTTCTAAGGCGTAACTGCCAAATGTTTAGAGTTTTATAGAGGTGAATACATGTCAGCATGGGTTTGGTCTGACGTGTGTTTGACTACTTTTATCTGTACATGGCTGGCACCTGAGTATATACAGTGTTGTGCACAAGTTAAGATTGTCTGATAGTGTTTGCATTTTGCAAAGAGTATGACTCACTGTTTAAAAATATTCACAATTGCCAACACAAGCTGCAGTCAGATGTCTTGAAACCTAATTAACCAGGCAAACTGACAAGCCCTACTTTTACAGCTAAAAATAGTCGGAGAGTTGGTGAGTACTCTTCCTCAGTTGATGTTCCAGGTTATCTTTGCTTCTCCTGTTACTTTGTCAGAACATATGAAAATCAAATGACAGATGCTGTTTTTAAACATTCTTACATTTAGTGTTAAATTGGGTAAAGCTCAAATGACTGACTGTTGACATCCTGCAATTCTACACTTGTTAATACAAACATGATCGTTCACTGCTTTTAATTTTTATGTGAAGTGTGTAATTACATTAGTAGATGTTAATCCAACAAACAGATGTTTTAACATCTTTTTTTAATCTTAGTTTCTCTTTGTGTCGTCTCCTCAGGATACTACAGGTCGCTGTATGTTCTTGTGAATCACAAGCTCCCTTCCAGTCTGGAGTACAGCGACTCTCCCTCTGTCCCTCTCGCAAGCACACTGTTGGAGCACATCCTCAAACCTTTACACTTTACCTACTCCTCCTGCACAACAGGCGCAAGGTACAGCATGAGACCGAGGCGACGATGAACTCAGGGCCTTTACACAGATAGTGGCAAGAGGCTGCTGTTTTGCTGTGTGTGCAAAATATATTTCCAAAGTTTTTCTGCCGAGTTTATTTCTATCAACTAAAATAGTTTAGATATTTTAATAGAAATGTATCAAAGCTTGCAAATTTTTTGTTTGTCACTTTGTGTTTTAATTAATTTTCTGAGAGTCAGACAGACTCAAGGTCAGTAGGGACAGCATGCAGTCTGATAGTTTAAGACTGTTCTTAGTTTTCATCAGTGGGTCAGCCCTAATTAGTTCTCCACCAAAAACAAATTTGAAACTTATTGAGATTTCTTATCAGAGGCTCCTGCTGGGGAGGATCACAGCAGCATTCACAAAAATATGAACAGCTGCTGGTGGTCAGAAAACAATTTTTGAAAAAGAAATGGGACACAGTGAATTTCAGCATTAATCTTCTTTCAGAGTTTTTGTTCTGTCCTTCTCCTTAATGGAATGTGATCTCAAAATGATTAATGGCCAAAAGAGCTTAAGAAAGTAATCGACAGAAACATATATGATGATAAAACTACCTATTGTAAATATGTATTAACCTCATCATTGATATTTGGGTTGCAATCAGTGTGTCTATGAGCAGCAGACTTAACTTTATTTTGTTGTGCAGGGCTGCACTGTTGACATTGTTGACCTTTCTCTCGAGAAGACCTATTGACAATTATTAGAGTACCACAATTAGGTCTGCTATCATAGGACGATAAGATTCACTGATAAATTTAAAGTTAGTGATGTCTGTCTACCTCTCCAAACTTTGAGTTCAGAGAGAAGACAATGGCACGGAAGCCGCAAAGAAAGTCTTTGTGCCGAGTGAATTCTTTAAAAATCATCCATTAAAGTGATCAGACAAACTGCAGCAGTTTTTTGTCCCCTGTAGTCAGCGGTGAAGCAGTAATTGCTTCAGAGACCAATTTACAACGAGCCATAAAAGGCCCCCAGACTCGCTCGCTCGCCAAAGTGCAGAATATCAGGCTGTTTGCCCTCAGTTTCAGACATTCTTAATAACAAACGACAGGCCACTTCTTTTCTTCTTTGAAGAAAAGCAAGGCGGGAGTGAGAGAAACTTGTGTACACACGGACTCTAACAGCTAATTATCTGACTTGGCCCACCAGATGTGTGTGACTGGGAAACACAAAGCAGCTCTGTTTGGAGACACAATATTGGAGCGCTCACACAGCAGAAAGAGCATGTTGGTGGTAGAACAACCACCCTCTTAGCTAATTTCTGTATGAACATTCTTCTTTTTAATGTGTCATGTTACACGTTACCTACGGAGTGTAAACTTGTCTTATGTCTGTTTGTCTGTCTGTCACCTTACAGGCAGTTTGTATTTGCAGCCTTCACTGAGGAGTTTATCTCTGCACCGTTCACCGAGCAGATCTTTCACTTCTTTATCCCGGCACTGTCCGACGTCCGTCTCTCATTTCCATTCGAGGCCTTCCTGAGCTCCCTCCAGGCCACCATCAGCTCCTCCTCGGCACCGCAGAGCCAGGCACCATGGGTGTTTTACTTTGTCCTCTCTGCAGGGGAGAACCGCTTAGGTGGGTGACATGGTTCAGAGGTTTGCACACAGGCCAGTGTTTGCACTGCACACTCCCTGTACATTTGGGGCTCATTTAAAGCATAAACTCAGACCGATGTATGGAGATAAAACAAGATGGTTTGCACAGTAATGGTGATGTATGTGTGTGCGTGTGTTGGCAGGCTCACTATCAGAGGAGGGTCTCCTGCTGTACCTTCAGGCTCTGCAAACGCTGCTGCCGCTGCTGCCAGTGTCGGAGAGCAGCACCAGGGTCGAAGTCAGCAGCGACTCAGAGGATGAAGATGACACCGGCATCCATCCACCACCCATGCAGGTACGATACACGCACACAAAAACACACAGATAAATAACATACCAATATTAGTGTTTATTTATCTGATAAACCAGGCTCATAAATATGTGACATTAGGGGTGCTCAGATCTGAGTAGATCTTCTGTTTCCTTCTCTTATCAGGATGACAGCAGAATCTCTGTGCAGCTGATCACAGAGGAATGTGTCCACAAGCTGGACACGAAGCATCAGACTAACGCTCTGCTGAACCTCGTGTGGAGGGATTCAGCCAGCGAAGAGGTTTTCACCATGATGGCATCCATCTGTCACACACTCATGGTCCAGCATCGCCTCATGGTGCCAAAAGTCAGGTAAAAACACACAAAACATACCTGATGAGACTCATTTATGAGTAACCCACTGATTCCACTGGACGCGACTGCTGTGCGTTACTCCATGAATGAGTCACGTCAACCTACTCGGAGCAGCAGAGGGTCAGACACATAAATGACAGAGAATCCAGTCAATTCAAAACAGAACAGCCTGTGCAGACCCTGTGTCGATCATAACGTATTATTAAACAGACAAAAAAAAAAAACATTAACCCACATTGAGTTAGTTAAACTACATCAACCAGGACCCTTCTAACCAATGACAGAAGCACATGAATCAAGGAAAACTGACCAAATCAACAAAATCTGAGCAAGTCAACAGGCAAAACAGTTCACTTTTCAAACAGTCCTTGCAGGCTAGGGCAGTGGTTTCCAAAGTAGGGGTCAGGGCCCCCCCGGGGGTCGCGAGACACTGAGGGGAGTTGCAAGATGCCTTCCAAAAAACAAATAAATGTTTGAAATAGTCTAAAACTTCGTATTTAACCCATTATTGTATAAATTCTGATTTTATTTGTTCTCTTATTACTTTAAAAAAATATTATGGCTGTTAGGCTGTTTTACTTTTGTGTTGTATTGATGCCTGTGTTGGCACAGGCATGATAGTGCACAGCTGTGCACAATGTTACATACCATCTCCAGGCTTAAAGGGGGTGTCCAGTCTCTGTCTCTGCCAGTCTCTGGCATTGTTATTTTGGGGGGTTGTGTGGGCTGAAAAGTTTGGGAACTCCTGGACTAGGGATTACAGCGCAAAACCGTGTCAGAGTCGTGATGTCATAGAGATGTGACCGGTGGAATCAAGGGCATAGAACCTGAATGGATTCACAAAAATAGGAATTATTTTGTAGGTCATTATAGCTTCATCGTGTAACTAACGAGAGAAATGTATGCAACGTATACTGATCAAAAATAGAAGGGATTTTTGGTATCTCTTACTAATTTCAGTGAAATGCTTTTGATAATATGAACACATATATACTTTACATTAAGTCAAAACATAACATTGAGCAAATTGCTCATTTTTATTTGATATCATAACATTTTAGACATCTTACCAGGACCAGCCCTCCATTCAGAGTGCCTGTTTACACTCTTATCTGATTGAGAGGAAAACTGTCTCTTTATGTGTTTCAGCGCTGTAAGCAGTAATGTAAATAACGGTGATGTGAGGCAGGCAGTTATCAGTGCTCCGCACCCACTGGCATTTACAACCAGCAAAGGAAGCCGGGATGTCAGGGAAGCTGTCAGTTCCGGATGAGGGCAATTACCCGTTCTCAGGTTGATTACATTAGGGCCAGGATGTCAGAGGTGGTGTCTGTGTGTGTGTGTGTGTGTGTTTGTGTCGGGGGGGGGGTCGGATGGTGCATTGACTGACAGGAGGTGATCCAGACTGAGCCTGGTGGATGGTCGACCTGCTCTAGTTAATTATTAGTGGAGCCACTTGCTGCCGCTTGATTTAAATGTGGGGGTGGGGATGCTGAGGTACGAAGATTCATATCATGTTTTCAACTGTTTTTTTTACTGTCCATCTCTTTTGTTATTAGCCTTAGCTTAACCAAAACCATGCATACAGGGAAACATCACCTTCCTCAGTAATAATAATGCTGATACATGCAGCCTCGGGCTGGTGTTAATTTTACAGTTTTCCTTATGAATGGTGAAACAGAATTTAGAAGAATTTCTGTGCATTTTCCCCATTTCCCTTAATTTTTTTATGGCTTCCTTCTTCTCTTCGCTTTTATCATAAATCCTGCCCTTCGTCTTCCATCATTATTGGATATCTGTACAAAATAATTAGCTCACTGAGAAAGATTAATCACTGCAGGAGTGGACGGGATAGCTTTACAAGAGGCTAAGGGGAGCAAATTGCATCCCGGGGTTGATTTACTGCTCTTACAGCAAAAAAAAAAGAGAGGCTGGCCTGTCGTCCAGCCGGCCCGGCATGCTGCCTTTTTAATAAACATGTAAATGTCACATGAAATGATTTTTTTTCTTTCAGAGAACAACTTAAAAGCTGTGCAAGGACTTGAGACAAAAATTTATTTTACATTGGTTTGCTAATTGTACTGAGCCCAGGTTTGTTCTAGAGGGTAAGGTCTAATTTTACTGTCTGCTTAGTTGGATGTTTGGTGCCAATTCACTTTGATAGTTTGGTTTCATCCAGTGTAGCACTGTGTTGCTAACGGGGCTCGCTCTGATTAAAAGGCAGTGCAGAGGAGCTTTGGTCCTCCATTCACTTTTGAATGCTTGCTGTGATTTTTGTGTTGTCATGAGATAATAACTTTATAATGTCAGTACAAAAATCTGCAGAACTCATTTAGATTTACGTGGAAACACACTTGTTTGGTTTTATGGTATCAAATCTGATGCAAGTGCTGCTGCTGTTTTTTCTGCTGAACAGAGATTCTTTCAGTACTGCAAAATGAAATGATCAGGGGCATTATTCATCAAGCTGCTTTTCACACACACACACACACACACACACACACACACACACACACACACCCACATATATGCACACACAACCCTTTTGATGTCTTGACTTTGTTTATTAGTGGTTCATTTCATGATTGAAATGGGGGTTTCGGTTCTTTCTGGCCGTAAATCAGCATGTCAGCTGGCATTTAGTGCTTTGTTTCCCATTTCAATCAAACACTTGCATCACTTGTTATGAGCCCACTGCGCTACTCCTTGCTTCTCTCCTGAGCCTTGTGCCGCTGACAGATGGTGTGTGCCCTGCACAAACCATTTTTCAAGCCGTTCTGGGGGTCATGTGGCATTTTTCTCCTAGTGCTCATTTCCATTTTGGGAGTTTTGAATGGGTTTTGTTAGAATGAAGGCTGAAATGGGAATTTGAGCTTTGACATTGAGTGGGAAGATTCAGCAAATGTTTGATTTTCTTTTTCTCGCTCTACTTTCTTCTCTTGGCTCTTTTCCTCCGCCGACCTTTACTCCTCTCCCCTTCTGAGAATACGTGGTGCTGCCCCATTAAAGGCAAGCATCCTTATAGGTGTCAGCACCATCACTCTTAAACAAGGGCCTATTATATGCAGGGGCACTTTATTTTGCCTTTTAGCTTACTTAACACATTATTGTCACCTGTACCTACCCTCTGTGTGAAAAGCCATGCAATTTAGGAGCATACACAAACACACGCTCGAACAAAGAGCAGCTTCACACCTCAGTGCCACAGCCAGTTGAATGCGTAGCGACTATAGCGAGGTATGTGGGCCCTCCGCGGCGTTATCATGTAATTCAGCGTGAGTGTGGAAGCATGCTGGCGGTGCGGGGTCACAGTGAGGGCCAGGCTTCCCCTCCTCCTCCGTCCTCCATTGTCTTGCTCCCTTGGCCATTAAGTTAAATGGGGCTCCAGCAGGAAGCCAGAGGGCTGTTTATGACCCGCGCTGGGTACCCTCGCCAGCAACTAGTTTACTAATGGAAGGTGCCTCACCTAAATAAAGCTTAATGGCTCATTTAATCTCTTTTCGGCCCTCATGGCGTATAAAAGGGGAGAGAAAAGCCAAGAAAATTCTATGAGGGAAATGTTGGTTAACAGTGTCATTTATTTTTTCCCCTTTTCCTCGTGTCCTCTGGTTAACAGGGCAAACTTAACAGTCGCAGCACTGCAGACAGATGACGGAAAGTAATTTTACTGGCATTCACTGATTGTATCGTCTAATTGAAATAGCTCTCTAACTCATGTCATCTTGTTGACGGGAGACAGTATATTTTATCCAAGCAAGTGTTTAAATTCAGTGTGTCTCTGCTTCTTTGTTCTCTGCAGACTTCTGTACAGTTTAGCTTTCAATGCACGTTTCCTGAGGCATCTCTGGCACCTGATCACTTCCATGACGACGAAAATGATCACTGGGTGAGCTAATGCAAAGCTGATTACTGGCACACATATCTTTATGTGTGTGTGAGCGAGAGTTCATTCATATTCCAGCTTGTTTACTGTCCTTCCTGTCTGTCTGCCCCGGCAGCTCCATGGTGCCGCTGCTACAGCTGATCTCACGAGGGTCTCCGATGTCGTTTGAGGACTCCAACCGCATCATTCCACTCTTCTATCTCTTCAGCTCCCTCTTCAGCCACTCCCTTATCTCTGTGCATGACAGCGAGTTCTTTGGTCATGAAATGGAAGGTACAGTTGTTGACCTTTTGTCTTTTTTCAAATCACACCTTAAAAAAGTCATTTGTTGGCCCTTTTTTTTCCAGGTTTTTATTTTATGTTCCATAAAGCTCCTTTTCTTTTCTTGAGATGCTATGGCGAGGAAATATTCCCACTGTTAAATAAACTTGTGACATCACATTGTTTGGGCATTTTTGGACATCATGTTGATGTGACTGGGACACAATCTCACTGAGGCTGATTATCCTGTGGTCACTCTCATCTGTATTCTCCTGTCTCCTTCATTTGATGGTCTTAGCAAAATAATATGTCTGTTTGTTTTTAACAGTTACATGCCGTCTTCCCGCCATGTCAATGAAAAAATCAATATCCGTTAAACACAGTGAATGCATTCTGACTCTCAACAGGTCAGACACAGTCCTCCATGATGCCCTTCACGCTGTCGGAGCTGGTGACTCTGTCTCGCTGTCTGAGGGACGCGTGCCTGGGAATCATCAAGCTGGCCTACCCCGAGACAAAAACAGAACACCGCGAGGAGTACATGGCTGCCTTCCGCAGTGTGGGCGTCAAGACAAACACTGAGGTCCAGCAGCGCATCCAGGCCGAGCAGAAACGCTGGGTACAGCTCTTCAAGGTAAGATGTGTAAAACAACACAACATGGCAGCTAATGTACAATTTTTTTTCCGTATCTTGAAAAACAAACTTGACTTAGGCATTAAAGAGGTAACCTCAAAGATTTTCATGTAGTTAGTGTCTGTCACAGAGTGAGGTAAAACGATACTGACTGAGTCTATGGCCCACTGACGAAAGAACTTGTATTTGCAGCATTGCCGAGTTCTACTATCTGAGTGTCTGTGGCGACATTCTCTTGCTAAATCAGTAGCAGCACACAGGTAGTGACGCCTTCTACGTCAGTCAGCAGTGGTTGGTCTGCCCAGAGGGAAGGTGGAGCTAACGCCACAGACTAGCTCTTAGTTGTGTCTGACCGGTATAGGTACTTTTCATTTCCTGTGAGGTAGAATGGCGGATCAACGCCTGAAGAAAATACAGCATCTGGGTGATGACAGTTCAAGTGTAAGTACAGGTCCAAAGAAAGAGAGAATTCAGCGTTGTGAAGGAGTGAAACAAGTGTCACACCGACATCATAAAGGCAACACTGTGTGGTTTCAACATAACCTCTGGGAAATGAGGCACAAAAGGGCGCCTGTAATTATGGCTTCTCACCAACGGTGCCGTCAGAAACAAAGTTACTCAGATCTTTGAGATTAACATTTAAAGTAGAAGTAACTAGTCCTAAGACACTGAACTTGGAACTGAATACACAAAAATTCAAATTTGTAGGCATTCAGATAATGATAACCAAACTGCAAATATTCTGCAAATATTCATTCTCCATTTGCCCAAAATACCCCAAAATTATTTACTTGATTTCTGTTGGTGAAATGTGCTGTAACTTGATGCATCATCTGAAAAATAACAAAAACAGTCAAATGTTTAAATGTAAAACCTTGTTATTTATTGTCTTGTTTTTTTCTGTCTCTCACTTTCCCACTGTCTTTTAACACACTGTTGGAAATGAAGTGGGAGGGGTCGGGAAGCTGCAATGCTACTGTGTGTGCGCACGCTTTGTCAACTCAAACACACACACACACACTGAGGCGTGGGTAGTGAATGAATTGAAAACTGAGGTTGAAAGTTTTGAGCAGCAGCGGCAGTGAAAGACAGACACTGACTTCATTCTTGTGGCGAATGTTCATTATTTCATTGAAAAGATTTTGACACAATAACTGATCATCTGGAGTCATCTGTTATATTGATGTTTTTCATTTTATAACCCAGGATAATTGAATTACCAAATTATTAAGATTGCTAAAAGTATCAGTCCTACCCACAAATTTGATATTTGTGTTAGAGTAAAACACCTGTAGTGCAGATCTTACTGGACATAATATCTTTTAACACTTGCATGTGTCTTATCTACGTCTATCGGCCAGAATTTATGTCAATTTGAAATATTTCTCATGATGATAAATCAAGATTTCTTGTTTTTCTTTTTTCATTGATACTTGAGCGCATGAACCATTTTGTGTGACACATTTACATGAGGGATAATTCATGTGTAGGCTCTCTGTGCATTTGAGCGTGGTGGCCTAATGCTTGTCTGTGTTAGTGGAAATCAAGCATGAATGCATGAGCAGGCAAAGACAAGGTGGTTCACTGCCCTGTAGGTCATCCATTGGTTATTTACCCAGAGGAAATGAGGCAGAAAACAGCATTAACTTCATTCTCCTCAGCTCTTTTTCTCATCTCACATCTTTTCTTTTATTTTGCCTCTTCCCTCCATTTTCTATCAAGTAAGCGGCAATTTAGCGACTTCTTGGCTGTAAGTCTTTGACAGAAGAAACACTGTATTTCTGTGAAAGGTGGCAAAGATGCGAAGAGCACGTTTGGAATTTTCATAAAAGATCTGCACAAAGGCCTCTTGTCAGCTAAAACGACCCATTAAAGAAGTGGGGAGCAGGGAAAATGCATTTTCCAAATTGAACGGTGGGATTTACAGTCGGTTTAACGCCGCTGACCCCTAACACGCTAATGTTTGGTTCGTGTCATCAGCCGTCCCTCCCCATCTTTTATCACCTCCATTGTCGAGCTATCTATTTAATTGAAAGAAGTTAATTGAATGAAAATGATCAACTAAGCTTGTATTAATATTGCTAATGGAACTTTCTTCTTGGCCATGTTTGGAGAACGATGTCACGCTGGAGTTTGGGAAAGGCCCATTAAGGCTTGCACTTAACCCGATGGGCTAATTAAGGAATGCTTATTCATTCCCAGAGTCAGGGGGTAGGCCTGCTCCAAACCCATCGCCTTTTACAGCGTTTTGCACTTGCCATTATTGTGGACTCTGGTTGCCTCGCAGTGATTGGCCGAGATTGATTGTCGCTCTATGAAAATGACGTGCTTTAGAAAAGAACATTTCGATTGGAATGATCTAGCTCGGGTATTATATGGAAATGGACTGGCTGTAACTGTTATTGGCAGACATAACAGCCTCCTTAACAAATCTGCATGCAATGACATGCATGAGGTTATAGTGGATGTCTGACGGCGAGGTCTTGCAGGACCATACCAGTCTATTTTTGACTTCTTACCATTAGCAGAGATCGCCCCTGTCTTCTACAAATGTTATTAAAATTCGACCATGTGTATACTTTAGTAGATTCCTGCATTTTTTTTTTTACTCCATTCACTGCCATTCATGTTGAAACAGGATATAGAAACACTATAGGACACGTGAAAGTTGCTAGGTATAGGTAATTCGCCCTTCCAAAGAGAACGCCTTTGTTTATTTGGTGAAAATAAAAGAGAGACAGAGAGAGAGAGAGAGAGAGAGCCAAGAGCCGTTGAGATGAAAGTTATTATGCCTGGAAAAATAGTCCCTTACAAGTGCTGCCTTCCTTGCTTGAATATTAGCATGAAGAAGGATTTTGACTCAAGACATTCTTTTAAAATAACGTCACACATTTCAGGTACTATCTGTAACGTTTATTGAATACGGACAAAATGTAAACAAACACCATATCCCATAGATAAAACTACTTTGGGAAAAATGTTTATGTAAGCGTTTATGTAACTCTCGTGGCCGATGTTGACAAAGGACACTGACATGTAGCAACACTGGTATGGTCCTTTAAATCACAATTCTTTAATCATTCAGGAAGACATTGTTTATAAAAAAAAAAAAAAAAATTGTAGAGAATGTGTTTTAATTTATTAAATCATTAAACTGAATTTGTCTTTAGATTTTTAAAGCACCTGCAGCTGAACGGACCATCAAACAGAAAAGAAATCTGATCACTTCAGGGTGCAGATGGTCATATCATTGTAACAATGAGCCCTCTGCAGGCCGGTCGAGAGCCGTGCCGGTTCTTGCACTGCTGTGAACTGATGCTGCCTTGTCTCCCCTTTGCATTCTCCATCCGATGGCTGATGTCAGCAGACCTCGCCAGTAATTAACAAGGCTGGACATTGAGGGACGGCACAGGTCGTTTTTCTTTTATACTCCCCATAAATGGCGCACTAATGGCTGAATTCTCAAATTGCTTTTTTTTTTTTTTTTTTTCCCCTCTCTCTCAAGCGAAGGCACCTCATCCTGTTGAAGACCGTATACACAGAAAAACCTCTTTTATCAGTGCTCTGTTGTGCATACCTGCTAT
>JAQFJA010000013.1:8142750-8155107 GCA_029874485.1 Naso brachycentron | reverse complement strand
CTCGCTTTTCATTAAATGCTATGAAACAGTTTGTGCAAATGTCAAAAGAAGAACTGAATCATAATGGAACATCAGTCTGCAGGCATATGGGTGGATTTAGTCTCTTTTTGGACAAAAGGTTGGCATGTAGCTTTGTCTTGACTCACATCCAACTGAAACATAACAAATCTCCAAATTCTTCAGTCACTGATTCTTCATTTCATGCCTTGTTTGAGTATTTGCTTGCGCTGCATTAGAGGTATTAATGCTGCTTTGTCTGGCTTTATGTGAGTCTAAAGAAAAGCCTCAACTTTTGTGTTTGTGTACCGACCGGATCGTAAGCACAATAACAACAAAACTGGTGTGGTTAAAGCTGCTCTGCAATTGCACCAAATGACAGAGAGCCCGCGGGAACTCTGCCTCTGAGACAGTACAGTGAGTAAAGTTCTCGTCTGACTCAGGTGGCTGTTTTCTGACAGGGATAAAAATCTGTCTGGACAGTCTGAGTGTCACTTAATCCTGGGATAGAGGAGCTCAGCGTGCACAGGATGGACTGTATGTGCTGTAGGTGGGTCAAAGCTGGGAGGAGACACAGAAAATACAGTTTAGATGCACTCATACTCACTCAGCACAGGATTCAGAGGATTGCTCAGAGGGTTGTGAGTCTTTGTGCATCTCATGAATGGATTAGATTTAGATTTTTGCCGTTACGATTCGATTCAAGACAACTGAATCAAAAGTCAAAGAGATCTCCTTTTTGTTAGGGACCGTAGCTCATTTAAAAATTTTGATTTTTAAAAATTAACTGCCCTTGCTGGTGTTCACACTATTTTCTCTCTGCCCTGATCCAAATTCACTTCACAATATTTACATATTTGTTAAAACAGACAGAAAGTCACTTTAAACTGCGAGAATAATTTAACACATGGTGCAAAGTGTTTGCTACAAAAATAACTGTAATCCGCCATAAGCACGTGTACAGAAATTTAAGTCCAATAGCGCACAACAGGTGAAATTTAGGTGACTCAGAACACATATACTCAAAATGCTCACACTCAGAACACAGTTATCCTTTGGCTTATAGTCCCCAAAAGCAAAACACAATGCCCCAAGGCATGCTGGGCTTAAAACTTCAGCTCTACAGCAAATCACTACAGGGCAGTGTCATGTTTGCTTTGAGAGGAATTTCATGATTTGGTGGACCAAAAACCCCTTTATCAAAAACTTTGCAATATTAAATAAAAGGCAAGTTGCGACAACACAGATAATAACGAAGGTGATCCGGGAAGTACCGTTTCCATTTGGTGATTACAACAAGGGGGAAGAGTGGGAGCCATTAGCAGGAGTCCACTAACACTGTGGGGGGTATAAACCTGAAACTCAGCTTGCTACGAATAGCTGAGTCTTTGTTGAAGCTTGCTTTGAGTGTGAGCATGAATACACAAGAAAAACTTTATATGCCCCCCCTCCCCCAAAGGGAAGGCGGTGTTGTTGTTGTTGGTGGCAGCAGGGAGACCAATCGGAGACCAGGGACCACACATGCTATTTGCATATTCCTGAGAGAGAGGATTACTGACACAGAAAGAAGAAGTCACAAAATCGTTGGGATTCACCCTCTGGGGACCACGAATATCTGAGCAACCTTTTGTGCCAGTCAGCATCAGACTGATTCACTCAATAATAGAAAACTCAGATTTGTTGCTGGTGCTTGATGAAATGTCAGAAGATCATCAGAGTCATTAGTTTCTGTCCTCAGGGATGAGTTCATGTCTGTAGTAAATTTAACGGCAAACCAACAAATAATTATTTAAATGTTTATTCTGGCTAAAACCGTCAAAAATTCTGGTCTGTACATTACAATTACTACTTATTTTTAACGTTTATATTAAGTTTCTAGAGCTTGTCTTGAATGTATCTGCCTTTTCTGTTTCCTCTTCTTGATAGCATCTGTTTGGCGATGACATTGTTTGGTTCTTTTCCTCATAAGTGACCCCCGAGCTATCTCTACATCCACTTCCCTTATAGCTCCACGTCTATCAGCTCTTGTTTGATGGATTTCACAAAGGTTTCACTCAAGGCCATCGCAGTTTAAAATGGAATCTAAAGAAAAATCTTACATGGAATACAGCCTGTGTTGATTTCTCTCATGCCAGCAAACAGTCACTTTTCTCAAATGCTGGATGTTATTTTGGGTAGAAACGATCTGGGATGTGTTTCACAGAGTATAAATACAAGTAAAACAACATCTGCTGATTGAGCCAAGCCCTCTGCCAAAAAAAGTGTAGGTTCAAACTGTGAGGGAAAAATCTGCAGGAATAATCTACAGGCCACTTTAATGACAGAAACGTCCCTCTCCTGCTGCGCGCAATCAGCACACACTTGTAAAAAAACAAAAAAAACAAAAAACATAGATGCAGTGAGATGAAGAAATGAGGGGAAAACAACATGTAGTTGACTCTAAAATAAGCAGCAAATTTACACTCAGTAGTTCTTGTTTGAATTATTGTGCTGTGAAATGTAAACTTTTTCAGGAGGTGTTTTTGGCTACTACTGTAGATTATATAAAATAAGGCCTGACTGATATGGGATTTTTGGAGGTGATGCCGAGAGCAATAATAGGAAGCAAGAAAACTCCGATATCCGACACATCAGCCAGTATTATTTGTCTAATTAATATCAACTAATTGTGGTCATCAAATACTTGTGATAAAGATATGTAATGAAGGCAGGATATCTTACAGTTTGACAAATTTTATTCCAAACATCAGTGCACTGAACGGTAAACACCTCACTGTTACTTATTGAATAATAGATTGCCCTCTGCTGGACAAACTGCATAATTACACCATTTGAAATGACCTGTTCATGCATTTTTATGTATCTATCTTTTTGGCCTTAAAAAAACTGTTACATGTTATATATATTTTCATCGATAAATTTGCATTAGGCCAATATCAGCTGATAGTATTGGCAAACTGATATATCGGTAGGGCCCTAATATTAAACTGGGAATATTGAGTTCAACCTCACACACAAGACGAAAGACAGATAACATTAAGATTCACACGCTCCAAAATGAGTCAACATGAAAAAATCAAATCTAAGTAAATTATAAACTGTATTGTTTCTTAAAACTACGGAATATTGTAGTTTTTTGCAAATGTTTTGAAGTGAATTTGTTGAAGATTATCTTCAGCTGTGTAATAATACATATTCGGTCCTCAAGTATTTACAGCAGTAGTAGTAGTAGCACTTAATGGGCTGCATCAGGCTTTGGAAACAAATATGTTTTGGTCTTTTTTTTTACATGTGATTTGTTCACATGAGAAAAATATTTCATGACTCTTTCCATTCTTGAGCATGATTTCAAAGCTACTGCTAGCATTCAAATAGTTTAATGTAATTATAAAAATATGTGCTTTTGAAAATTCTTCCTGTCGCAAAGTTTCATAAAACCGTACGTGTTTGTCAGTCAAAGGGGAAATTCTGTTCTCTCACTCTAGTAAGAACAAAACTGTCCAAGTAAATTCAGTTATGGATCAGTTGACTTCATCTTAAAGTTTGTGTCAACCCGTTCCAGGCATGAACGACGTGTAAAACTGTAACTGTGTTCTCTGTGTGGACATTTAGAACAATTTGTGTGCAGTTTGCATCATTTTCTGGTTGTGCAGGGAAACAGAAGCCCTGCCTCAGTGCACGACACAGTGGAAAGAACAAGATTACTGTGAAGTGGAGAGAGAGAGACGTGGCTGCGACACATTATCACTGAACATTATCAGACCATTTGGTCCAGCACAAAGCTCGTCCCTTTGAAGTGAAGATCAGGCCTATCTGACATCAGATGATGGTCAAAGCGCTCTCTGAATAATGATGCATGATTACAGGAAGCAGGTGAACAAACATCCCACACTTTTGGATCATTTACATGTCAGAGGAGTATATGCTGTAAATCAGCGCTATCATCATTATGTAGTATTTCAGCTGCGGAGGAGACATTTACAGTGAAGTACAGAAAAGAACAGAAAGTCTTTCTTGAGAAAAATGTAGTTGCAAAATTCACATGTACACTGTTGGACTACATTTCTCCTCATGTAGAAAACAGTATCCCATGAAATTTCAAATCAAATCCAATCACAGCAAAGAAACAATTAAACCTAATGAGTTCTTTTCCAACCATTGAAGCATGTAAGCAGCATAAAAAGGCAGTTTCTCAGAGAGAGTTGAGATTCTTATGTTTAAAAATAAAAAAATCAACCCAATCATCAGGAGTTAATGCTGGCATTGAAAGTTTCTGCAAACCACAGAGGACCACTTTACGTTTCTTAACTTTAAATTACTGTGGTTAAAGTCTGATTTAACCACAAAAAAAACACTTGGTTGGGATGAGGAAAAGATTGTATTTTCACTTAAAATACCTGCTTTTTAGGTCTGCCAAGGTTTAGGTACAAAAAACACTTGGTAAAGTTGCTTTTGATGCCAGAGACACGGTTGGAAATTGTCCTCTCATCTCCTTAAAAACACCCAGTTTTTGTGATGGCTGTATGTTCTGACAGTTGCTTAAATTCCCAGTCAAAATTGCTGCCCTTGATGTAGCCTCAAATACTGGTCACATCTTACACAGACCTGCATTTAATTAGAAAAACATAGAGTGAAATGACCTGTTGAAATGTTACATGTACTGTATGTAAAATGTTGAAAATTTAAGGTATATGTGGTTAGCAAAACATAAACTGTAAACATCCTTTTTTGACCAGGCTGAAAAAATGTAAAGAGAAAAAAATAACTGGAGGAAGTCGAGGAGGATTGATGCATAAAACAGGGGATGTTTATCAAAAAGATTGACATTTTAGTCCCATTTGAAAACTAAAGTCAGCAAAGACCCTAAACCTCTTTTCTGAAACATCCAGAAGTAGTTTTGGTGTCTAAACACAACTTACATACACTGAAAGGGTAAATTGTACGTCTGAGATGCAAAGGGCATGACTAAACGCCAAAATGTGATGACCGTCAATGAGAATCCACTTTCAGGAAAGAAAATGCAAAATTAGGTCGAAATAAAATCACTTTACATGTAAGTAAAACTACATTACAAATGTATTTCTTACATTTCTCTCACGTACAGTATTTTCATTTACATATGGTGAGGCAGTACTTTTACATCAGTATTATTTTTAGTGACTGTAACTAAAAATATTTACATTTTCAAGCCATGTTTTCATGTATTTTGGATTTCTGACAGCTTTATGCTTTGTTACTTGCAGCTGAAAAAGGTGTTGCACAAAGACAAAATTTAATGCATAGAAAGAAAATCAGCAAATATGAAACTGGACATTGCAGAAGCTTAAGGACTGAGTCAAACTGATGTCTTTATTACACAGCAAAAAACACCACTCGGTAATTATTAAATTCATAAAAAATACACAGAGGATAGAGATGAAAATTAGATTCACACACACACACACACTCACTCACACACACACACTCGCACACACACACTCGCGCACACACACACACACACACACAGGGATACAGCAGAGTTCAGAGCCCTAAACACACCCCAGTCAACAGCCAACAGCATGAGGAAACGCATTATCACGCTTTCTGCATGTCCTCCCCTCTTCATTGGCTAAATTTTGATCAGGCATCAAAGTTTCTGATAGGCTGCCGCAGCGGCAGAGAGTTGTTGCTGTTGCTAGGATCCTGTTGCTAGGACGGTTGCCATCTCGGAGGCTCAGCAGGAAACATGTAATGAATCATGGATGGTTGATTTTTCTCTAAGCACCCTAATCTGTGATGCAGATGAGCCCAAAGCTCGCCTCCCCCGTCTCCACCCTCCTCCTCCCAAAGGCAACCCCCCACCCCCACCCACCTCCTCGTCTCTGGATAGGTTCATTAGAAAAAAAAATCAAGTTTGGATTTCGAGGGCTGGCATTTCAAATGGTCCTGAGGTTGCTATAGATGGAGGGGGTTGTGTGAAATACTGATATCAATTCTCATGCAAAAACAGCGGGGTCAAAGGTCACCATCAGTTATTTGTTGAAGGAGAGCCAGAGGGAGAGCAGCCACGACCTCATGACCCCAGAGATTATTCTCGCTGCTGTGACTTAGTGAAGTTTGGACAGCTTCGCACCTCCTGAGAGGGGAGAAACGTGCGAACTGCTGCTGATATTCAAACTAATACTGACAGAACGCCACTTCAGTGCTTCAAAAATAAACCTTAGGCCAGAAATAAACAGGCCAAAAGATTGTTTTCTTTTGAAATTTTGGCCAAATGTGTTTCCTCAACATTTTGGACAAATGGAAAGAAAACATCCAAAATACACACGTGCTTATTTTGGTTTGGGAAATTCATGCAAATTTTGTGCATATTTAATTAGAAAATTTGTTTAGTGTAGGCAGTCAGCTGGGGAAGTTTCATGTCAGGGGCAGATCTGGGGGAAGAGCCAGGAGGGCGCTGGCCCCAGCTGAAATCTGATTGGCACCTTAAGTGTCCCTGTCCTGTTGGTAGACTTTTTTAATTATTATTTTTTTTAATGATAATCTAGTTTAACTCTTAACTGATGAGTAAAAGTCACAAAAGTATTTATTATTTGAAAAGTATTTCTAAGTGGTATCTGGCAATCTTGATGTGAAAGAAGGCGACAGACGCAGGAAACTAGTAATTCCAACGTGACTTGAATGCGCCACAGCATGGCACAAGTAAACAAGGAATGCCTTGAATTTGCACCTCAGTGAATCAGGAACTGTGCATGGATGTTAGACCTATAATTGGCCCCTCTGTGTAAATTGTGGCCCCTTTATGGCCCCTGATTTAGAAAAATCCTAGGTCCGCCACTGTTTCATTGTGACATCAATTTGTTAAAACTTTAACCCTTTTCGCTGACTTGTCGTCGCAGAGAATAAAAAATGAAGCTAATAGCTGTCTGTGCAACTCTAAAAAACTGTGATTTAATATTCTGCTGCTCACAAAAGCATTTAACTGAGGAGACTTTTCGCACTGCAGTTATTATTCTACACGCTACAGTATGTTTTGCTTTTGAAAGTCATGAAAAAGCCTCATTAGGATTCACTAAAGGTCATCCATCGTGGTGCAAATGGTGCCGCCATGACTTAACAATCGCTGTGGGCATTTTTAATATCATGCTATTATACTGTGCAGAGGGTGCACAGGCCTGTGTTTAACGGAGAACACAGGGAGGGCGTCTCAACCCCCGATTGAACATAGTGTGCATGACTTATTTATTCCTGTCCTGTAAAAACGCTGCAGCTGTTTCTTATAAAGCGTCAAACAGTTAAACTATTCATATGAAACACTTCTTCTGTAGACACTGAACATTATCCACAGAGGGTAAGCCAGTGTAAAAAGTGGTAATTACCAACAACAGATGACAGACAATATGGGCCTGCTGCTTTAATGGTACACAGCAGAAATACTGAAATAAGCAGCTACAGTGACTCTGCTGTATGTAAACATCTTGTGTTGTTCACCACTGTGGGTTTCCCTTCTATTGGAGCAATATTGTCTCTGATGTAATTACAAGTTATATTTCAGGACTGGCTCTTCATCCTGTTCTCTGCTGCCAGACTGCAATCCTTTGAGTGCTTTTAGGATTTTTTTGCTTATTATTTCACATTTTTGCCGTTATTTGTCCGCAAATGTTGTGTTTTTCTTCCCAGTTTTGTATTCTTTATGACAGACATCCTTAATCTCACAGGGGCTTCCTTGCTACACGATTTTAAAGTATGAAAAAAATGATCACACTATAGCTTCCATCCATGGCCCTTTAATTAACCCCTTTCCTTCATGCGAAAGTGCATCCCTTGACAGTGTTGCTCTCCTTTCCAACCCTTTGCCCTCATCTTTCCTCCAGGCACGTCGCTGAACGTATCCTTTAGAATCCAGTTGTATACGTGACGTTAATACCTTCTGACACATTTGTTCACAGTCTCTTTATCATTAATAATTATGCAAAGGAGGCGCGTTCTTAGCCGAGCAAAAGAAAGCAATCTTAGTATGCAAATGGTTAAGGTCCCTGCGGAGTGTGGCGATTAGATGTGTGTTGATAAACTCACTTATGATGAGTGACAGTAAGCAGGATTGAAGTCGCGCTGGTCAGTACCGCCGCAGACACTGATGAAAACAACGGCGCCAAATGCCAGGGTATCCCCAGATGCATGATGGGACAGGGATGAAACAGTGTAAAATGTCATTGTGGCTGCTGTGCGCCCATTAATAACCAGAGGGGAGGAAGTGAGTGTGGGGGGAGTAATGAGGGGAGATTTGCTCGTTGATTGAAGACTTTGCCTTTTCTACTCAGCCAGGTGTTCACCCTCGCTGTGACTTTTCACCTTCAGCTGCTGACATCCCAACACCTTTTACTGGACTTTTCATAACTGGACCATAAATCCATGATGGATAAAAAAAGCACTTCTACATATGATTCTGTAGAGCATGGTGGCTTAGTGGTTAGCATTGCTGCCTCACAGCAGAAGGGTCCTGCAATCGCTACCTGGCTGGGGTAGGACCTTTCTGTGATGAGTTTCCATGTTCTGCCCGTGTCTGCGTGGGTTCCCTCCGGTAGTCCAGCTTCCTCCAACAGTCCAAAGACACGCAGGTTAAGCTAATTGGTGATTCTAAATTGCTCAAATGTTAATGTGAGCGTGAATGGTTGTTTGTCTCTATATGTGATAAACTGGCAACTTGTCCAGGGTGAGCCATGCCCTTGCCTAGCGTCAGCTGGGATTGGCTAGCACATTTTAAGTAACTACTAGCTAAGTTTAATCTACTAACTAAACCAAAAGGGTTTTGATCATCTCAGCTAGCATCTGTAGCTCTGTGTAGTCACTGTTCTACCCTGCACTAGTCTAAGGGAACAGGAAGTGACATCAAAGCTGCAGTACAACTTTGAGAATGTAATTTAATTTACTGTATTCATACATAAAAAAAGTGTGTGTTTCAGAGTTATATAGCAGTGTTCATGTAGCCTAGCTATGAGTGAGATAGATTAACATTAAGCTATCATAAGTTAAACAGTTTTGGTGATGTAGTCTAATGCTACTAGCATAAATTTTATACTTTACTGTTATTTGATTGTATTAAGGACTACAAACTATAATGTCTCCTTATTTTTACACTTTAATGTGTTTTTATGAAATGGAATTTGAAGTTCATCCAGTTTGCCTTTGTATTCAGCAGCATAAGTGCATAAGTGTCATGCTAGTTATTTCATATTAGCATGCTAATTTTAGTCCTGTCAGTTTAGCTAGTAGCCACTAAAGGTACACCTGACAGTTACTAGGTGTAAATATTAAGTAACAATTAATTTCTACAGGAGAACTAGAATGTAATAAAACTCATTTTAATGAAACTTCATCTCAGCAGTGTAACATAAGTGCAACTGGCAATGGTGCAAATATTCTTCTTGGGCCCAAGACACAAACAAATGCTCATGCACAATGCACACACACTCATGCACATACATGCAAAATACACAAGGAGGGAGAGTGGTATTTACAGCTATCATATTCATGTTTTTAACTGATGAACAGTTGCTTTAAAGGCTCAGCGATGGTCTATGTGACATGTAATAATTCAATGGCATTAATCACCACCCATCAAGGGCCCTGAAAAAAGCTGCTGGGCCCTGTGCGCTGCACTGGTTGCATCTAAGCTAAGTTTGAACTAAATGAATTCTTGATGCAACCTTCTGAGGATAAATCATCTCAGGAATCAGAGGATGAATCCCTCTTAAAAGTGTGTTTGCATAGTTTTAATCTTTGTCTGATCTGTTCTAAAAGGCAAAGCAAATGTAACTTGGAGAGGAAAATTCTGATGCTTGAAACATTGTTTGTAACTGATTAAAACTGTTTTGTTTTTGGGCTCAGTAGTTTGTTCAGAGATAAGAAAAAACACAATCTTTTGCAAATACTTATCCCAAAGCTACTCTGTTGTTCTGTGTTAAGATGTGGTAAAATCACATCAGTTTTTTATCTTTGTTATGCTTTCTCCACATTTAAACCACAGGTCTTTGCATAAGCAAGGGTGTGCATAACTATTCAGGCAAGATCAATTTTCTCAGGATCAGCGTTTTGACGAAAAGAGACAGAGAGAGACACTAGCCTGGAGTGCCTGGTTTAAAAGCCTGTTTGTTTCTTAAGAAGATCAAAGGTATCAAGGCCTTGGACAGACATGAGAGGCACAGCCTGTACAATCTGCTCTCCATTCACTCCCGACAACATCAGCAAAGAAAAACAAGGCTTTTCTCTTTGGAAAATCCTGGAAAGCATCCCAGACAGTTTTTCCGACAAGCAAACACCCTGGGATCTCCCAGCCCTCTCCACGGGAAAATGACATGTTTGTTAGCATGTTTTTGTGTGTTATCATTCAAAAGTTTAATGTTCTACAGGTGGGTTTTCCAGCGCAAAAAGCAAAAGCATCTCTCCAACTTGGCTCCAAACCTGGGACATGACTTTTAAAGTCAAGTAGCTGCAGTTTTTAATGCACTCGGCAATTACTTTTTTAAGCAGCCAGGTAGATCTGATTAAAGCTACAGTCAAGTTGTCCCCGACAATTCATCAGAATGTGGTTTAGTAAGCAAAATCAATTATATTTGTTGACTTGTCCACAATATTTTGGGGGGATATCAAACCCATGGGGCTGTTAGACTAAATGCTAATAACAGCACACAGTGCAAGTCAACTGAAGTATAACTAATGCAGTGATTACAAAACATACACCTACAGGCCTATGAGAGGAACTCAAGTAGGCTTATTCCATTGTAAACATATCCATAGTGGATGCATAGACTCTTTTTGTTTCTTAAAATTGATTTAGTAAAATTTTGTGTTATAGCAAAACCACTTGGGGGTATTAAAGCAAGGGTAGGCAGTTTATTTTTGGTGTCATTTGGCAAAAATTCCATGCTAACCGTTCAGCGTATTGTAATTCAGGTGGTCCGAAAGAACACTAGACTTCTGCACCTCTCCTTTGCTCTGTATTCACACTGTGATGGGGTCTTTTCAGCCAATCACAGGTCACTTCAGAGAGGCTGTGCTTCTATGGCTGCTCTACGCTGTGCGTCTTAGTGACAGATGATGCTGCTATGAGTTGAATGGCTGTTGAAAAAGTAAGTATAAGTAAGTAAGCATAAGTATGTTTTTGATTAGTGTATCATCAAATGAAAATAAGAATCACTACCTTTTCATTAGTGTAGAAAAAGCTTTTTATATCTCATCCAGGGAGCCATGTGTCTACCTATCTTTAATTGCATAAAGTCAAAGCAATGAACTGAAAGATGCTAAAAAATATGCTTTGTGCTAATGGAAACTGCAAAGTCAGGTTATTGTTTTTTCGGTTTTGTGCAATAGGCAGCTTTTTCATTTTAGACTCTTCTCATAATGCCTGTGCTTGACCGGCATCTGACTGCATTATAATGCTGTCGGAAGGTTTTAGAATATGACTCAGTAAAAATGCATTAAAACTGACTCAAGCGTGGGGTGATAAATGTACTAAAGATCAGCATCAAACCATTTTGTAATCTTTTTTGGACAAACAAGCCTCATCTTCAAATATTTTTTAGCTTTCTTCTTTTTAATTAGCTGACCTGCTTCATTATCTCTCCACATACTAACTGATGCCTGCAACCCAGGGGTGAATCACTGCTCTAATGAAAGAAAGAGGGACTCCTGGCAGGTCGATGCGTTTCCTTTTAAGACTCCATGAATTTACAAGTGTGTCAGAAGGACTGAGAGCCAACAGTGATTACAATGAACCATAGAGAGATCATCAAAGAGTGGGCAGGAGCTGCTCGACTCACTGAAGTCCATGGCTGAAAAGGCCCACTCGACGTTCTTGGCGGCGTGGAGGCTCCTCTGAGGAACCTGCACTGTGTGTTTTAATCTGCTTGTTTCAGGACTGAATGATTCATCGGCTCTGAGATGGCTTTCCTTTAAAACCTCTCGCTTGTGAGATGTTTTCCTCATTTGATGCATGTGACTTTCCCCTTTGTGTTGCGCATGTGTTCCCCCTGATTTTACAGCTTTTTATCGGCTGGTAGAAATGGAGTCTCCGCAATCCCAGGCAGGTTTGTGAGTATTTTCTGGTGGCATTCGCTCACTTTGTAGTCATTCATATCCCAGCGAGAGACGCCGATTTTGACGGATCTCACTCCAAAGACTTATCCGAGCTTAGGCAGTAATTTAGAAATCCCTAAATTAAAATTCACTTTGAGTTAAATCGTGCACCCAAAGAGTCAATACACAGTATCTAAATTTGTGACTTTTCAGAGCGCATTAATCCTCCCAAATGGGAGCTGACAGGATATCACATGGTATTGTAGCACAGCAGATACCTCAGGAAGCAATTACCATGAATACATT
>JAQFJA010000013.1:8119557-8131699 GCA_029874485.1 Naso brachycentron | reverse complement strand
AACAAAGCACAATGCATGAATATACTGTGATATAGATTGATGTTTCAATTGCACTACAATACCTGTACCATTACTTGAGTAGGCCTAATAATAATGTGTTGTGGCCTTCAATTCTCTTTTATACTATATGATATTAAATTTATATAAATATTAAAATATTGCTTGTGCAGTATTTTCTCTCTGCGTGTTACTTCCCATACATACTTTTCCATTTCCTTAGCTTTCTCTGTTGTCTGAACTTAAGTTTTTGTATTTTATATGCACTATTTGTGAGTTTCCTATCTTTTTGGACCTTAAGAACTGCAGCTGTGAAATGCATTTCCCATGAGTACTTGCACTTCCTAAATCTCCATCTTTCTCTTGCTCTATTTGACGTCAGTATGAGCTTTCAGGTGTCTTTTAACAGTAATGTAGGTCTGTTGTGACTGAAATCTTGGCTTAATCTTTGAAATACATGCATAGACAAATATTAAAATGTAGTATTATTGTTATTTTTAAGAACAACAATGCTTCTTTTTTAATTTTTGAGCATTTTGCATTCATTTTTCTGTTTTAATATCAGCCTATCTCTTACATTTTGAGCATATATACCAAAAATAGCAGAAAAAATCAGAATATCTCCTGAGTTAAAGAGCATACACAGATGCTTGGAGTTCCCATGCAAGCCAGAGGAAGGAGCAGTGAGAGGAGGAGAGGGGAGAGTCAGGAGTGAGAGAGAGACAGTTTGTGCACAGGCCTGGCTGAGGAGACACAGTTTCCAATGATCACTTTTGTGACTATGCAACTGGGCTCATATTACTAGCTGCAACATCACAAAAATGACACTGGCAACCGCAAAATACCGAGTTGGCCGAAACCGTGAAAACTGTGAGTGTGCAGTGCATGGTGTGGACCTCTGAATCACATAATCAGAGAGCTTTAGATTTTCAGTAACCCACAGCAGAATTAATGGGTTTACTCAAGGCTATCTAGTCATTTTCAACAGCAAAGGAAAATGTATGTATGTAATCAAAACACAGCTCCAACCTGTACACTAAAACCATAAATAAACAGTACTGACTGCAAGCTACACCCAGATTAGTTGGAAAAAATAAATAATAAATAAATAAAATCAACAACAAAAAACCCAGCAACAACTCTGTCAGGAAAGGATGACATGATAACGCTGCACTTCCTCTGTTTTTTCTCTCTCATCTGCATTACAAACCGGAGGGACAGACTTCCATCCACAAATCAGATGCATCTATTCTCATTTGGAGGGCTTTTCCTATCCCTGTGGGTTCTCCCAGAGGAGCTATTGCTGCTCTTCTGCCAGAACACATTATGTGGAGAACAGAGTGAGGTTATTCAGTCACTAGCTTTCCCCCTCTCCCGTGTTTTTAGTGAGACAGCTCTCATTTAATTGGGTGTTTGAATTAGGTGTTTTTTCTTTTTTTTCATTTCTTTTCTTCCCAAGCCAAGCCAGGCAGTGCAGGGCTGTTAATTTGCTGCATCACATGTGCTGGAGGGAGGTGAGGGGAAATAGGCCCAGGATGAAAGGGGTAGTACAGAAACACGGTCCTTATTAGAACAACCGTTCTCCAGGACACCAAAAGGAAGAGGAGCAAAGGGAGACGGACTAGAAAGGCGCTGACAGAATATCAGGAAAGAGGATTAAGAACAAGCTTAGGTTAAAGGCCAGTTTTGAAGGGGGGAATGTGCCTGAAATCTGCTGAGCTCCAGTGTCTGAGGCCAACCTGCAGGATCCTTCAATCTACCTGCGGAAGTCTAACAGGGTCCTGGCCGAGCTCGGGATGCCACGGTCCATCCAGGACAGGAAGTGAAACTGGGTGACAGTGCGCGTTTCGTTCGTCTGTAGGTTCTTCAGATAGAAGCTGCGCACCAGGAAGTCCTCACACCAGATGTGCTCTGACACCAAGTTGACCTATGAGTAGAAAAAGGAAGAAAATTAGCAGACTGATGACGTCTTCACACTAGCAGTCGTTACTAGGAATCAATGCAGCAACCTCAACCAGTTTACAGACAAGGAGGAGGAGGAAGTTGGACATTTTCTCTTACACACTTTAGTTACATGCAAGCTTTAGGGTGTTAAAGACAGAGCATTACATGAAAAGTTGTCATTAAAATTTACTTGTTAAAATGGGTTTTAAAAAAAGACAAACTGTCAAAAAAGTAAACTGTTCTTTTTTAAGAGCTTGATTTTTAAAACAGGGTAATTTTGTGTGGTGCAATGAGACATTATTGTATTAGACACCAACAAATATGAGTATAATTGGCTCATTATGAGCGTGTTTATGCTCCAGAACTGAGGCATTGCTGTGAAAGAGCAACTCTGTGGCCGATATTAAATAAACCTGTACAATCAAGTGCTAACACAATACTACATCTCAGGCATGGATTCTGTTTTTAAAAATGATAATATTGTTTAGTTTTAGTCAGAGAGGTGTTAATAATTTAACTAAATGTAGAATATTTGGCAGATTTGTTTCACTGAAATACATTAAATTGTAAAGATGTGCCTAATAAAGTGGCTAAGGAGTGTTTATGAGTCTCCATTCTAGACTGCTCAAGCTGATTGGCCAGTTTAAACTGAAAGGCAGGCTTTATTACTGTATGTATATGACTACACTGGAGTATTATTTAAGAGCAGAATCAGTAATCCAGAACTCAGCAGCAGCACCTGTTTGTAAAAACTGTCCCTGTGACTCAACATCTGTCATGGGGACTATTTTATTTGAAAGTGTTTCCACTGAAAACTGCTCACAGAGAAGTTGGTAAATTATAGACGTTTCTGGAGAAAGACGTGGCTGTTGAATGTTTTGAATGCCATTTTGCAAAGCTGTGAGCACCACAAATATAAGTCATCTTGATTTTACTGAGATGGAAACGGGAATCCTAACACCTGAAAGCATAAAAACCAAACTATCTACACTGCTAGACAACACCAAAAGGAGAAAATATGTGATTGTACTTGGGTGAACTTCTTTAAACCTCACAGCATCAGAGCTTTGTAACTTCTGCTTTATTTCTCGCTGGCATACCTCGTAGATGTGGTAGACATCAGATCCTTCGTCCGGCCAGTAGTGATGACACTGCTTCACCCCGTTTTCAGACAGTGGGGTCAACATGACGATGACGACGCAACCGCTCTCCCACACCATCTACAAACCAGAAGAGAGACGTCACGCATCCCTCTTTCATATCCATCTGTGTCACATTACAGATCATCACAGCACTAATATGTAGCTGAACTGTGCCACTAGGAGCAGCATATTGCACATTAGTGTTACATGTCAGCCTTGTATTGGACAGAAATGGATTTCTTAATCTTGGTCCAGGAAGTATGAATAAATGTCACCTCTCCACGTGTGACAAATGATAAATGCAGGGCAGAGCAGCAGGAGGGCGCGTCACGTGACACCTCCTCTTAGTCGTCTGTGTGGAATCTCACCATCTACTGCTCCATTTCATCTTATCACAAGCTAATGTGTCCTTGGGAAAAAAAATGCAGGCCCACGGCAGCCATTAGGAAAATGAGGAGGAAACACGGCTTTTATGATTGCTATAAAAACACAATGGCCTTGACTATACACTAATCACAAGCGTCTGTGATCCAGCCCAGTGGACACATTACACGCCAACTGCACCAACTGCGCCAACTGCGCCAAGATGTGATGAGATTAGGCAAGGCGATAATGTGAGGGAAAATTACCCATTTAGTGTTGTAAGGTTTGGCAAAACCTTCGTAGGTAGTGAGGAGGAAGTGTATTCTATCTTATTTGTCTATTGTCAGCTCGTAAAGAGTGTTTTTTAATGTGATAAACAAATTCTAGGCTCCAAAAAACTTACAGCTACTGTATGTGATTTGTGAAGAAGAGGGCAGGATACAAAAAAAAAGTCAGAAAATGGCTGAAATTGCTGCTCTGTGAACTCTGACTTTTTTTTAATTCTGAGGGGAACTGAGCAGGAAAGCGAGGCCCAGCAGAGCCAAGGTAATAGCCGGGGATGGAGAGAGGGGAGGGGAGATGGATGGAGGAGTGAAGGATGAAGGGATGGAGGAATGAGGAGTGGAGGATTAGAGCAGAGCCGCCTTTCAGAGCGCTGCCTGGGGCTGCTGTGGATTAGATAGGACAGAGCAGAAAGATTTGCCTCCTGCATGGTCCATTTGCATGAGAGTGGCAGTGTTTCCCCTGTTTGTTTACTTTTAATGGGGGGAAAGAGTGTGTTTTTTTGCTCTCTCCTGCCACAATCCAAGGTTAACCATATTGAATAATGAATGGCTACTTCTTATTCGCAGACACAGAGCTGATTATCATTGTGTCAGTCAATCTGTGTCTAATTTTCCATTATTTTCTGCTTAATTGGGAAATATTTAGAGTTGAGTTCATGGCTACAGAGCCCATTTAATCAGATAATGGATATGCATTTATTCACCTGGCACAGAAATAAAATGGCAGCCAAACAAACAAACAAAACAAATTGACAAAAAGAGATAATTATCAACTAATTCATTTGAGGCACTTTTGAATTTACAATTTAAATACAGAAAACAGGGTTTCGATCACTCCTGTTATGAACTGATGTGGCCAATTAAGGTACACTGAAAAGATAATAGGTGCATCCTTTTTTATTAATTTAAACACCATGTAATGACAGAGCTTGTAAACAGTTTTTTTAAGTTTTAAAAGTGATTTATGACAAGCACAAAAGGCTAAATTCTGTTTGGTACACAAAACCCAACCGGACTGTTCTAAAATTAGTGTTACCACCCTTCTTCGGTCAAAACGGGTGCCAGCGTCTGTGCTAACACAAAGTCAGCACTATCATAATGATTGGAAATGAGCATCCATTCAGAGCATGATGCAGAGTGCAGAGTGCAGGGCCAGCTGCTCTGCCAGGATTTATGCTTCACACTTCCACATCCTGGTCACGGCGAGCAGACTTACTTCACCATATGGATGTGATGGGCTCACTAATTACTACAGTGCTGTCCTATTAACACATGAGAACGCCATTTGGCATCCATGCATCATTGAAGGCATACCTCTACACAAGAGGACATGTTTTACAATAGCCTGTATTCAGTGATTTATGGCAGGTTCGTCTGACTTTTATGGACAAGGGAATGAATGCAAATAGCGGGGAGAAAAATGCAAATATGAGCAAACATCAGCATTATTATGAATAATATTAGACTTCCTGTGGCTGTGCATAACTAAACTAATATATGTACCTAAAAGCTGCAGGTTTGCAGTACATATACAGTATAGCTGGTAAAACCATTTTATTAATGAGAAGGAGCAATAGCAGCATTGTCACTTCCTGCCTGAGTATGTGCCTCTAAATTATTATTATTACATTTGAATCACAGGGGCAAACTTACATTTTTCTTTAAAATGTACAATCATTCTTTGTCTTACTTTTTTTGTAAGTAAATTAGGCTTTTACTAAGTTTTGGAACTACAGTTCCATAATTTGCAGAATGTAAACAGAAGTACAATGACACAATGGACTCAGTGAGGTGTTTTTATAGCCTCTTTTTGATCACATTTTGGTGAATTGTCACCATTAAATGTAGGCGAACTAGCACTATAGTGGTTATTGCTTACGATGAACACATGGAAGTACTGAGATCTTTCACTGGATTAATGTAATACGGAGGAAAACTTGAAAAAGTGATAATTCTCAGGCAAGTTCTGGTTTTATAAGTATGTCTCCTTAATGATTTCTAAACAGATATATGGAAGTTTATTTGCAGGGTACTCCAGAGATGATAATGTTCTTGAAAAGAGTAAATCACGTTGAATTTAATAATATATGTAGCATGTCTGTGTTCAGATTTTACTGAATAATGACTCAAAGAAGAAGGTATGTCTTTTTGAAACAAATAACAGAAATTATGCTTTTTGCACCCTCCTAAGAGTGCATGGAGAAACTATGTATTTTGTTCTCCTCCAGAGTTTGTTTTTATTACTTTTTTTGTTTTCATTGAATTGTTTTCAAAATGGGGAGGCAAGAAACCCTGAAAAATGGATTAAGGATTGGTGGAGAGTGTGACATGTGGGTCTTTAAATGACTAAAAAAATGGTCAAGGAGAGGATGAGGGTTAAGTGTTACGGACATATATACCTTGGATTAGGAAAAACACAACTCAAAGGGTGAAAGTGTGTTTATTGTGCATCAAATGTGATATTTTCCCTCCAGATAATTGGAAATGCTCTTGAGAATTCTGGAGATACCCTAAGAATAAAAGCAAAGTGTTGTGAAATAACTTTTTTGTTTTTTCGTGATGATATTTTTATGACTTAAATGTGACGAAAGAACACGGCTGCAGTACAGGCACAAACCAGGGGTCCTATTAGTTCACTGTTCTAACTTTGGGAAAACCCGCTGGTGCTTGAACACAAAAGAAATCCTGACGCTCTTGTCTTGGACCGAGAAGACGTGAGAATCTTTTCTAAACTCTCATTTCTGTCGAAAGTAAACAGTGAAAGATGAAGGACCAGCGTGAACGAAGATGAGCGTTACCTGCCAGAAGTCTGCCACGGTGGAGGGAAGTGGGCCCTGCGAGGAGATGTACGTCGGGTTGCGAGGGTCATGGTCCATCTGGGAGAGAGGGAACAGAGTGTGACAAAGTGTCTGGATGAGGCAGGTGCATGAAAACACAGTCTGAGTACAAGGCTTTCCATCAAAACCTCCATCTGGATGAAGGAAGGAGAGCAGTAAATATTTGCCTCGGCTGTACGTTTTCGGTCTGTTTCATTCATTCAATCTCCTCCTCATCACTTTCCTTTTGTCCTCAAGGTCTGACTCATTTTTAATAGGTCTGATTACATTTAATTGGGTATATAAACAAAAAACCAAAGGCTTTAATTGGTAAACTGTGAACATCACGTAGTCCTACACTGGATAAGCTCTGAACACACATTTAAAGAACATGGTTTGTATGTCTGTCACTTGAACTTGTTTTTGTGACAAAATCTTCAACATCAGTCTCTTTAATCACTGTGCTTGCATAAAAAGACTTCAGAGGACCTTGTACTGTGGCCTCCATCTAGTAGAAAATTAAGCAAACAGGCACCTCTCATGTTATGCTACAGCAAAATCATATTCATCAATTTTCTACACAAATACAAAGACAAAAGCCTCCTCTAAAAGATACTGCAGCCGTTTGACTGAGAAAAAAGTCTGAAGTTTAACTTGCACATTACGCTGATACTGCACATATAAATAAATGATATACCTCATTGCAGATCTTCCTTGTGAATAACGGCAGCTTTCTTTTTTATTTCTAACATCAGTTGTACTTGAATGTCCTGTTTGCTCTACCTTTGTTTTATTTTTCATAAAATATTTGAATACTTGCATACACATTCTCTGTGTATGCAGTGTGGAGGGGGCTACAACTGTACTGTATAATGACAGTGAGGCTAGACCTTGAACCTTGGAATATAACTTCCAACCCTTTGAATATTCAAAATAGACAATTTATCAATATAACCTTAAATTATTTTAGTTTCTCATCTATTATCTCATTGTTCAGGAAGAATTTCTGCTTTATTTAAATGCACAGTGTGTAACTTCTGCCACCAGGGGTCTCCTGATCGAAACAACAATGAAAGGTGTAGTTTGATGACAAAAGGTAACACAGGAATTGTCTTTGCTGTTGGAAAATCCATCCAGGGAGGCTCGAGCAGAAATCATGTTCAGGTTACATTTGGGTTCCCTGACTTCCTGCCTCACTCTCTAAATCTCATCACATGTTCCCCATGTTTCTTGGGGAGTCATAGCAACTAGAGGGAGACGCCACTGACAGGCGACCAAATAAAACGCCTGTTGTCTTGAATAAAATAACAGATTTGTCTGGGTTTAAAATTGTTGGAAACATTTGAGACAATGTAAGTACAAAATGCAACAAAATATTACATAGGTCTTGTCATTTTTAGATGTTTTAGTACTAATATTTTCATGTACAGCCTTCTCTACATTTCCCTCAAAGAGCTCATAAAATGGCTTTCACATCAAATTTTCTGTCATGCTTTGACGTGTTTCTGCATGAAACATGATACTGTGGCGGGTGTGTAAAGCCTGCAGGCTGATGTGAGGCAGCTGAAGCGTCGAGGTGGGACATAATGACATGAGGGACTTGATTTGAAGGGATGTGATTGAGACTTGATTGAGTAGGTGTAGGCCGAGTAGCTCCCCCCCCAAAAATCGATGGCCACATTTTATTGAATGGAATTTTTATGCACACCCTCGAGTGCTGGAAAAATGTTGACATATTTTGCAGGTAAAGAAGCGGGTGGGCGCGTATCAGTGCATTCTTGATGTATGTTTGGTAGTGTAATGATAGATTGATGATAACCCTAACCCTATGCATCCTAACAGTGCTGTGTTTTTATTAGCATATGATTTATGGTACACCCCCGACGATCTTAAATGAGGAAAATGCAGAAGTATATTTATAAATTTGGGGTGTAACCGACTCATTTCTTTGCATATAAACATGACATTATGTGACATCTATCAATAGAAATCGAGGCTTTTTTTGCAGCACATCATCTAATTGCAACAGAGTTTTAGGAAGGGAGAGATCTCCGAGCATTGAGTCAAGAAACTCCTGGACAGAAAGTCACAGGGTCACATGTAATGCCTTCTAATTCTTCATGAACTTGGTTTGCTTTACGCTGATGAACAACTTGTCAAGGACACTGAACATGAGCTCAGAGGAACATTTCGTTTTTCCTTTCATTTCTTTGACTCATTTGTCAAGCTCATAGACTTTAATTATGAGGCGTTTCTTCATGGCTTTAATATTACCATAATGCTTTTCTCTCCTCAAGTTTAATAAGCACAACAACAGGATTAATTCTTAATGCCCTGAAAGGCTGATAAATACGAACATCCAACTTTAGTCCAAAATTTTAAATAAAAATCAATGGCTTAATTATTTATCTCTTTGCAATTTATTTTCATTATGGTGGATTAAAAATGCCAAATTGTTTTCTCTCTTAAATCTATTTCCAAACTTTGATGTAATTACAAGTCAGCCTTAGTTAAAAAAGGCTACTGTGTTTATTTAAATGGGATGTTAGCAGTTGAATCATCCTTAATACTTGCAATCACAGTAAATTACTTAATTTTACAGAATTTCTGCAGCAGTAAAATACTTAAAGACTCAGGTTCCCCCAGGATCAGATTGGATCATAGCTATAGTAATTTATGAGTTATGGTAATATTACTTGTATCAAGTGTCTGTGAGATGCCACGCAGGATGTCAAACTGCATTATGGGTATTGCATTTGTATCTAAATGGTCATTGGGGGGCAGAAGTGAAGCATGACTGACTGAAAATGTTCTTTAAATACACCTTCACACGGTTGGCTGAAATGTGAAAATGTAACTGCCGTTTCAATTGAAGAAATTTCCCAAAAGGACACGCTGGAAATGTTACGTTCATTACCCACTGTTCTACTTCAATTAGGTATAACCGTGTTGTTCAATTTTCTCTTCATCCCTCCTGGTTGAAATTCCTCTCGTGGGTTTGTTTAAAAAAAAAAAATCTCTCCCACAGAAATGAAAGGGAGGTGCCGAATGCTCGTGCTGCCACTCCGTTTAGCCAATCTCAAGGACACAGACATGCTGTAGCTGTGTGTTGACATCCCTGCATGAATACTAAAGCGCAACATTAAAGAGTAGTCCTGCGTTTCAGCTGTCCTCCCCTTGCCATTGTGGGAAGAAGATAGACTACAACAAAAAAGGCAAGGAAGTGCTCTTTGGTTTGAAGTAAAATAGCTCGTGCTAAAATAGCCTGCACAAATAGAAAAGCGTCTCAACTTTCAACACCTTGCTGTAGCGCCTTGATCCGTTGTTTGTGGAAGATGGGGAGCTAGGAAGCTAAACGCTGGCTTGTGCTCATCCCAGATAGTTTGGAAACAAAAGCAAGGAGAGCAGGTGGGAAATAGAAAAAGCCACCCAGTGTCTGGCTTTGTAAAAAAAAAAAAAAAGGCCAGACAAAGACAACCAGACTCTGACCACATTTTCTGCCAATGCACATCCCCTCGAAACCATTTCTCACGCTAATGATACCATACATCTGGGAGCGCTTGCATCAGTTGTGGTCAAGCATTAACCATTACCCCAGCTTTTCCCTGTGCGTGTGTCACCCGCAGCTTTGCAGGGAGCTCCTTCCCTTTGCCTCTCTGACCCTGGATTCCCAGAAAGAAGCGACAGATTATTTACTCGTAGGCCACTGCCCCTGGAGCTAATGAGGAGGAAGAAGCCGCATTGACAGACATAATTATCACAGTTTTGCTGGGCTCAGCCAGGGGTCCCTTTTGTGGTGTAATTACTGTCCTTTCATCCACACACCACTGCATCCGCCATTACTTCACCCATCTTCAACATCCGCTTGTGTTCCTAGAAGCGTTTTTTTAACCGCACCAAAACAGTGTTGGCTAACTTTACTTTGTACCCTTTCTATAATGCACCTGTCCCCTTTCTGCTAACTTCTTCCCCCGATTATGTTTATTGTAACATTATTCCATAGGACGGCAAATGTCACACTACAGCACTGTTTAAATAAGTTAAAACCCGCTATGAATATGCCATTAGAGAAAATGAAGGAATAAATAGAGCGGTTAAAAGTCTTCATTGTTTGTTTCTGAAGAGTAATGGGTTTTTAGTGCAGCTGTGTATACCTCGCTCATCTGTCTCCACAGAAATTTTGGCACTGTATTTGAAATGCATAGTTTCCTGTTTTTCTTTGATGGAATCCCTTTTCAGCAGCCTCAGGGGAAATCATGACTGGCAATGTTTTGGGGAAAAATACTTTAAAAAACCCCCCCCAAAAAACGCAGCCTTATCCAGTGCTGAAATCATTCTGGATTTGTGGCGGGATACATTTGTTTAGTCAAAAATAATGTATAATTACTCTTTGTGCGGAGGAAAAAAAGGGGCGTCTCCAGGGGAGCGGCCATTTTGAAAGCAGGGAAAGTAGCAGTGTGAATCAGCAAGACACACCAAATCCACTGAGGCTCCCAGCTTGGAGAACAAAGTTTAAAAAAAGATCAATGCACTTGAATCAATGCCAAGCCTTTTGAAAGCTCTTTTTATCCTTCAAGAAAATCCAAACACAACAGGTGCTCCTGGTACAGAAAAGTCCTCAGAGATGACAGATTTTAGCCACAACGTAAAGCCATAATGAATAAACACTACTCACTATTGGACTTGCATTGATGTAATCTGAGTTGCCGTGGTTATTCTCCGTTTTCAAGGTGATCCTGGAATGATCATCTGTAATGGAGATGCATAATTCATCAACATACTTTTCCAGTGTCACTCCTCCTCACACAATAATAACAAAATTTTAAGCAGCAACGCAGGAATATGAGACTGAAAAGGCTGCAGGGCAACTTCACCAGACTTTTATCATACTTGCACACACTATTCTGAAGTCCTCAATAGCTTCCTCTTTAATAAGAAAAGCTCCAAGTGAAATAATAATAAAATATTTTATTTCAAGAAGCCGGCAAGTATTGAGCCTTAAAATCCCCTTTCCTTAAACTAGTGAAGCTGTTGTAAGATTCATATTATCTGAATCAGACATTTCATAAAGAAGAAAACAAAAGTACTTGTCATTTCTGGCAAACAACAATACATTTTGTTAAAAAGACAACTTTAATTGGCTGATTGTATCAGCTGTAGCTAGCTGCAGTGTAAGCTAAAGCTAATGCTAAACTTCTGTGACTGATTGAAGCCTCTGTCCCTTGATGATTTTTACACGCTTTCAGTTGACTTGTTCTAAAAATAAGAATCTTTTCAATTGGTCCTAAAAAATGCACTTGATGGCCACATACATAATTGCATGCAAAAATTCTGTGGCTAAACATGTCTACATGTCCACGAAAAGTTGTCTTAATGGAATAAAGGACACACATCGTTTGCACATTTCAAGGTAGATTTAGTTAGTGTGAGTATTATAGTGGTTCATTCTAACCTAACATGTTGAGGATTTGGGTGCTTTCTACAAAAACACATACTTGATTAGGTTTATGCTTTAATCTTTGTTTTTCAAACTATATGATTCACTTTCACAGGCCACTAACGCTACTCTACATTGTGGTATACCAGCTCCCACATA
>JAQFJA010000013.1:8023500-8056226 GCA_029874485.1 Naso brachycentron | reverse complement strand
CCCCCCCTCACAAAAAAAAAAAAAAAAAAAAAATCACACACACAAACATGCACACATCCGCACACGCGCACACAAACACGGACACACAGAATGCCTTGTAGTTTTGATAAAGCAGCAGCTTTCTCTTTTGTTTTGCAGCCGAGCAGGGATTAGGCAGTGCGGGTCTTTGTCCTGCGGTTTTCCAGTTGAGCAGAACACAAGAGCCTCTACCTCCACTAATAGAGTCAGACCTCCCAGCAGGCCTTTCACCACACAGCCGCTAAGAACCTGCTGCCCAAAAGATGCTTTTCAATGAGTTATCAAATCTCCTCTATACTGTCCATGCCTTTCAACCGACTCTCTTTGTCTATTCTTTGTCTATTGAACACATCAAATAGAACTGATGGGCAGATAGATGGACAGCAGCATAGCAGAGCCATTTTAACTTCCTTCAGAGGCTGCACAGTACAGTCAAGGTAACACCAGTAAAGATTTTATACACTGTAATGCACCCAAATGTGAAAGTGCAGTATGTACAAGTACAAGTGCAACATTTAAAACATAACCTCAGTCATTTACAGTAAATGTACAACATTCTAAGTAGTTTTCTGACGGGAAAATAAATCCACTACATTTCTGACCATTTATTATTCATTTTAGAAGTTTATTTAGCATATGTGCTCAGAAATGAAGATCCCTTTTTGGACTTTTGGCCAGACTTACAGGACATTTGAAAATGCCAACTCTGGCTGTCCAAATGTGTGACAAACATTCATTGTTTTCACTACATTCCTTTATTTATTTCCCTTTTAACTAAGTGCTGTACAGTGGATCTGTACAGCTACCTTATACTAAATTAGGGATTTCTCTGAATTTGAACATTGTTGAGATAATGTTAGTACGCAACTCAACAAAATATATCAGATATAGTCAGTTTTTAATATTTTAATGTGGAAATGTTCCATATTACTTGTTTAGTAAGACTTCCTTGGATTGCTTACAAGCAGTCCAAACGATTGTTGCCAAGCTCTTGACTAAGCCTGATAAAAAGGTCTCACGTAACACTGTTGACACTAATTCTGATTGCTTTACTTTGGCTTCAAATCAAATTCAGAATCCAGTTCTAAAATATGTTCACAAGGTCTTTTTTTGAACATGTTTGGAGCCTTGAATTCGTCAGACACCTGCCTACATTGAAGAGCGACTGTTGCCCTCCGCTTGGAGTTTGAGGTCCTCTGCTCAGGGCTTGTTGGTTGATCCTCACTGCAAGCTCAAGACAAAAGGAGACTTTATTTTTGAGGTTGTAGCTCCTAAAAATTAGAAATTTATTTCTGCTTTTCAGGTCTGTTCCTCTATCATTTATTTTCTTTTTTTTCTTTTATTGTGAAGCACTTAAGTGACATCTCCTTTTTAAGGTGTTATATAAAAAAAATAAATTAAATACTCACTGCAACCTACTTAAAGTCCACCTGAAAAAACTTTTCGAGGATACCTAACTTCTGTATAGCGACGTCTCTCTGGTTCAAACAGGATATACAGGCTGGATGAAACGTTGGGGGGAATTAGATTGGACCATTGAAAAATGGGAAACATTATAACAAAGATGGAGGATGACTGTGATAGAGTCTAACGTTAGCCTGTAATCACACGCGCCAACTTTCATGCATTCACCCCCTTTCAAAAAAATTTATATAAACATATAAAAGGAACTGATTTTTTGTCACTTTTTGGCTCACGCAGTGAAATAAGTGGCACAATAAGCCTGTGGATGTGACCCGACGGGATTTAAAAGGCATTTTTCATTTCAGGTGGACTTTAATAATTTTTAAACAGCTAGAGATTTTGTTTCCTTTTCTTTTTTTAATACAGAATTCTACACTGTTTGGTTTTCTGGTTTAATGGCTGCTATAAAACACACTGTGCAGGCTCTCAGCAGCAGGTTGAGCACAGAATACTGCAGGGGTTTTGATGAGTTCATTAAGAGGATGTGTCATGCACAGTCACACATAAGGCAATGGTCAGCCAGGATTACCCAGGTGGCCACTGCACGTGGGTGTCAGTTTAATTTTCAGATTCTTTAAAGCATGCTGCTGCTGCACAACCTGATATCCACTTTGAAATCGCTTTGCCGTTGCCATTTTGCACTGAATTCAGCATCATGCATGCATATTTGGGGTCGGAATGCAGCTAGAGGAGGATTAAAAACATTAAAAGGAGATTTTCTGCATTCATGTCACATTGTTTTAAATATCAGGAGGACAGTGGGAATTCCACTTCACTTCACACTGTGGCGGAAATAGAGGAGGGGGCACAGGAGATAAAGCTCTAGCAGGATTTGATCTAAGGTCAGTGGAGACACACATGCAGTTCCAAAGACACGGGACTTTACCACTCTGCTATCTCAAAGCGCCATTTGTACATTTTTAATACATTTCAGCGGCTCCACCTGCGGTCAGTGGGGACTGTGCGACAAAGCCGATGCGTCTGACCCACAGGTAGTTTGATAAGCTCCTTGTGTTGCTTTTTGCAAATTGCTATTCAGGTGGGCTGTATTCATAATTCATCAACGTGGGTCAGGCTGATGATCATGTTGACTTAACATTTGGTCTGACATTTCAGCCGTGCTCATGCCTGTCATTAGCTCTCGCCACACGCCACCTCATCAAAATCAGTCACACAAGAGAAGAGGAAAAGAGTAGAGAAGCGATGGAAAAGACAGGATGATATGATACAGTACGATTATTACACCTCGTGCAGAAGACTTAAACCTCCAGCAGCTGAAATATTTGCTCATTTGATCATTTTATTAAACAAACATTGCAAAACTAGCAGGGCAGTGAGGGATACGTGCAGATACACACTGTAATCCAACAAACTCACACTTGAAACCACTGAACCCGAGCTCAACCCCCGGCCCAACCTTTCTTGCGGTAAATCTGTATCATCAGCCATCATGCGGCACGTCCCTAACAGGAAGCAAGTTGGTGCCAAAAAATGTCGCCGCGCTGAAAAACTGGAGCAGCAACACATTTCAGCCAATAACAACACCGCCATGTTGATTCCAGCAGGGTGATATTGGATGATATTGACTGTTGGGAGTATTGCTGCGCTTCTCAAAGTCATTTCCGACCAAAGCAAGGACATCGACACACATCCAACGCATGTCACACACACACACACACACACACACATACACACACACACACACACACACGCCGACACCAGTGGCGGGCAGATCGGAGGGCAGACAATGAACAGGGGAGTGGAGGCAGCGCATACTGACAACCCTCCTTTCTGTGGTTGACAGCTCTCCATCAGTCTACATCAAACAAGTGCATACATGCTGGGGCACACACACACACAACGCACTCACTCACACACACACACACACACACACAGGAGGATACACTCTAACTGATTGGCTGGTTCAAACCTGTTTCAACCTGTCAGGCTGTTGGACATAATAGAGGACCAAATAAACTACCCTGCACACTGTATAGTGTGTGTGTGTGTGTGTGTGTGTGTGTGTGTGTGAGTGTGTGTGTGAGTGTATGGCAGAAGCGTGCACACTAGACTCATCATCTCAGTAATTGATGGTCATCTGTCATTGCAAGCTGTTGATAATCTTCTTTGGGACAGGGGTTTGTCTGAACAAGATGAACACCAGCCTATCTACTGTATCTGGAGAGTCTAATCTGTGTTCACATTTACTGAAGCAAGGACGATGACAGAGTGGTCTGGCCAGTGAAAATGAGATGAAGCGCAATGAAGGCTGTTAACAGGATCATTGTGCAATCGGTGATGAAAGAAAAAAATATATAGTCTGCACTTACCGGCAACTTGAACCAGGTCTGCAGTGGTCACGTTCTTGGGGTTGGGACCGAGTCTGAAAGTCATCGCTGGACCCAAGACACTGCAGAAAACCAGCAAAGAAACAAGATGAGAGGTTCTCCTGATACGCTCGCTTATTTATTTTCAAGCAGAGTCTGTAGGTTTTGCTGAAGCTCCAGACAAGAATTAGTTCGCTTAATGGAGCTTAATGCGGTTAGCCTAATGTAGCGTAAAGACTGTAAACAGGGAAAACGACTAGCAAAGCTTTCCTGAAGTTGTGTCGACCGTCAGCTGCATTTTTTCAGAAATTGGTCTCAAACACGTGTGAGTGAAAACATACGCTGCTATTTTAATCATACGTCACATTTTTTTAGCTGCGACCAGCAGCACTATAGGTCGCTCTGTAGGCCAGTTGGTTGGTTGGTCCACAAAAATTACCCACTCGTTCAGGGCCAAAGTTTTCGTCAGAGGAGGCTGAAACTTAGTATGGAGGTCAAGTGTGTGTGTGTGTGTGTGTGTGTGTGTGTGTGTGTGTGTGTTTGTGAAGGCGTGCACTAGTGTTCATGCCAATTGGCTAAAAGTGGGCAGCCAATTGCAAAAAGGTGCATAATTTCCAAATGGATTCACAGACTTGCAAAAGATTCAGAGGAAAGAGGCATCATGAGAGAATGAACAGCTGATTAACTGTTTGACCAACTAGCAAAAAGGGGGCGTGGCAGTGGGAGTGGCCTGTGGCCTAACCCAAAAAGGCACCTAACTTTGAAACGGGTTCCCCGCCCCCTTCCATAACTTATCAACTGTTTGTTGTAGACTCTAGTGGGAGGCATCAGCGCAGACAGTTATTTTTGTTTCCTGCGGCAGTAAATAAAGGATTTAACATTCAAACAAGTACACATTATGCATCCCAACATCTTCTTGCTGCTGGTCGCAGCTAATACAAACTCTTGCTTGTTATTTATTAATATTATTTAAACAAACAGGATGTGATATGTAAGTTTGTGATCTTTAGAGGTGCTGTTAGGTGCTTTTTTGCAGCTGTTTTCCCTGTTTCCTGTCTTTCTGCTAGGCTAAGCTAACCTGCAGCTGGCTGTCACTTCATATTCACTGGACAGATATGAGGCTTTGTATCAATATTCCCATCTAACTCCTGGAAACAAGAAAAAAGTGTATTTCACAAGTTAGTGCAAAACAGTGCTTTTAGATATGCTTAACATAACTGACATAATTCACAAATAAAACGATGCAGAGAGGCTGCAAAGTACCAGCTGCCATATTTCTGCATGAGATGTGAATCATCATGAGTTCTTCTTTTCCTTTCCAGTCTGAATTTGACCAAAGACCAAAGTACGGTCATCAGCTGAGCACCTTGTTTTCTTTTCACCTGTACTAACCTGCCTGTGCTCCCTGTGCCTGTATTCTCCTCTGTCTGGTCAAGAGTCAGCAGCAGACGTCTCTCCCTGGAGCAGAATAAATATCTAAGGTCCCTGAGGTTGACCATAGAATAAAATCTAACAACTGCACCAGACTCTGTAAGAACTCCCAGCAGTGAGCAGAAAAAAACTGAAAATATAACTGCATATTCTGAAGCAACGGAGAAATCATACTCATGTCTGCTGTAACCTCCTAAAAACCCCAATGAAAACTTTTTGTACGAAGCTCAAGGGAGCATTTCAGACAAGTAAAAGAACAAATAAATAGCGACTTCACAGGGCTGTTTTTCAAAACAGGTTTCAACAAGGCAACAATAAGCATGTCATTCCCTATAAATGATGAAGACCCTGTTGGGGCCAATCAGTAGCAAATATGGCACCTTGTTTTGAGCTGTAATTGTAGTTCCCCAATGGGCCAATCATTCTGAATGCTGGAATGTAGCAATGAGGTCTTTTTCCACAAGTTTTGTCAAAATCAAAATTAAATCAGTGATGTCTGAGGTACTGACGAAGAACACATGGTATGAGTGAACAAATGAGCAATAGAGGATTCAGAGGCATCTCTCTGAAATTGGATGAAAAACCAAAGAGGCCATTTAGTGAGAATTTAAAAATCCAGAACTGTGAGATCGACAATGTTACAATCTGCATCTTATCAAGTGTTTTAAATCTTTTATTGATTCTCTAATGCCTCATTTTCTTAAATCATGGGGAAAATATCCCAGTGAGGTGAGAGACGGCAATACAAATCAGCTCGTTAAAATTATTTTGGAGAACTAAGTCTTATTTTTTAATTATTCTATCTCAGCGCTTTAAAAAAAAAAACCAAACAAACTGATGTTTGTAAAAATTTGAATTGAGAACAGGGTGGCATAATCTCGATGCACTGGCAAATTTTGTTGCTTGTTTAAAAAAACAACTTTTGGGCTTAACAAAAGACACATTTGACCTCATAAAATGAAACGTTTTTGCTGCGAATCTCTCCTTTAGACAGCAGTATTTTTGAATGTTTATGGCTGTATACTGCAAATAGCTGTTTTAACAATTTAAGACATGCTTTTCCAGCTATTCCAGGTGGCCACTGATCTGACCATTCATTCTGTAATGTTATTGTTGCGTGGTAGTGCAGTTTAAGTGCGAATCCTTTAAATTTTAAAGGACACTGCACTACCATGTAAAAATTAATATAAGAATAATAATATCCAGCAAATGTCTATTAATAGATTTCAATACATGGAAATAAATGGAAACCAAAGGTTTGCAAAGGTATACTAATATAAACAAAATGAACTGAATGAAGCTACATAAATGTAGCGATGCCTGTGAGCTAGTTCAGGCAGACAACTTGAGCTGCACTGATTCATAATGGCCATGCGTCATTCTCACAGTCACCCATCACACGCATCCTCCCACTCTGGCAGTCTATTTAAGCTGCAAGATTTCCGGCATCTCCCTCCGCTCTGTCGCTGCTCGAGACGTGCAGCGCTGCGCTCAAACTTTCCCTCCACCACCTCAGCATCCACCTGCAAGCTCTGAGCGAGGGTTTAAGATTTAAGTCATCACTCCCTTAATTTCTGCATACAAATTAAACTTGCGAGAAGTGATGAGGTCGGAGCTTAGTCGCAAAACTCAAACTATGTTCTGCAACATTTCAAACCAGTACAAACATGAGTTGTCTGACTCAAAGTGTTTTTTAACACTTGGTGGCAGCAGAAATAAGCTGTACACATTCACATATCATCATCTTATGAAGCAGTTGTAGAGCAACATTTATTTAGACTTGAGTTTTTGTTTAAATGTAAGTCCAATATTTACTTTCTTTAAGCTCCCATTTTGGTCTCCCCCAACTCCTGAGGGAAATATCAGACTGTTCAGCTGCTAAATTTTACGCTATGTTCACCAGCTCTTGGTTTTTAACTCTTCCCCTGGTGCTGAGCAAGTAATGTACAGTGGATTTTCAGAGCTTTTAAGCCAAAATCTACCACCACCACAGCATTTTTTGCTCATTTAGATCATTAAAGCTGCTATTTCTATCATATTTGACATAAAAAATGGGTAAATTGACAGTGTATATGAGAGAAAAAGTTTATAATAATGCTTCTTTGCATTTCATTAAAATTAAACAGTAGCTCCTGATATACTGCATGGAGCATACAATAAGAAACTAATAGATGGATTGCTAAACAGAGGGATGATGGATCAATAGTTGGTCAATAGTTACTCCTAATATTCTATAATAATTTGTAACTATGACCATAAATAGATTGAGAAGTCTTTGTGTAGCATCTTTCAATCAGCTCTAAATCACAAAGCCATTGCAGTATGTCATCATGTCCTAACAGTTAAGTACTGGAAAGTGTACGTACATTTATAGTGCACCTCTGCAGAGTGTACAACAGAGAAGGAGATTCATCAGACTGCCAGAGTGCCGTGACAGAGACCCACTCACCATCAGTCAGCCCGCTACACAGGCAGCTACACTCACTCGGCCAGAGGCAATATATGAGCCGATACTCCCAGACAGACGGACCCAACCGTGCACCGTTGCATTTGTGAACAAGATCACACACATACATACACCCACACATGGCTCTAAAAGAAATATGTCCTCCTCTAATGCCTTCACCTGGGCTCTGTTTGCTCTTGTAAATGTCAATATTTCCACAATCTTTACCTCTGCCTCCATTCTCCCTGGCTCAATGTATTCTGCCAGAGATCTTGATGCATCTCAAATTGAACTGACGATTCTTTTTTCTTCCCAAGCTACACAAACCCTATTTAAATATACTGGGGAAGAATAACACTACCTCTGTTGGGAGATGAAGTTAAGACTGATAATGTTATCTGGAGGACTTCACACCGTCTCCTGTGTTATCGGACGTGTAAGCTTGGACTTCATATTAGCTCTGCTGCTGGGACATGATGAGTGTGTACGTGCAGACTGGTTGGCGGGATATTGGCATGGGGTGTGTGTGTTTGTGCGCCTGCAGAGACTGTGTGTGAGGACGGACTTGTGAGTGTGCATCCCACTCCCCCTAGTGTTTCTGACGAGCAAAACACTTACGTCATCTGGAAAAGACACACTTCATCCCCGGCTCATCATCATCATCCAAAACTACTTTTTCAAATCTCTTTAGAAAAGGGAATATTCTGTGTTGATTACTCGAGCATAATTGTGTGTGACGTCTGAAGATCTCAACAACATCGAAACCTTCACCCTCCTTCTCCTCGTATTCTCTGTCTGAGACACCTCTCTGCCTCGCCTGTTGTCATATTTGAGTATCTCCTCTCCTGTCTTCCTATCAGGGCTCATCAGAGCTAGTGAGAAGCGAGCTGCCCCTAAAGCAGGGCAGCGTGCTCTAACCCAGCTCTCGTTCTCGAGCGCGACTCATATTCAGACAGACGCTTTCAGATGCTCACCTGCCGTGGCCACACAGCAAGAGGCACAATGGGTTTGCGTCACGTCCTCCGTCTCGGCTATTTCTACACGAACGCGCTTTCATTACTTTGTAAAAGGAAAGAGTACGAGGATAAACAAGTCGAACAAAGAGGACATTTTCTGTATTTGGCTTCTGTATAGAACACTGTTATCAATATGAGGTGTAATATACTGTGGAAGCTTTATTTAAGGCGTCTATCTGTGGCTTTTGCACTGGCTTGACAGCTCTAATGCACTGTGATCAAGAATATATGCAGCAGCAGAAAAAAGAACATTTATTCAGATGCTGTACTTGAGCTTTCCCTTTCAATGCTACTTTATGCTTAAACCTAAGAGGAAAGTATGAAACATTTTAGTCCACTACATTTACATGACAGCTGTGGCTACTAGTTACTTTATAGGTTCGGCTTTGCAGACATATCTGCTCCTAAATATGAACATTTGTTTGATGAGACTGTGCAGCCTAAAGTAAGAGCAGGAAAAAAGGAGAAGAAAAAGACTGACAGGAACAAAATAAATTTGATTGTGATTTTATTTAAAACTGATGAAAGAGAGAATGAATTATTAATAGAAGCATAGATAAATAAATAAACTTCTGGCCTGAATCAGCCCATCTTAGTTCCACCCCGACACTGACCAGAGACAATCCCTCTGAGCTTTTTTATTATTTTTTTTCTCTCTTCTCTTTCCTTTATTGTTATTATGTTATTATTTGTCATGCTCCTTTTACCCCTTCCTTTCTTTCTTCCTGTCTCTTTCTCTTCCCCCTATATTCCAAAATGCAATACACATACACTATAATTGTATCTACTCAATACATAACTTAACTTTGCTGATGTTGTTTTTTTCCATTGAAAATAAGCCAGATTAGCTATTAACAGTTCCTGTTTGCAATGTAGTCATTGATGCACAAATAACTACCACTGGATTGGTTTAGTGGTGTATAAACTTCAAAAACATGAGGACTCTCAAGCAAGTTCTGCATTACAACAAGCATCATTTTGATGGATAATTTGTAAATGGATACACTTGTAATGCACATTGGAGTCTATGAAGTCCAAGCGAATCTAAAAATATGTGTATCATGTCTGTGCGTTCAGCCTTGACTCAGTTGTGACTCAGACAAGGAGTCAAAACTGTGTCAAGTCTTTACCCCGTGGAGGCGTGCTGCACAGTATTGAAACATCAGTGTTAATGCATCAAGTAGGCTGATACGAATCAATATCATGATACTGGGATTTTATTTATGAGAACAGTGTATGTCAAAACATAGCAAAGGGGTGTAAATAGCTAATTAAATAATGGCACCAAATTCAGCTTAGATTTACAAAGAATCTTAACTCGACCTTGTTTGCATTATCATGAAGTTAAAGATTACAACAAAGGTCGATACAGGATAATCCTGAATTATCACTGAACTCTATTCATTACAGATAATAACAACCAGGAGGCCTACAAATTGCTAATAATATAATACACATGCATAAAGTACATACCATTGTGCGAAAGGAGTCATTTTTTGGTACTGTCTTTTGGTGGTGAAACTTCTAAAATTTCATTTTAAAAATGTTTTGGAGGCATGACTTGTTACTGTCCTTGTGATTAAGTACTTTTACTTGAAGGACGTAAATATTTCTTCCTCCACTGGACATATGCATCATCGTACAGTGCAATTACGCCACTGGCTCTTCACCAGCATCCAGATAACAACATCAATCACTATGTGCATCAGGAGAAGATATGAAATGACAGGTGTAATAACCAGATTAACTCAATCAGTGCCGGCGGGATGACATGTCCCGGTGTTCCTCATCAAGATCCAAAGCTTGAATATAAAGCTGGAGATCAGAACGTCTCCTTGGATGCATTTATTTTGAGGTCACCGTGTGCATTTTCAATGCCGAACACCAGACTAAAGAGCCCTGTCAGATAGTTTTCCCTCTCAGTAGCCATTATTCGAGCCAGAATACTCTGTATCTGCAGTTCCATTGCAGCCGCAGATTGCAGTGCAACGCCTTTGGTGTTCATATGCTGCGGGTGTTACTGAACCACCCAGACTTCACTTCTCCTGCAGGAGCGTCTTGAAAGGCTTGTCAGATCTTAGGCGAACACATCTCCTCTGCCTCCTACATGGTCTGACACCAAATGTACAGCAGAACTATGATACAAGCACAAACCAGCCTGGGTTCAAGGACAGTTCGCCCACTCATTAATATATTAACCGCCTCCTGCTGGACTACTTTCTCTATTTCCAGCTCCCGATCCACTGCTGCTTCCCTTTCTTTCTCTCTCTCTCTTTGCCTCTAACTGAGAATCGTTTGATGGCTTGACTGCTCTCTTTTTGACAAGGCGCACAGTGACAATAGTGGCGAGGCAGTGTTTTGAATACAATGGAGACATCAGTATGTGTCTGGAGGTAATTAGGCCTGTTTTCTCTCCCTGCCAGAAGTCAAACACTCCAAAAGGTCAGAAAAACAACAAACGCCTACATTCTCTGGCGGTGTGGCACAGCATTTTCACACAAATAGTCCTTGCAGCGTCTGGACAACCTTCACTCTGTTTTCCCGAGCTCAAAAAACAAAAAACAAAATCGTTCCGGACGCTTTAAAAGGGGCCAATTATCTTTTATGCGATGTATGGCTTGTAAACTGCAAGGTAAATCATTATTTGTGACAATGTGGGTGTGTATGGGATGTTTGTGCCTGTACATACGAGAGCTGGGTGAGGTCTGCGGCGTGGAGGTTCAGCCTCTGTGTCAACCGCTCCATTAGGTCCGAGGCCTGGTCGCTGGTGAGGGAGCTGGGGAGAGAAACATGCAGACAGTTGGGCATCACGCTCAGAGGTCCATACCCATGTGACAAACACACAGTTATTCAGCTGTTAAAAAGCTATTTTTTTAGGGAGATACAGCCACAATTCATACCCACAAATGGGTCATTGCACACAAGCAAAAACTATGGCTGTCTAAATGGAAGTACTGCACACATGTACACACACGCAAGCAGACACACAAACACAAACAAACACACAAAAGCCGTGCCAAGGGAAAAGGGATCAGCTGCCTCTTCAGGCTTGGTAAATCACTCGCTTTTTTCCAGCAATGAGACAAACAATAAGGTGCAAATGGAACCTGCATGAGGTGTAATGGCTGTATCATATGGACGCGCCATTCTCTCCCTTTCCTTTCCTCATCTTTCTTTTTCTTCGCCCACATTTGCTTTTTCTTTCAGTGGCGTGCGCGTACGCTCAGAGTAAAACATGATAACACAGAGTACACAAACACGCGGGCCACGCACGCTCCCTCGCGGTGAGGTGAGAATAATAAGGTGCAAATGGAATGGAGGTGAAGTGTAATGGTGGTCTGATAAAGCCATGCCTCATCTCAGCTCAGTCTGTAGCTGCTCTCTCACTCAAAGAGTAAATCGCCAAGGAAATAGACCAAACAAAGGCAATCTGCAGGCCAACGTGCGGGATGGAGGAAATGAGAAGGGCAAACACACACGCACACGCAGAAAGCTACTTTATTTCTGACAGCTTAACCTGGACTCAGTGAGACTGCCAAGTGGCTGCAAGGTGACATGCACCGAAAAGTCATGGATCATAATGAGACATTGTCTGAATTTTGTTACCACTTCAATGCAGAGAAATGTGAAATGAACTGGGAGCCAATTCCATGCCGCACTTGGTCCTGAGTGCAATATCAGTAATATGTTTTTCAGGTACTCAGCATCCTCTCAAGGTAAAAATTCACAATCATGAAACACATTCTAGTCAAAAAAAATGGTGCTGAAATAGTGTTTTGTTTGGCCTGCATTTGACACCACAATACGGCAGCTTTTTTCAAACAGAACACAGAACAGAGCGGCTGATTCACTCCACCTTTGAGAGAGTGGGTGGCTCTTTTTTCCTCCACTTTTTGAGGGGTTTTGAAAGTTAAAGATTCGCCGAAGCAATTCCACACACGTTTGCATCCCTCTGTGGTAATTCTAGCAACTGGAGAGCTCCAGGAGTGACTTGGTTGTTGATGCTAGCACTTTTCCCCTTGGGTTTCTCTCTCTGTCTCTTTCTCTTCTACCCATAGCTTTCCACTCCCCCCCCCCCCACACACACACACCTCCCACCTCCCCTCTATTCCCCAAACCCCCCACTACCACCACCACAATGTCAGGAGCTGTCAGATAAGCAGGTTTGCGTTGGCTCACTGCAGGGTGCGAAGGAGCTGGGGATAACAACCGTGCAATCATGAGGTCTGCAGCAAATGCAGACACCTCTATAGGCCAACTATAGGTGTCCGCTGATAGAAGCATTTCGAAGTTTGGTTCAGAAGGTGACCTATTTCTCTCCCATGCTACAAAATCAACTATATTGTGTGTTTACGTCTTAATCTGTTTCTATATGTGTGGCAATAAAAGTGACAAAGATTGTGCCCGTCGGACCTTTATGAGCCTGCGTCTGTTGAACAGGTGAAGGACAAGCCACTGACACCGGACATGATAACGCCATAAAGGGATTTGAGAGAGTGCCAGGGGGAAGACACAGTCGATAGGAACTTATCTTTGCTGAGCCTGAGCTGACTGAGAGGTGACAGCGAAGGAGAGAGAGAGAGAACTTGGCTACCCTTCCTGACAAAGTATCATCATTAAAGCTGTAATACGGCACAGTAATACCCACACACTGAGGGATTTATCATTCTTGCTACTGTAATCAGGTGCAGCACACACTGAGGATTTCAAACAGTATTCTTTTCCATAAAGACGTGAACACGTGGGCGGTTTTGACAGAAATTACGTCTCTTAAAGGCAGTTTTAAGTAAGTGAACAAAGCAGACATATGCTCGGCATTAAGGTATGTAAAATGAGTCTGCCTTGAAAAAGGTCCAATGGTGCAGCTGACAACTGTTGAGATGAGCAATAAACTATAATATGAAGCTGTGAGCTAGGCCATTAAGTCGGCGGGAAATCACCACTTAAGAATGAGAGAATAGATTTTACAAGATTGTTTGTGATGCTTTTTGCATGTAAGTTTTCGAGGACAATGACTCAGATAGAAAGGTTAAAACATACAGTCGATCAGTCTGCTGTCAGTGTCAGCAATGCTGACAACAATACAGGTTTCAAACTGAGCTATAGTATAAAAAATAATGGTTATCCTTCTATACACATTTGCTTATATATATATATAGATATAATGCTACTGTTTTAGTGTAATTAAAATTTTTCAATGAAAATGCAAATATCAAAAAACAACGATAAAGGCACCATAGTTTATGAATAATAATCGAATCCCTTTTTATGATTATTGAAATAAGGAGCAATCTGGCAGCTCAAACTGCTAAAAATCCCATTTTTAAATAATAAAGGGTCAGTATTGTTAATTCAATACTTAAATATTGATACAGCTGTATTTATTTAATTTCTAATCTTAACATCTTAGAAACTACACTTTGCAATAGTGTATAGAGAAGTAAAAAAAAAACATTGCCCATACTGTACGTGTAAACTTTGTTATTCTGATATAAATGTTTTTTATTGCATATCTGAATCACACTCACTCTGAGCCAGTGATAATGTAGCCAAAGTGTCTGTCCTTCCCCCTGCTGGAAAACTCTTTCACCCCCACGTGGACCAGCTGAGTTTTGACTCGCATGTCCTTCTTCTGCGGCTCCTCCAGCTGCTTCTTCCCCGCTGGAGCCTGCTGCCCCTGCTTCCACCTCTGGATCTCTGAGTCCAGCTGAGCATCAGGCCCCTCTGCAACAGCAGTTAAAGGCAGGGTGGAGCCTTCCTTCGCTGGCATGGTCATGATCTTCTCCTCTCCACGGAGAGGGACGGGAACTTGGCCCTGCATTGTCCGGCTATGGACGCTTTCCAGTCCAACCATTTTCTGGAGGGGAGCTGGTTGCCCAATGTTGACTTCTGGAGCATCACCGAAGGGATCCAGGTTGAGGTAGTCCAGCAGCTTGGAGAAGAACGCTGCATGCTGTGTTAAATCACAGAAGAATAGTAAGAAGTGTGTTACATTCCCTGATGTTTCTGTCTGAGTCCTGGTCCATAGTCTAAAATCTAATAGAAAAAACATTAAGTCAACATGCAAAACTATTTTAATTCCTATCACTTTGAAGGTTCCTGCATTTGTAAGTTGCTTTCAAGTTAGTCTGCACAACTTTCAGATCATCCCTATTTGAAGTAGCATTCAAAAGTGAATAAAGTGTTAGTTTGGACATGTCTCGCTCCCTAAGAAACCAATTTGTTGGTTGAAGCAGAGTAATTTTAAATTCACCTTGTCAACGGGCTCTTTGTCTGCACCGTCTATTTGTTGGCCTGGAAACAAACACAATGTATGTGAGCAGATTGTGTGAAAACTCAAGTTCTCTTCTGCATTTAGAAACAACAAAACTGTTATGACTCAAAAATACATTTGGCATAACTTTCTTTCTCACAAGAACAAAGCATTTATAAATTCAGCTTGCATTCTCTTTCTCACGAGAAGAAAACACACACCGTCCTGTTTCATTCTAAGTGTGTCCTTCTGGTTTAGATCCTGCCCTTTGTCTGATTTCAGGTCCTGGTCTTGATTCAGCTGCACGGCTGCCAGTGGCTCCCTGTTACTCTCCTTGTCCCCCCTGAAGACTGTGGCTCCTATACCTGGCTGGGCCCCAACCTCAGGCCGCTCTTCGTGCACCTCCTGCAGTTTTCCTGCAATGACCTCAGACAGGTGGTCAAAGTCTTTGCCCATCAAAGCCCCCATGTTGATTCTGTGCCTTCCCAACTGGCTCACGATATTGTGAATGAAGCGTTCTGGACAGGAAAGATAGAAAAATGAGAATACACAATCACGATAAGAGAAAATGTTTAAAAAACAAAACAAAACAAAAAACAAAATTTTCCCTAAAATAAAACCAACATAAATTCAAGTGGTTCAACATATAAAAGGAATATAAAATAATATATCTAAAACAAACTATAAGCCAGTTGATTTTACCGTCCATATCTCCAAGAGGCTCTTTGGCGTTCTGTCGGTTTGAGCCAGCCCTGAGCAGAAGTCTGTCTAGATTTGGCCTTTGGATTTTGGAGCTAAAAGACACCTGGGACTGTGGCTCTGCATGGTCACTTGAAGCTGGTCGGATGTAGCTGAGGTAGTGGAGCTTTCCTTTGGGCCATACAGCTTTGCCACCTTGGTCGTCCTGCTGAGTGCTTGGTACCTTGGAAAGAATCCGTTCCAAATGGCTGGATAGCAGTTTGTTCCTTCCAGTGTCTATGTCAGAGTAGGTTGTACTCAGCTTGGGATGCGGGCCCTCTCCACTCTGGGTGAAGACTTTGGTGACTGGAGGTTGGCCATCTCCTTTATGAAGGCTGTAGAGAGTGGTCTCCAACCAACTCTGCTGTGGTTTTGACCAGCTGTGCTCCACATGACCATCAGACTTGCTGTTCCCATTCTACAACATATAAAGCCCATTTTACAGATTCAGAGCGTTGTCACTAAGTGAAACATAATTTTTTACCATGCTAGCTAGGTGATAATTATTGTTCTGACAAGCAATTTTTAACTTCAGTCTGTACTGAGATATCTCCAAAACAATTAGATGGATTGCCTTCTTTAAATCAAAATTTGCATTAGTCATTAAATAAAATTAATCTGCAAAACTAATGACATTTTCATCTTTGTGTTTAATAAGGTGAAAATGGTCAACATATATATCTGCTAAACATCAGCAAGTTAGCACATTGTCATTGTAAATAATGACAACAACTCGTGAATATCGTAAACAATTTACCTGATAAACATCAGCATGTTAGCTTTGTCATTGTGAACAAGTTAGCAAGCTAACAAATTAAACTAACATTTTGAAAACTGTAAACATTTTTCCTGCTGAAGCTTTTTAGCATTTTTTTTTTGTTAACATATAAGCATGCTAACACAAACCAAGATAATGAACGTGAATAATGAACATTACACCTGCTACAAATTAGCATGCTAGCATTGTCATTTTGGACGTATTAGCATGCCATCCACTAAACTAAGATGGTAAACATGGCAAACGTACTCCCTAAACATCAGCATGTTAGCATGGCGATGTAAACATGCTGGCTTGAGTTAACATTTTGCTTAAAAAAGGGCTGTTTTGCCTGAGTACAGCCTCACAGAGCTGCTAGCATATCTATGTAAAGCTAAAACGACACTCATATGACTAATCTTCAACCTAGCTTCAGCTCTGCAGTAGTTTTTCCCATGAGAACACACGATGGGTTGTGCTAGGTCAGCATTGTTGTGACAGGTTTTAGGATAAAAAGAACAGCAACCTGAGCTCGACTAGACAGGACAGGATATGAATAGGAATTCTAGATCAAAGACAACTGCCCTTGGAAATTACATTATGGAAATCGTAGATGAGATAGTGTCACTCAAAGAGTAATTTCATGCATTTCCACAACACATAAACTTTAAAAGCACACCCTTTTTGTCAGAGAACTAGCAGCAACCCTTTAGAGGAAAAAATGAGTCATCTAATTTTAGAGTTAGCCAACTAAGTTTAAATTTTACACGATGAATCATGTGTTTAAGTCACAATGAACTGGTATAGAGATTCCTAGACGTCTTTTAACAATTTGGCATCGGAATTGGTATTAATATTGGCACCAAAATGTGTGATTTTGTCCTTTCTTCTCTCTGTGAGGAAAAGAGACCATTCTTCTCGTCTGAATGCAAAGGGCCCACGCTTCAATTCAGCATGCAACATAACTGATGCAATGAGCAGCATTATTATCCATGTTGCTAGTGCACTAATACCAGCTATCTCCCTTGGTGCCATTTTCTGTCCTTCAAATGCATATAGAGAAAATGTCAGTCTTTCCAAGCTCAGCATACTGAGAGGCCATAATGGCATTAGCACAGCAAGACTGGGGTGCTCTGCCATTCATGCTAACCATGTTTGCTTTTTTCCATCACACTACACAACAAAGGGCCTCATCTCATCAATAAAGAAGGCCCTGAACTCTTCAACTTTGCATTATGGCTGAATTGACACAGCAGCAGGAAGCGGCTTGGCTATGAAGGATGCAGAGCACATTTCACACAAAGCTGGGGTTCCACCCTAAATATGAGGACTGAATAATGTAAAGAGGTGATGGAAGATCTTTGTGTAAAAGGGTCCCTGCTCAGTGGGAGAGGGAGGAGATGACAGAAAGCGAGAAACAAAAGCCATACGGGGACAAGAGGGAGACCCCCGCATAAGATATACTGACTCCTTCTCAAAAGGAGTAGGAAGAAACCCATAATTTAGCCACTGATTACTGTAGCACCAATGTTTCTAGCCTTAACCCTGGACCTAAATGCCACATCTACAGCCATTATAACATTAAAATACGGTTTCTTAATGGACTCTGGCAGTTTAATTTGTCTTTTTTTATGTTGAGGTATAAAAAGAGTTAAGAAAGACATTTTAAAACTGATCAACTCTTCTCAGATGTAAAATTTATGCATTAAAATGTCTGAAAACGACGAGACTTATGCCTCACATTTTGTTGAATTGTTTACTTCAATTACGCCAAATGTTTCCAACAATGTTCAACCTTTGAGAAATCCATAATTCAAATAAAAGTTACTGTGCATTGCCTTTGGTGGCTTGTCAGTGTCGTCATCTCACCTTTACCCCCTCTAGCTGCTGTAACTTCAAGGGAAACATGGGAAAACACCAGATGATATATTGGAGAATGAGGAAAAAAGTCACAGAACATGACTAAATGTAACAGGAGTAAAATCTTAATACACTATTTCGTGCTTGAACATGATTTCTTTCTGACTCATCTCAGATGGATTTTCATCAGCAATGGAAGCTGCTTAGCGATGAGGTCTTTTGTTATTGTTTTGATTGAGAGACTCTGTTGTATGAGACTCTTACCTGAGAAATGGCTCCCTCTCGATGAATTCCTGGTTGTCCGTCGACCTCAGATTGCGGCAGGAAGCCCAGGCTGGTCAGGTACTGCTGAAGGTTTTTGTTCAGGTCTGCCTGCGTAGGCCTCAGGTTCTTGTCTCTGGAGCTGCTGTAGGCAGTCAGGGGGCTTGGAGGTGTGGCCTGATTGCGAACAGGGATGTTTCTCAATTTGGAGAGCTCTCTTGAGATGACCTGCTGAGTGATGTCATCCTGCCATGTCAAACCTGAAAACAAAGAGGTCATGGTGATAACTCTGAAATAGCTCTCAAATCAATCTGACCTTGATAAAAGATTTCTGCATACTTTTAGTTTAAGCACTATTTCGGTAAAGAAACTGAACAATTTGTTTAGCTAATTTATTGATGATGACGATTTAAATGATGACCAGTACGCAATACCCAATGCAATAAACTGGGAAACTGACCTTAGCACTTATTACTAAATGTTTCTTTTGGAGAGTCTTTCTGTAAATGGTGGCTGTACATTATCCATGTTCTCTAAATTTGAAGAAACTGTTTATAGTTCTCTCAGCTTTACAGGGAAAACAAAGCAGCAAAGATGAATCAGGATGGTAGAGGAGGTCTAAAATGACGACACATAAAAAAGTGAGCCATAAATACACACACACACACACACACACACACACACATGGTCAGTTCCCAGCTCTGCATACAAAGAGTAAAGAAACTTTTGGCAGCTGCAGCACAAAGTTAACTCACTCTCACACACACCTTTGCGGCAGCTCTTTTGTCGTCCCTCCAGTGAACAAATGGTGACAGCTACACACACACACACACACACACACACACACACACTCAGTCTCAGGTGTTTAATAATGCATCAGCCTGATGATCACGTGGTGTCAGTGTAAAGGATTATTGCTGCTGCCGTCTCCGCTCATCACATTTCCTGCAGGTCTGCAGAGAATGCGGACTCAAACCAAACGCCTCCAGCTCATCCTGTGGAAAAACCAGCAGGTGAGTGTATCACCTGTCTGCTCAGGTGTGCATCTTTAAACGGCATGCTGGCTGTTTCTGTCACCATGTTTAAGCCACAAGTTGTGAACTGTGTTCTTCACAAATCCAACCTGTTGTTGTTAATGAGAGGTTGACTTCGGTTCAGGTGTTGATGAAAGTGTGAAGCTTAAACTTAAGATTCATCGGAGTTGATTCAGGTCTGACTACGGTTCAGCTTTAGCTTCCATAGACGTACCTTTGAAAGTAGATCCATGGTCTTCATTAATGTTTCAGAGAGGGAGTCTCGCTCTAGTGGGTGAGTAGAACAGCTGATGGTGTCCCATCACCACCTGCAGCCTCACATCATCAGGGAGCGGCCTGATATTTGTCTTTTATTCAAAAATCAGGATTTGTTGAGTGTTGATGGAGTTTGAATGAATGCACTGATTATTTAAGAACTGACCAATAAACAGGTTATACTGACATACTTTCAATGAAGTTTTCCGTTCATAAGGGTTACTTGTAACAGAGTACGTTTACAGTGTGGTGTTAGTACTTTTACCACAGTAAATGATCTGATTACTTCCATATCTGCTCTTCACAGCCTGTGGCCTCCATTTGGATTTGTGGCTCTTGAAGAACAAACATAAAACATAAGAAGAAGCACAGACGACGAGGACACTCATGATGAGGGTGAAGGAATGATAGAGGGAGTCACAAACACACACACACACAAACAGGTAATAAATTGGTGCAGTGATGGCGGCGTGGCTGGGCTGGCTGTCGTTGGGCGATGCCTGGTACAACATGTGTTCCCGCCTCCTGCGGACCAAACCAATGGGCTCCATGGTTCACAGCTCTGATGACCTCACTGAGCTCACAGAGGGGTCGGCGGTCGGGCTCGCCAAGGTCCTGACCACCGCGGACCTGGTGTCGCTCGGGGTGGGCAGCTGTGTTGGCACAGGGATGTATGTTGTTGCTGGGCTGGTTGCCAAGGCGATGGCTGGGCCTGGGGTCATCCTGTCATTTGTTATTGCAGCAGTGGCGTCCATACTGTCAGGTAAGACGAGATCTGGACTGAAGTGGAACTTTCACGAACATTCTCAATGTTAAAGGCAGATGATTTTAGTTTCATAGTGAGTCCACAAGTCCAGCTCTGATCACAAAAAACAGCTGATTGTTTAACACAGTCTAATCTTACTAGATTTTTCTTAAGGTGTGTGCTACGCAGAGTTTGGTGTCCGCGTCCCCAAGACAACCGGTTCGGCCTACACCTACAGCTACGTGACGGTCGGGGAGTTTGTGGCATTTTTCATTGGCTGGAACCTGATCCTGGAGTACCTGATTGGCACAGCGGCAGGGGCATCAGCTCTCAGCAGCATGTTCGACTCACTGGCCAATCACAGCATCAGTAACTACATGATAACACACCTGGGCACGCTCAAAGGACTTGGTCAGTACCATCAGTTTGTGAAGTGTTTCATCTCACAGAGCACATTAACGTCCTGCTCCAGCTTGAACTTGTTCCTTCACAGATTTGTATTTGGTCTGAAGAGAATTTCTGAACACCTGTTTGTGTCTCTCTTTCAGGTAAAGGTGAGGACACGTACCCTGACCTGCTGGCCCTCTTCATTGTCCTGCTGGTCACAGCGGTCATTGCACTTGGTGCGCGTAACTCGGTGGGCTTCAACAACGTCCTTAACGTGGTCAACCTGGTGATCTGGGTCTTCATGATCATCGCTGGACTCTTCTTCCTCTCTGCAAGTAACTGGGAGAGCGGCAAGTTCCTGCCCTATGGCTGGTCAGGGGTGAGACATTGAGCCACTGTGGTTGCATGTGTTGCTATAACTTGTTCAAAATCAGGAAATCGATCTCTTGTTGCTGCTCAGGTGATGCAAGGTGCAGCGACTTGCTTCTATGCCTTCATCGGCTTTGACATCATTGCAACAACCGGAGAGGAGGCGAAAAACCCAAACACCTCCATCCCCTACGCCATCACCGCCTCACTGGTCACCTGCCTCACCGCCTACGTGTCGGTCAGTACACAGAGTTGCACATGTGTGTGAAGAAAACCAGTAACAAGATATCTTCACAGAAAACTTTCCCTGGAACTCTGTCAGAAATGCAGGATTTGGCGACTCCTTTCTTGGCCAGAAATATTATATAATTAAGTACTTAATAATTTGACCACACTTTGTCTCTGGTGTTGTAGAGCTTCAGATTGTTATCTCCGCTCCTTTCCTCTTATCTTGACTTCGCTGTTATTAAATAAGATTAAAAAAATGTGAAATGCATTTTTAAAACCGATTAACAAATTAGTCCTCATTCAGTTAGCAGCGTTCTTGTAGAGACTGTTAAAGATCCTCTCCCCTCAAAAATATATTTTTTCTTATGTGAATGTCCCATTAATTATAAGAACTTGACTGACACTAAAAAGGTGTTGTCACATTCCTGTCCTGAAGGGGGCAATGGCTGTGCACTTCCCTGAAATGTGGCATTCAAACATACCACAGACAAGCTTGATGTCAAAGCCAATCACAGGCCTGAAACCTCTAGCACAACACAGACGTGTCAGTACAGAGTGAGAGTCAGCAAAAATAGCTTAAAAACTTAAGTCCAGACATCCATCCATCGTCAACCACTTATCCGGGGTCTGGTTTCAGCTGGGGGCCCCAGACTCACTTTCTCTTTCCCTGGCCACATCAGCCAGCTCTGACCGGGGGATCCAGAGGCATTCCCAGGCCAATGCAGAGATATAACTTCTCCATCTGGACCTGGGTCTGCCTCGGGCCTCCTCCCACCTGAACATGCCTGGAAAACCTCCATAGGTAGATGACTGGGAGGCATCCCTACCACCTTATGGTGACCGTGCTCTGTGGCAAACCCGGCCTTGTGATGCTTGCTGGCGGGTCCTCTTTCCAGGCCTGGCTCCAGATGAGGGCCTCCCCCAGACAAGGTAACTTTATTTGTACCTCATTTTTCCATGGGGTCTCCTTGAACTATTCTCAGTCTGGCCCCTCACCTGAGGCCAATTTGCCTTGGGAGACCAAACCAGGAGCACAACGCTCCATACAACATAGCCCTCAGGCTCACAGGGGCACGCAAACCTCTCGACCATGATAAGGAGAAAGTTGCCCAGAGACGTCCAAATCCATGTAGGATGAAAAACAATTAAAGACAATTCATGTAAAATCAAATATCACTGATATCACTAATAAAGTGGATGTGGTTGCTGATGAATTAAACATGTACAGGGTTTTTGCACTTCTCTGAGCATGTGTAGCTTTGCCCTGGAGTTGTTGTCTCAGTAGATTTCTCCCACCTGTCCCTCTCTGCAGGTGAGTGTGATCCTGACTCTCATGGTTCCCTACAACCTGATCGACGGCTCGGCTCCACTCATGGAGATGTTTGCTGTGCATGGCTTCGTGTGGGGAAAATACACTGTGGCTGTGGGCTCCATTGCCGGACTCACCGTCTCTCTGTTGGGCTCTTTGTTCCCCATGCCCAGAGTCATCTACGCCATGGCTCAGGACGGACTGCTGTTCAGGTGAGCAGACACACACAGGTATGCTGAGGGCTCCTGTCCCTGCTTAACTCTGTAAATGATGTTTCTGCAGGTTCTTGTCACATGTGTCTGCACTCACACACACTCCCGCAGTAGCATGTGTGGTGTCCGGGAGCCTTGCTGCCATCCTTGCCCTGCTGGTGAGCCTCAGGGACCTGATCGAGATGATGTCCATTGGCACCCTGCTCGCCTACACTCTGGTCAGCGTGTGTGTGCTCTTATTGCGCTACCAGCCCAACGAACAGGTCGACACACACCAGTTAAACTCTGGGGACGACTTGGACGGGTTGAAGCACCAGGAGGATGGAGCTGTCCCAACCAAAGACGACCACATGCTGATTGGAGGCTCAGATAATGATGGATCATCTTCCTACCATGCTAGCAGGGCTGAAGGAGACAGTGATGACTCTGATTTCCACACAGGCCACGCCTCGCTGCTGAAAAGGCTTCTGGGAGGTCACTACCACACCTTGCGAGCGCGGCTGGGAATGCCTGATGCATCAGTCCAGCCTACCCCTGCAACTGGTCGCATAGTGACTCGATGCACCGTCGTCCTCTTCCTCTTGTCCTTCCTCCTGTGGTCTACCGTTATATTTGGCGTTGAGCAGGGCACAGGTGCTGGTGCCGTGTTTTCAGGCCTCATGGCCACATTGATGGCAGGGTCATGGGTGAAGCTTTTAGTAACAATCATACAGCAGCCAGAGAGTGGGAGGAGACTCGCCTACATGGCACCCTGTGTGCCTTTTGTCCCTGCGGCGGCCATATTGGTCAACAGCTACCTCATGCTTAAACTGTCTGCACTCACCTGGGCCAGGTTCACCGTCTGGTGCTTCATAGGTGAGATGAAACATTTTTCATTATGGATTTATGAAAAGCTGTCTTGATATAGAAAATGAAGGATTTAAATGAGGCAACTTTAAGTCTTTTATTTTCTGCAATGAAAGCTCAGAGTGCATTCTAAGTATTATACCACAACAAAAGAGGAAAAAGAGGCTGTGATTTGTTCATTATCTGTTTTCTAGCATGTTTGGCGACACTAAAGGAAAAGTCTTTTGTGTCTCTACGTTTAATTAAGAACTGAAGTGGGGCTATATTTTACTGGCTGATGCTAACTTAGCTAAAAATGCATATGTGCATTTACACTTACTGAGTAATAGAGCTGCAATTAACGATTACTTTCATTATCGATTAATCTGCCCTTTATTTTCGTGATTAATTGTCTATTCCATGAAATATCAAAAAAGTGTGAAAAATGCTCATCTCGGTTTCCCAGAGTCCAAAGTGACATCTTCAGATTGTTTCTTTTGTCCAAACAACAGCCCAAAACATAAAGATTCCTCATTTATGATCATAATGACCCAGAAAAGCAGCAAATCCTCACATTTAAGAGGCAAAACCAGCAATTCTTTTAACTTTTTTATTTGAAAAATGACTGAAATGATTAATCTATTATCAAAATAGTTGACAATTAATTTTCTATTGATTAAATAATTGTTGCAGCTCTAGTGAGTGATAAGTAACACTAACAGGGAGATGTAAACTAGCAGAAAAGTGGATATAGTTTTGAAAGAGGGGCCGGCCTGTTTCGTTTCGTTGAGCTGCGACAGAGAGAACATCCACTCTTTGATCTCTGTTACATCTGCAGTTGATTGACAGATGATGAGGTGAGGGAAGAGTTTCCTACCTTCTGGAATTCATGACGGTTGATAACGTTTCCCAGCTGGACAGATTCTCTTGCTGACGTCTCAACCTGCTGCTGATGTTCTGTGCTTAACAGTTACTGTGTGTGCGTCCTCAGGTTTGCTGATCTATGGTTGTTATGGAGTGTGGCACAGCACACTGGAGCTCAACGCACGCGAGCAGCAGGCACATGCCAGCTCTTACCAGCGTTATGATGACCACCTCGACGACACCTTCTCCCCCGATGACAACCTTTACCCCCAGGAACAAGACGAGAAACCTTACCAGGGCTGGTCTGCCCCGGAGGAGAGAGGATACCACTACCAGCAGCATAACCAGAATTGGCAGGAGAACCAGTATAATGACCAGTACAGAGAGCAGCACCACAGCCAGTATGAGGATAATGGTGACCAGTATGGATACCAGTCTGGACCAGGAGGCCAGTGTACCAGCAGAGAAAGCAGGTCCAGGGGAAGGACCAATCATGGCTTTGATGCGGGTGAAGAGGAGGATTGATTAGAGGACGTTTCCAGTTCCTCCAACCTGAGAAGATCTGAAATAATGACCTTAAAAAGTAACTTTTACTTGAGACAGTTTGTCTGTGTTCAGATAATTGTCTCAACAAACATTAAAACTTTCCAGAGTTTTAAAATTGTCTGTTTTTAAGCTTTCTGAAACCCCGAAAGTAACTTTTAAGTTTGTTTTCCTCGTTTGCTTGGATGCTGTTTACAGTGAAGAAGTGTTTCTTTAGTGTTATGTGTGTAAATGTGTGTAAATGAGAGAAGGTGTTGTTGCAGGAATAAATGGCTCATTTTGAGTGAAATTATTTATTCCAAAACATTTAATTATTTATCTTTTATTATTGGTAGCACCAGCAAAAATTTTACAATAGGCGGACAGATACACAATCAATATATATTGATTATACTATGAATATGAAGTTTAAAATAAGTTGTGTGGGATTAAAAGAGAGCAGGTAATCACAGATTTGACTCCTCTTCTACAGGTAATATTTTGGAAACATGTTCATGCCATTTAAAGTACAAGAATCATTTAAAGTACATTAAAATCATAAATTATTAAATGACAGGAGCTCATCAATACATAAAAAGAACAATTCGCTGGTTTCAACCATGTTAAAAAAAGAAAGAAAAGGATTTAGCACATTTATTGAGCACCGTGACAAACTGTAAAACCTACAGGGCTGTAAAGAGACGACAAAGAGGCGGCCAAACTCGCCATGTTATGTGACGCCTCTGCACTTTAGCTCCGCCCCCTTACACAAGTCATCAACCATTTGTCGTAGACTGTAAACTCATCATTGCATCATTGCAGACTAATTTTAATTTCTTCACAACTGTAACATTTTTAGCGGCTGGTCACTACTATGAATTTGTGCTTGTTTGAAACATAACTAAGTAGTTTTGGTGTCTAAACCCAAACGAACTGTGACTGTCACCTAAAATGTCTCTCAGCAAGTTTTATTTGGTGCTATTGGTATTTCTGATGTTGGAATAAGGAACATGTTCTAAGAACCACAGGGCGAGACAAAGTGTGACACTGACACCATAAACCACAATGGACCAGTGAGTGTGTGACTTTCTTTGATGTGATGCAGACTGAATGTTTCCTAAGGCAGACATAAAATATCTAATAATCTGATCTAACTAGTTTTAATAGCTGGTTCTTTGGCTTTGACCAGAGACGTTTATGTAATGTGGGTGTATCTGTGTATCTCCTGGCTGCTCCTGCACTAAAACCCTGATGCTCACTGAATCACTCAATGTTGTTTCAGCACAAAAAAAAAAGAAAAAACCCAGACTCAATTTTGATCAGTTGCAGTCTAAAACCAGAGATCCTCGTCTTCACACTCGTGCACTCTTGGCGTGGTTGGCTGGCGGGTCCAGCGTCATGGCCGCGCCCCCCTGTCTGGAGTAGTAGAAGCTGTTCTCCCTGCTCCGGGTCCCGGGGTCAGTGCCATGGCAACACAAGATCAGGGAGCCCCCCAGGAGACAGAGAGCAGTGCCGACCCAGCCGGCGTACAGGGAGAAGCCGAAAGACATCAGACCCTCATCTTGGTGAGAACCGATGGGGAACCAGACAGTCGATACGATGCCGCACACGGCTGGAAAAGACATTCAGACAGAAGAAAACTTCAACACACTTTAACCTAAAGTCAAATCATGACATGGATTCACATTTAAAATATGTTTGCATGAGTTTCTGCAGGTTTTTGTCTGTCCATCCCTGAGGCTGTTGACAGGAAGTACTTGTCTCTTCCCACAGGAAGTGAGCAGTCTGACGGATGAACCCGGTCAGGGTGAGGCCTGTCTGACAAACCCTGACCCTCCTTCCACCACCCCACCCACCCCCATCCCTCCATCCTGCAACAGCTGGGAAAGACCCGAGTGCTGTACGTCCTGAAGAGAAATGTCGTCTGAGCTGAAACTGTCCTCTAAAACCGAGAAATGATGAAAAAGTGAGCAATGAAGGAATTTTAGACTCAGCACAGGAAACTAGGACATGCATTTGTGGACTATTTGAGCGCTGCTCTTCAAAATGAAGTGTAACTGAATTACTGTGGGTCAAAATAATAAATATTAAAGCTCCTATTGGTATTATTGTAGCAGGCTATCTGCTAAAAACCCTGAATGTGAGAGCATGTATACTGTAGGTTGCTTCACTGTATATTTACAGGTGTTGACACCTTTATAGTAAAAGCAAATAATAATTAAATTTAGTGTAAACATGCAGTTTTTCACTCTGAGAAAGTAAAAAAAACCCTAAACATTTCTTCAGGAAACCGTTTTGTGTTCCCTGTGTTCATATTTTCTACGTTTGTGTGTGTGTGTGAGTGTGTGTGTGTGTGTGTGTCCATCCTCACCCATAAGGATGAAGAGGAGTCCTCCCACGCGCGCGCGGCGCAGCTTGATGGCGGAAGTGTCATTCTGCAGCCTGACGCAGGGCATCGACATGAGGACCAGCAGCATCGCGGGGAGTCCGAGCAGGCACGCGCAGATCATCAGAGCACGAGACGTCTGGACGTAAGCTGAAGGAGAGAGAGAGTGGGGGGGGGGTTCTCACCTCTGGCGCGCTATCAGACATTTACAACCAGGAATGCGCGCACAGATGTACAAATACCCTACAAGTACAACACTTTACTACTGAGAACAGAATGAACTTCGAGTGTTTGCAGTAAAAATGTTGACGTGTCAGTCAGATGTTGCTGTCAGTGTTTTTCTCTCTCATGTTCCTGCTGCATTCATGTGTTTGTTGCATTTTGCCGCTGTACATGTTGAAGCTTGAGCTCATTTGAACGGCTAGTTTCATCTGCAGCAATGCATCATGGTCTATAAGATCATCATATGTTTGGAGCGTGGCTGTCCTGTGAGAACCAACTGTGACGATGCATGTTGCAGCTCATCCAAAAAGCTGAAGGAGGAGAAAAAACTTCATCCTTCAGTTTATCACAAACATTCAACAGCTGCACAGACATGATTTCACCTACAGGAGCTGAAAGGAACAAGTAACTAACGCTGCCAGAAAAAAAGCCTCTTCTCTGAGAAGTTACAGAAAATGAAAATACTCAAAGTACAAATACTTCAAATTTGTCGTTAAGTTCAGTACTTGAGTAAACGCACATAGTTACATTCCATCACTGTGTGCAGTAGAGGTCAATAATAGAGGTCAAAGGAAAAGCTCTCAAATCATATGAGACTGTAATGATATTGTAAAATTTAAATTTTGCTGTTTCTTTCAAAGTTTCTTATTGTTTGTTTCTGTTTTCTGGTTGTTTCTGCGTCATAGTCACATTTGGTTCCACTAACCCGTATTTTTAAACAATCCAGTCAGTTATGTGAAATAACATTTTGAATCCATCCCTCTCTCCCCCTCTCTCACCGGGCAGGGTGAGGATCTGGTTGAGCGCCACGCAGTGATAGAGCGCGGGGGAGATGACGCACTCTGCCCACAGTCCCCGGGAGCCCAGCTCGTCCATGCGGATGCAGGTGGCCACCGTGTAGTCGCAGGTCCGGACCCAGTCGTTGGTGGCCGTGGCGACGATGATCCCGACCCAGCCCGCGCAGCTCGCCGCGATGCCGGTGAGCTGCCTGCACATGTGCGCCATGGAGCCGCCGTGCGTATTTACGCGCTTTACTCAAAGCAAAAGAAATCACAGTTTATAAAAATGTGGGATTTTAGAGGCAGATTTAACTGTGAAAATGTTATTTTAAAATCTCTTTGCAGTTGTAAGAATAAAAGTCTTGTTTATTGTTCCAGAGGATTAAAAAGAAATGTTATTTTCCCCCAGACGTCAGGAAAAAGATTTAAAACGTTGAAGTTAACAGTTCAGTTGTCTTCTCTGCTCGGTTTAGAGCAAAAGTTTCACTGTAGAACAGAAAAAGATCTCTGAAGTCCTTAATTTTTTTAGACGTAATTCGAGTTTTAATCCTTTAAAAATTGTAGAAATTTAAAAGGAATCCTTTCTGTTGCGTGGGTGCGTCCTGGACTGATGCGCAGAAAAATGCCTAGAATGAAATTTACGATGGGGTGTGGATAAACATACGCCTTATCCAAACTGTGGGCCAATCAGAGCGCATGTGAGACCCATTTATACAGTCTATGGTGAGACCTTAACTTAAACCAGATACGGAGGCACAGACGGACAAAAAGCGGAACCCGCCAGAAAAGCAGCAAATACACGGAACTGGAATATTTTTCGCAACATTTGGAATCGTGGAAAACATCCGGAGGGAGCTTTGAATTCAAATGACTTTACTTAATAAAAACAAAATGCTCTTCATCGCTCACCTGTCTCACTGAGACCCCCTGCTGGCGACTTCTCCATCCTCATGTGAAAACACTTTCAAACAATGAGATGAACCAGTGGTTCTGATTAATTATTCATTTATTAAATAATTTCAAGCAGGATACCATAAAAATGTGACGATTAAAGACACCAGTCTCTACCCTGATAGTGACTTCTTCTTTTTGAATCCACAGACATGTTTTTGTCCAGAATATAGTGATATAAAACATTAAACTTTCATTAATCACTTACAAAGTCTACGTATCATCATCATCATCATCATTATTATTATTGTTGTTATTTTTACACACACCGGTTATGTTAGCTACTGGATAGATTTGTCATTGACGTCACGTTCTAAAAAAACTAAATATACAAATTTTATATATTAAATGTTCAAAATCCTTCATGAAATAGCTTCAAATTTACACTCTCCAGCGGCATGAAAAATGTACACAAAGTTACAAAAATCTGGTCTCCTGCTACAGTCAGAGGGCCCAAAACTCTGCGCTGCTGCTGCTGCAAACCTCCCTGTTCCCCTCTAAGGCCACACCTCGATTTATAATCTCATAAATTACCACAAATCTCTTTTTGTGACTTTGTTCTGTCATCCTTGGTGTCAGCTTTTGTGTTTCGAAACCTTCCTCTTTCAGCTTTAGCACATCTTTATTGCCTGTTTTCCTTCAACATCATGCCCTGACTTTCTCTGTTTTTATTCTGCGTCCATTAGTTTTTGCTCTCATTGGTTTTTCAGTGAGTTGATGTGCGCGCAGATCTTGAGAGCTGGCCCCAGTTTGATGTTCATGCTGGTCATCAGGTGGTCCTCGGTCAGCAGCAGCAGAGCCTGGCCATCGATCTCCTGCAGCCGGAAAGCCTCGGCCACGTCACTGCAGCCTGAGACGCAACAACACACAGACACAGACTGACATCAAACTGAGTTCACGACTGAAGCTGCACCTGAAAACATCTGCTCTGATCCGGCTCACAGGAAGGGAAATCAACAGCATCAACGTAATGTTAACTAACAAATCAGAAACAGCTCCTCTCCATTATTTTATTCCTCAAGTGAACTGTAATGGGTTTGTGTTGTTGAACTTTAGGTTCCTTCATCTCAAAACTTAAAGAGTGACTAAACCCCCAAACCACTTTTTTCAGCTGAAAACTGAGGCTCAGAAGTATTTAGTAGTGTTTTGATTGATTCAGGTCTAAATCTTGACATTTTAGTGCAAATTAACTGACTTTTCCATATTTTGTCATATATGTGTGTAGTGACTGCCATCTACTGGTTAAAACCCTGCTATTGCAAATGAATTTTCCAGTTGGCTGATCAGGGGATTCGAGACGTGTCTGGTGATGGCTTTTGTCACCAACTAATCCCTGCACCTTTCAAAACCGAAATTGCATTACTGCAATCCCCACCCCCACCCCCATGCGGCTCTGCTCAACTGAGTGAGGAGGACCGGAAGCAAGTTAAGTTAATGCTACAATGGGCAACCCAACAAGGAAGAAACTGATCGACGTTTTTTTGAACAAGACAGAGTCGGGCTGCAGTGAGGGAGATCGCATGAATGAACTGTCTTCTTGTGTTGAATTTAACTCAGATGTGTCAAAGAAATGAGGGAAAAACCAGCTGGAGTTAGTTTCACTTTCTTTTTGATGGCAGCACATTGCTGTGAATAGACAAGGGGGGTCCGGTGGAGAGAAGCCGGCTGCTTATTAAATGAACTGTGGACACGTGAAAACTAAAATGTGCTAACAGCTAAATCTAACAATAATCACTATACTCAAACTGCGCAGTTCTCCCGGTCTACTCTCAGTAAAGCCCCGCCCCCTAGCGCCACCTGAATTTATATGTTTTTTCATGTTCTGGATGCATATTTTGAATTTCAGGAAGGAAGCACATCGGCCAAAACTCGGGGGGTTGAGTTACCCTTTAATGTCATATGAAAGGGATCAATTTACAGTTAATTCATAAAAACTCATGCCATGCTGAGCTTTACACGAGGTCAACAGTGAAGGTGCTGTGCAACATCCTGCAGGAAATCTTGTTTACCGGCCCAGGCTGTTTTGTTTTGCTTCCAGGCTGAAATGCTCTCTGAATGTTAATATGCTCGGAATAAACAGTTCGAATATCTCTGCTGAAAATCTTGTCAGATAGACATCCTGTCAAATACACCTTACATTATTGAACACCACACAGAGGCCAGCAGGTCGCCATTCTGTCAAATCTAATGATCTAATTAGACTAATGACATGTTAATTATACATCAAAGACGACTTCCAGGAAAGAGCAGCGTTCAATATTTGGAGATTTTTTCTGCCAGTCATGAAACAACAGCTCCAAATTAAACATTTGAGTCATGACACAGGGAATCTTCAATTCATGTAGAAAACAACAGGGAAGCAATTAGCAGTCACTGTTGACATTTAAACGTGCTGACAGTTGGACCACCGACGCAGTCACCTTTGCAGTGAGTTTTATCAAGTTTTAAGATTCATGCACACTTTAATTCTCATCTTATTAGGAACCGGTGACACTGTCGGCCCAGACAGCATATGTAAAAGCAGCTACATAAGCAATTCCCTATACCTGTCTTCCTTGTCAAGCCTCGAAATATTTTATCACTGTTGTTTCATCACTGGAGAAAATTTTAAGTTACACTTATGCCACTATAAAATGTCTTATATCTCATATTTCATAGCCCAGTTGCAATGCAGAAAAAAAACATTAAAAAAATAAAATCTTATTTAAACAACCCAAAAGTAGCATTAAATCCTAATTGTTAGTACTTACTTCAGCATCACTGGCCATGTAAAAAGAAAAAAAGGGGGGAAAAAAAGAGATTTTTCTCTTTTGACTACTGTGCAACTATAGCATAAAAGCAATGTCTGTTAAAAAAAAATAAAATAAAATAAATAAATAAATAATACAACAGCTTGCCAAATGTAAATGGTAAATGGAAGGTATTTATACTAGTGCTGTCAATTGATTAAAAATGTAATCGAGTTAATCACTGTGAAATTCTGTGATTAATCATGATTAATCTCAAATTAATCATACATCTACAATATTTATGGTGCTCTGCTATTTTTAGTCTATTGTGATCAGGG
>JAQFJA010000013.1:7967907-7978352 GCA_029874485.1 Naso brachycentron | reverse complement strand
GGCAACGGACAAGTTTGAAAAACTTTTTGCATGCTGAATGAAATGTCGTAAACTATATGAAAAATGTACACGAATACAACAAAATGATGTGCCCTTATATTAACAACATATTACAGCAGAGAGGCGGTTTCACTATGTGAGGAGGGGGTCTTCAATGCTTTTTATGCCTCGAGACGACAAACCATCTTCACTCAGCTCATACCTGCAAGAGAAAGTGATACAAATACTGATTTAAGCGCTAAAAAAGGTTATTTACTACCAACAGAAATCACGTAATTCTGCACAAGGCAAAGATAAAATGCAAGTTTACCATTGTGTCCATCCTTTTGATATATCCTCACTACTTAAATCTACCAACACCTGCAAAAAACAAGAACAAATCAAGGTTTTGGACTCTCAGGAGGACTCAGGACTTGACTCAAACAGCATCAAAATGCAGACAGCTGCTGCAGTTACCTTTCCTAAAAGCCCTTTGTGTTTGGACAGAATGTTCCCTCCGTTCTTCACTGCTACATCCAGAGTTCTCCTGTGGAGCTCCACCATAGATACGCTAAACTCAAACCTGCAGACACCCACATTTTGTACAGGTTTTATGACACCAAATAATTATTCATACATTAGCTGTAACATTCAGCATCGCTTAACCTATAAACTTTAAACTGTGAGGCCCAACATCTGAGGATACATTACAAACATGCCATTGATAAGCATTACAAGTATGAGACAGTTATGGTATTTAAACTTACGTTTGATCATAAACAGGGTTAAGGGACCTCTTCATCGTGCCGGTCTTCCTCCTCCCCGTCCGGCTCTTGTCAGGCAGCAGATAGAGGCGGATGAAGGGATCCGAACTGTCTTTGGTGAAGGCTATCAAGTTACTGAGGACACACAGTGCAAAACTGTTTGACTCACATGTTTCCGAGCACATGTTTAGGTTTATTCTTACATGTTGGTGACTCCACAGAAGCAAGAGGGTCTGAATAAAGAGTCACTTTAAATAAACGCAGAGAGAGTTTGGCCAAGAAGTAAAGGACAAAATGTGCAGGAGGAAAGAAATTCAACGAGTCCACCATATATCTTTCACTTAATTAATTAAAGTACAGTGTGTCTCTGTTTGTGTGGTTGAAGTTGAGGCCGCTCACCGGCAGGCGTGCACCACCACGATGAGTTTGTTCCTCTGGGAGCTGTGTCGGACTGTCAGCTGGACCTCACCCAGCGGGTGCTGGCTGGGTGCCGAACCGCTATAAACACACCAGAATAAGTCAGTGTCACTTCCAGAGCCTGCAGGTGAATTTATACAGCATGGATGATGCAGGGACAGATGGATGGCTTGACAGTCACTCTGATACATTATTCATTAAGGTTCATGTTAAAGTAAACCGACATTCCAGCAGAGGCCACTGCAGAATTTAAATGATCAAACAGAAAAACGATGCGACCCCTAAAACGAGGGGGCGACAAATGTATAAAGCAGAAAAGAAATTCGGAAGGGAAGCAATAAATCAACACTGACAGGGACATTAGGTGGGAAACATTTTTAAAAATAATGCATCATATGTGATTTTTACTTCTGCAGCTGACGAAGCCTCTGCTGAAGCTCCAAGGTGGCGAATGGCAGAGAAATGTCCGAGGCCAGGCTGGGCGTGGACTCCTTGTGAGGCAGATGTTTCTGGGAGCTGGACATGCAGGTGCTCAGGTTGGAGGTGCTGCGGCGAGGGCTGGCTGAGTATGGCTCGCCGTCCCTCTGTCGGAGGGTGAGGGTGGAAGCGTTTTTGGGAGGTGGAGGCGTGGGAGGAGGCAGCGGGGACTCTGAGGCCGATCGTCTCTGGGTGGGTGCCGGATTCGGCTGCGGCACGCTGGACTTTCTGACCTGGACGGAGGACGGCTGGTCTGAGGACACCTGCTTCTCCAGGGACAAGATCTACAGAGAGATGGAGGACGTTACCAGGAATAATGACAAAGAACTTTAGCTTAGTCCTGGAATAGGTTTTCCAATATTTTTACTCATGTTATTACCTTTTAAAATACTGTAACTCCAGTAATCTTGACAAAAAAAAGTTTTTTTGAAGTGGATTTGGTTAGTTTAATGGTTTTACACACATCTTCAGTGTGACTACAGTCCTCTGTTTTGTTCCAAAAAGTGCACGGTCACTGTGTCTAATCCTTAATCTTTACACTGCTGATGCTGCTGAAAAACTTTTGATATTTTCAAGTGTTTTGTTCCGCAGCTTGGCAAAAAATCTCTCCGTGGCGCTATCCATCTTTCTGCAAAGGTTTCAGACTTTAGAGCCATTTCCTTTGTTAAAAATTGGCTATGAATCTTGATAAGTTGGTTGTGATGCAATACAAGAAAGTTCTCTCAGTGTGGGTCAATACTTTCATGCAGCTGCAATCATTCTTTTATTTGATCAGCTGTGATAATTTAATAAAAGAGGATTCGGTTATTCTCAGTGACATGAAGGGCAATGCAATTTACTGGCTATGTACCTCGCGTTTTAAACAGTATTAGAAATTATTTACCTCTGAAACTGAAGGTCATTTTTGCTTTGGGTATCTTGTAATTGCAAAGCCCCTTTATGAAATTAGTGGATATTTGAGTTCAGGGGTTTAATTGGGATTTTTGAGGTGGGAGGTGCTCATCCAATGAGGTTGGGGGCTTTGGGTATTAGTGGGCTGGTTTCTGCAGACCACACTGTTCAAAGCAGAAACACAGTTTCAATAAAAGCTGTCAACATTGTGTTGTGTGGGTGTGGATTGTCCAGAACAACAATGACTGTTTGTGCACAGAGATGGATGAAGCGACCCTTAACGTTCACCTCTGAGTACTCAGAGCTTCAGCAAGAGTAACAACAACACAGTGCAACAGTGCAGAAATACTTTGCTCCAAGTAAAAGTCCCAAATTTACAGTCTTACTCAAGTAAAAGCCAAAAAATGTTAGACTCAAAATATAATTGATACACAAAATGGCATATTTGAGAATAATGTACTTATTGGCAGAGGTGGGAAGTAATGAAGTGCAAATACTTTGTTGTTTGTTTTGTTCTACACTGCTAGTTCATGAGTTTCTTCCTAGGAAATGGGATCAGTTAAGTCTTTCCTTAATCTATACTAATATATCATTTATTCGTGGTTATATTTTGTATCGTTAATCAGAATCTGCAAGGTAACTAGTGACTAAAGTTATCAAATAAATAAAGTGGTGTAAAAAGTAAAATATTTCTCTCTGAGATGTTGTGAAGCTGAAGTAAACTGAAGTAGTGTGAGAAGGAAATACTCAAGTAAAGTACAAGCAGCTCAACACTGTACTTAAGGAAAGCACTTAATGTACTTTGGTACTTTACTTTCCATCGCTGTTAAAAAACAAAAAAACAAAACAGAGAATGTGAGATTTCCCACCTAAAACATTTATAACCTCAGTCTTTTGTGCCTATTTAAGACCTTTTCAAGGATTATTGCTTATTTTTAACACAAGTCAGATGAAAACATTAACAAAGTAGCTGGAGTCAGCATTTAAAACCAACTCATGATGCTAACACTAGCTTAATCAGCTAATTAGAAACAATTGATGAAATATGCAAACCATCAAAATCAAGGGTTGTAGGCTAGAGGGAACAATCTGACTTCTTTTTACTGTGTCTGAAATGAGGAGTTCATTGTGTCCAGTATCATTAAAAGCTGTGAGAGGTGAATCTGCAGCCATCATCTCTGTAAACGGCACATGAGCACTGACAGCTGCAGCAGCAGCACTCACTTAGAGAAGCAAATTAAAATTGAGCTGAGAGCATCAAATATTAAGGCTGTTGTGAATTCAATAACCACCTCTCAGTTTATTGTTGACAGTGCAATACTTGCTTTGTTTCATTACTTCAGATGTTTGTTGCCACTCACACACAGCCTTCCCACAATCCTCTCTGTGTGAATCAGCACATCCTGAACATCTGTTCCGGCTTCCTTAAATGAAAAACCCCGAGGTCACTAATGCATACAGGTCCAGCTCTTACCCTCAGGGCCATCTTTAGCTTGATGGCCGAGCTCGGCCCGGAGTTCCTGAGAGGAAAGCTCTGCGTCAGCGTCATGTCCTCCTCTGCCAGCAGGCTGCTCAAAGGCACCGTCAAATTACCCAGAGTGCATTTGTGCTTGTCATCTTTTACCTGTGCATTAAGAAAGAGGAAGAGTCAGCTGCTTCCATCACGTAGTGTGATTCTACGTCACATGCATGTTATCGGTGAAGATGTGTGCAGCTCTACCTCCAGCTCGAGCTCCTGCCTCCTGGGATTGTGAACGAGGAATGAGAAACAATCCTCCCACAGAGGCTCCTTGGTCTTGAACCGGATCTTTACGGGCAGACAGGAGATCGTTTATGAGCCGTTGATTAAAAGAAACATGAGAGCAGCTAATTAAACTCATAATTTATCTGAAGAAAACTATCAGACATTAGAAAGATTCGACTCTTTCAAACCTCTTATTAGTTGGTTAGTCTCCCCACATGTTTGGTTTCCATGAATAAAGCACAAGGACAGTGATCGACTTTTGACAGTCATTAGTTCTAAATCTTTGCTGAAGCAAACTGGATCTCACAGTAAATGGAAGTATAACGATGAAGTTTAAGTGTTTTTAGCTTCAAAAAGGTTAATAATGTCTCTACTGAAACTAAAGTCTTCTATCTCTTATGATCAGACAAAGGTAAAAGGCAGCACATTTTGTCTGAATATAAGAAATAGAAGACTTGTTTTTTAGCTTTCAAGATGTTTCTCACATTTATTCCTTTTATATTATAGGACAATACAGCAAGACAACAACCCTCAACGCACTTTACTGTAGCCAAGGCGACCTGGGATGGTTTATAGCCAAGCAGCTGAATGCTTCCGACTGACCTCAGTCCAAAAGAAACATTTTCCTCACTTGCTCAAGATCAGGCTGAAGGCAAAAAGCCAAGAAAACAGCCGTAAAGGCCTGGCAGAAACATCTTCAGCCAGTCAGACAGTTTTTTTTGGCTTACTTTGCTTGCTTAGAACTCTTCAACGGTGTAGGAATGTACACTTGACTGACACCCTCACTCACATGTATTACATGGAATTTTGGGGTTCTGTGGTCTGAAAACAAAATGTGTTTATTTTTCTCCATTGAAGAGGTTACATGACGATGCAGCTCCACTAATTTTCCCAGCTGAATCACAAGATTAAATGAATGGCTGTGTTAGAAACTATCTGGTAAGACTGTTGCTGTTTTCAGAGTGTGTAGGAGGTGGTTATACTGGTTACCCATTATTATTATTATGATTATTATGATTATCATATCTTTATTTATCTACTTATTTTTAGCAAATACTCTGCAGGGTTTTGGATGTGATGATGCAGCGCATTGCATTGTGGGAAACAGTCAGCAAGGTAGACTGACTGGTGCATACTGAGAATTTCCTCCAAATCAGTATACATCTGTGAATTTTTGCCATACTACAGATTTTGCTTGTGTTTACATACAGCATACACATACACAAGCCTTCTGCTAGTACAGTCTATGTCACACCTGAACTCATAAGGTAACCGGTTAACAAGAACTCCCAGGGGGCATTTCAGCGAGGAACAGCTGATCACCGAGTTAAAATTCTGTTATGTGGGCAGGTGATGGTGGGCAGCGGCTAAAGGTTACAGGCTGAGGAAACTAGTGATACAATCTGCAGCGATTCTGGCTCGATTTTAGATGAATTCAGCGACTTTAGAGCTCTGGTTTCCTACTAACTGCACAACGACAACAGCAACGCTGCAAAGTATCGTGGGTGTTGTAGTGTTTTGAGCTGTCCTGACAGATTTCTCAGACACAAAGTCTTTCTCAACCATTCTTTTTTATTTATAACAAACGTCCCTACACTCATTAGAATCTGGCAATAGACCTTAAACATCATAAAAATTCTTTAATTTAGGTTGCTCATACTCCTGAATAATTTCCCTGTTGGTCTTGATGAAAAACACACTTAATGTCAGCGGAGCGTCTTCGTAGCCGACACTTGGCAGCAGGTTGGAGGTTGTGATTCCTCTTCAATCTCTTATACAACAACTTTCAGTTTATCTCTCTATTAATTCCACAGCTGGAGGAAACAGAATGTCTAACAGAAAACTCCAGGGACAGACAGGTACAGAATGAAATGTGTTGGCTGTTCGGCTTCAATATGTCTTTTTGTGTGAGACTGTGAGTTTTATTCTGGTAAACACAAACTTCTGTGATCAGTCTTTGCTTGTCCAGATGCTGCTGTCATCTTCAATTTGGATGACTTTGCAAAAAAATCACCTGCAGAGGCTGAATGCTTCTCCTCATACAGAATGAAACCTGACAATATAATGGTACCTGTGGATACTTCAATGACTCACCTTGCTATCAAGCGTTTTATGTCCCACAGTCAGTTGGACATAAGGGCTGGGTTCACTGCTACACTTCTTTGCAGACTATTAGAGAATCAGAAAGAGGCGTGTTAGTCGATTCTCCCGACTATGAAACACAAAGCACGAACGTCAGTACTGGACAACATAATTACACCCAAACTCAAACATCAACTTCTTTCGAGACTCTTAATCAGGCACACAATGGTGAAAGAGTCTGCAGTTCAGAAGGGAAGGAACATTAACATACATTTTGACGAGCAGGGCTGCAGGCAGAGAGAGAGGCAACCGAGCAGACTGCCAAGCTTTGTCTCCTGTGCTTTCTAATTTTAGCATGCTGGGTTTTGACAGCAAAGTTTCATTCAAGACTCCTCACAGAATAATAACACCCTACATATCACAGAGCCAGAGAGAAAGTCTTAGAAACTTACACATTCACAACCCATCATTTCTCTTAAGGAGGGGCTTAATTTGACATCTACTTCCAGGCAGCATTAGAATTAAGCTTCACACTGTACATGCAGGCTGATTAACACTTTGTGCTCTCTGAGTATTTTACCAACGATTGTTCTCGGGGTGAACAGAGTTAGGAAAAAAGCTTTTAGATAAGCTGCGCCTTCCTCCTGGAACAATTTCCAGAAAGAGTCGGAACTTGTGACTTTGGGGGAATTTAAATCTATTTTAAAGGACTGAGAAAAAAAACTCTTGGACAGTGTGTTTATTTTTAAAATGGCACTGGAGTTGTTTTTGAACCCCTTCTTAATTATTTCTGATCTTATTGTATTGTATTCAGTTATTCCTAGTGTGTGAATGCTGTTTGATTGTCATCTACTTGTATTTAATTTTCTGTGCTTCTCTCTTGGTCAGGTCACTCTTGGAAAATAAATTTTTAATCTCAGTGAGGATTACCTGGTTAAATAGAATTTATGCCACAGAATTTTCAACATGAAAAGTTCTTTATAACATTGATATATGTTATAAAAAATGACGCTGTTTCTCTTTATTGTAATAAACAAAACCCATTGCACTATTTCCCCTTTTTTTACCCTGCTAAAGTTTTTCTTTACGTTGAGTTTTACTCATTTGAATGAAGAGTCTAAAGATTGTCGGTGTTTTGCTCTCTGAGATAATTATATGTGAATCTGGGAAACAAAAATAACTATGATTTCATAACCAGGAATAATCAATAAATGTGGGTGTGCAAGTGCATTTTGTGCTTTAATCAAGTCGAGTCAATTGTACTTACACAGGGCCAAGTCACAAGTTTTCTAAAGACACTCTGCATACAGAGTCAAGACCACACTCTATAATTTATTATTACTCAGCAGTTGAAAGCAATTTTTCCACATGAAAAAGCATTTGGCAACAGTGATGAGGAAAAACTTCATTTTTGGATAAAAATATATCCAAATAAAAATTGCAAATGCTGATTTTGAATCTTATTTCCATGTCTGCTGATGTGGTTTTAACAAATCAATCCCACATTTACATATTTCGCCTTCATTGAAACAATGAAGTCAAGCTTGCTGAAATCTTTTGAGGATCACAGAGCGTCATGTTGATAAAAGCTGAAGCAAAGTTCACACTGACGTGCACCAACTGTTTAAAAAATGTCTACATCAAGGAAATGTGTCAGTTTTATCTAAATCTCTATTCTGATGCTCAGTGATGCTGAAAGACCTCAAAGAAGAGGAGGTGAAAGTAGCTTTCAGACATCAAGACAAGTGACATTACACATTACAGACATAAACTAATAAAGAAAATTAAAGAAAGCTACACGCAAGCTCAACAGGTTTAACTCAGTTAATGAGGAAATGCATCAAAAGGATGCAGAGCTTGAGTTTGTCACCCTGCTAACAGCAGCCCAGCTACATAGCAGCAGTACTATAGAAGTATTAGGAGCACTGAAAGTATTTGTAGCTGCCCTGTAATGCCAAATGAATCTGACGCAAAGCTGCAAGAGTTTCACCATGAACTGCTAATGCACTGTACTGAACTGAACTGCATGGGAGGCTTAAAACCTTGTGACCTTCTGACCTCCTTCCTTCCTAAAGGCAAGAAATGATTTATGCTGACAAGAGCAACGCAGCAGTAAGTATTCATGTAACCTGACACTGTGCTTGCATCTGAATAATTAATGGACAGAATGTAGAAGGATTTACTTTTTCTTCTTGTATTCGCTTTTATCCACTCTGTATTATGCATGTCTTTAGATTTTAATACCTCATTTAGTGTTTAATGTTTCTGGATGTTTGGTTGCCAAACAGCATGATGATCAGCCTCTTGATTAGCTAACACAGGCTTGGTTGCTCTGCAGGTTTGCAGTTCAAAACACTGGCCTTGTTCACCTTCAGTACGGTAAAAATGAGAAGTTGTGAGGGTCATTCGACAGGCATGAGGTTGATAATTTCTTTTTTAATGTGAATGCTGCAAAAGTCGTTCAATCAACCGTACGGAAGAAAATGTTTCCTTTTTCTTGCAATATTAGACTTCTGCATGCAAGAACATATAAGTAAGAACGAGTGGAAAATCATGCATCATTCCAAACAAAAAAAACAAAAGAGCACAGCACAAAAACTGCATAAAACACACAATGCAGTCATCCATCTTCACGCACATCATAACAATCCATTCTGCTCGTTCAATTTTCATCACAATCAAACATGAAGTTGGATGGTGCACTCAAGGGTACAGACGAGGAGCCACACACAGGACACAGGGTGTGATCTGCGCATGCAATCCATTTTTCCCACATTACCTTCAGGGCCTTAAAGACTGAGACTGAGACTTGCTTCAACCCGTCATAGGTGAAATCTGACAGGTTGCTCTTTAGGCCACAAGGAGATTAGGGGGAGAAAATCACACCCACAGTTAGTAGGACAGGAGGGATTGGGTATGAATAAGCGTAGGGCCCAACCAATATGGGATTTTTGGGGCTGATACTGATATCAGAGACCAAGAAAATTCCTATTATCGGCTAATACTATGTGTATAATCTCAGATGAATGTGATTATCAAATACTTGTGACAAAGATATGTAATGAAGGTGGGATATCTAACATTTTGACAAACTTTATTCCAGACATCAGCTAAATAGTTATTAAATAATGGACCACCCTCTGCTGGACAAACTACACAATAACACTATTTTAAATAATTGGTCAAAGCATTTGTTCTGGTCTAAAAAAACAGTTTTTAACATCAACATATAGCGGAGAACATAAATGTCAATATTGATCTGCGATAGGCTGATATCAGCCAGTAAGACTAGCTAACCAATATATCAGTCGGGCTCTAGTTAAAGCTGAGGTGGCCAACATCTGGAAATCAAGCTAGCTGTAGCATGAGTCTCCTTAGGAAACAATTCTGTTTTACACCAAAGATTCACAATAATACAAAATGGTTGCAGGGAAAGTTGCAGCGGTGTAAACTGGTTCGTCTCAGCTTGACTCAAGCCAGCTGATGGTGTCGCCTGCAACTCAGCTTGTCAAGTTGCCAGAGGCCAGTGTTAGAATGAAAGGCATGTCACTTGTTTCAACAGCCAATTAGCTCGTAGCGACATAACCAGTCACTAAAAAGAGCAGCGTAAGGTAGCCAACAGGAGCACACGCTCTCTGAAGTGATCCGAGATTGGCCGAAAGTACCCATCATGGTCTGAATACAGAGCTAAAAAGAGGTGCAGAAGTGTAGTACACTTTCAGACCACCTGAATTACAATATGTTAAAAAGTTTTTATTGAATTTTTGCCCGATGACATCAGAGATAAACTGCCTACCCCAGCTTTAATAGGCATGAGAACAGTACAGTAAAGTACATTGAAATATGTACTGAAACATGAATGATATGGGAAATACATTAAAAGCAGCATGAGGCCTGATATTGATGACACTGCAGGAAGCTAACGATGAAAAGGTTGGTCAGAATAATGAGGTTTTTCCTTTGGGGAAGATTTAGAGGAGCTACTTTGAGAGACTGTGACTTTTATAACAAGCTACAGGCTTTCTTTATCTGAGCTGCCACAGATTTTTTCACTCATTAATGGTTCCAAGCTCTTTGTACTGTAGATATTT
>JAQFJA010000013.1:7860481-7871251 GCA_029874485.1 Naso brachycentron | reverse complement strand
ACCTCTCCTCTTTCTTCCCTCTTAAGGTCATTTTGTGTTTCTGGAAGCGACGCCAGTGGGACTCAAAGGTGATGAAGCTCACACTAGGAGCTCTGTTTGGAAAGAGTCGAGCGCCATCTGCAAGCTCTCCTTCTGGTACTACATTTCCCACATGGGCTCAGGAGCAATCCGCCTGCTGATTAAGGTAAACATCTGTGTTTGAACTCTATTTGCACACATTCGTCATAAGAGCTGATGAAACTAACTGATGCTGGTACATGATAGTGTATAATAACGAACCCTCCAGATCTGACAGTGGTTACCATGGTCACACTCAGTGAGAATTAAGGCCTGGTTGTATTAAATCATGTTAATGTCGAGACTAATCGCATCATATTAGCGGTGCGCTCTGGTGGTCTCGGTAATTTGGTAAAAAGGGAGGTGAGGCTGTCAGTCTCTCTGAGCTGTGGTGCATCTGTGGGGGCTGGAGGTGAGTGATGGGGGGGTCATGGTCAAGAGCGACCCCACCCCACCATCTGGGCACGCAGCAGCCCTGCCAGCTCTCCAGGCTTCTTGCTTGTTAGGCACTCAGCCATCTAGTTTGTGTATGCATGGTCGACTGTCAGGGATTAAGATTTCTGCTCGCAGCTTTCTGCCATTTAAATTCTGTTGTGATTTACGCCTCCACCCTGTGGTCTGCATACCCTCAACTTCAATCAACTCTGTCAGGTGTGACTCAAGGTCAAGGCGCAGGAGTTGTGCATAAGTAGTAAATTTATTCTTGTGTTTCTTGTTTGATTGTGCAGATTTTTCTCACATCCTCACATATGTGCAACACTTGCGTGGTAGTTTGTGCATACAGAAACTGTTTCATGCATTTTGCAAATCAGGTCAGCATAATATCATGTAAATTTAAGTGTTTCTTATTCTTCAAACAGCAAGAGGTAGTGTCCCACCAAGCAACAGTTGCATATTATTACTCAAAAAATGGCACCGATGTTTTTCCATGAAGCAGCAGCAAGATGTAGAGGAAACACAACTCGTGCTGTGACTGTTTTCAAGAGAGAAAATGTAACTTTTTCAAGATAAAAGCTCTATCTACACTTTAAACTAAAATATGCCCTAAAGCGTAAGTGTGTAATTTTCTTACAATTTGCTAATCCCATGAAAAAAAAACTAATCCAACAATAAATTGATCCACTAATATGCTAAAACACTTTGTATAGCTGCAGTGCCGTTCAAAGTGGCTTTTTAGGTTAAAAATTAGGTTTAAAATACCTGATGTTGTCAACAAACCCTTTGAAAAGACAATACGATGAATTGATCCCATTTGGTGTATCACATTTGCTGTCAAAGCATGATGAAGCTCATTCCTCTGTTACCATGGAACACATTTTGTCCAGAAACTCTTGAAAATTGTTGAACCGGGCTGACAGGTTTCTCCATTATGATGAACAGTCTTTTTTCTTTTGACTCAGGCTCCTTCTTGTTGCCATAAATACTCACTCCTGCACCAATCCACCACTAAAAAATAGTCCCAAACAAATGTGCTTTTCACTTCCTTGTGAGTAAAGCTTACAAAGATCTCAGTCTTAGCTGATTAAAAAAAAAAATTAAAAAAGAAACTAATTTCACTTTTAAAAGATAATGAGAAATCAATACAGTCGTTTGCACAAGATTATTAGGACATTTTATCGCTGCACCGACCCGGGAACGTCTCGCGATCCCCCAATCCAAGCTGGTTGATGTGGCCAGGGACAGGGGAGTCTGGGCCCCCCTACTGCTGCCTCTGCAACCCAACCACGGATAAGCGGTTGACGATGGATGGATGATGGATGGATATATCAAACACGAATCTCATGAACACAATGTGGACGTGCGGGCGTCTCTTCTATCAGTTAAAAAGATGAAAGGTTATTTTCTGTGGTCTGTTTTCAAAAAATTTGTCTTTTAGGAAACTTTTAGCTCAGAAAAAGTTCTGAGAAAAACAGATTTATTTCTGGTTTCGGTGTTTTTGTGGGACAAAGTCTAAATATAGAGAATCAGCAGACTTAGGCTTAAAATGTTCTGATTGGTCATTAACTTGAAATATATCCACACTGTCTGTGATATACTGCTCATACACTCAATCTGTCACCTGTGGATGTAGGTGTCATATCATTGTTCATGCTGCTCGAGGTTAATTAATAGACAAATACTCTTCTGGCATACTGTGCTATTGATCGCACAGTAAAACAGGGCAGCATAACTCTGCTCTCACAGAGTCTCAGTTCCCAGTAAAGCTCACTTGCTGCTTGATTGATTATGTGACTCCCAGAGAGGTGGGAGATGATTTATGCATGCGGACTATTTTACATGTGCTCCTCATTCACATGTGGATGGAAAATGTAAAATCTGGCCTTTTAAAGAAGGTTATCAAGGTTACTTGACAACGAGGTGATGGAACCACAAGCAGGAGGTGGGGGTGAGTTCAGAGGTCATCGTGTGCAAATGACCTCTGAACCGCAGTGTGTGTGATGTCCTCAGTAGATCTGTGTGTCCCTTTTGCCTCCCATGACACATAAGTGATGTTAAGTGCATGTTTGACCTAGAATGATCGGAGATGTTGGCACCAGCAGACTGCAGCTTTGTGCTATAATTTAAAACGTTATAGCATTTTTATACCCTCGATGTAGCCTTGAGGCAAAATGGCAACATAAAAACAAACATGATCACACATTTCCACAGTTATGACTGCAGATACATACACACACCGCAAGCATCAGAGGGTAAACAGTGTAAGCCACTTTAAAGGCTGATTGAAGAACAAAAGCAGATGTGGTAATGACACTGGAGACTTCAATGGGTGGCAGCGCAAAGTGGGAGGGAGGGGATTATATTTACCTGGCAAGTGTCTCCCTCTGTGAAGAGACGGGGCTCAACACTTCTGTCTATTTATATCACCCGGCCTGTGAAAGTACTCATCATCACATCATGATAACTGTCCTCAGCAGTGAGTGGACACTCAGGCTTGGACATGAGCTGAAGCAGAGTCTCCAAGTGAGGGAAACAACTGCAGACTGTGCAACCTTGTGTGTGATACAAGGAGATCCGGCTGATACTTATAATGTATGAGGATTTCTCCAGGAAAAACAGAAGGATACGTGCTGTGTCATGCATTTTCGGTTTTGCTTTAAAACTATTATCAGGAGCAGATGGAGGTGTCAGGAAGCAACAGCTCCAACTGTTCACTGTGATTATTTTACAATAAAACAGAAAGTCTGAAACAGCGAATATGCCTCTGTTTTTTTGAAAGTAACTCCACTTTTACGCTGCATGTGGTAATAGCTGTCACGAAGGTTTAAACTTTGGATTAAAAATAATAATTCATGACAGGCGTGATAACATGAATACATTCCACACAGCTCTACAGAGAGACACAGATATCAGACATCATTCCTAAATGTCTGTCATGTAAATTAGCTCATAGCCATTTGCTAAATACACTTAATCACACTAATTTGCCAGGAGTCAGATGAGACGATTGATACTACTCTCATTACTGCACAGGTGAAATGAGGCTACAAGCAGCAGCTGGTTACCTTAGCATAGCACTGAGACAGGAAACTGGCTCTATCTCTCAAAACTCTTGAAATAAAATGTAAAAACAAGCTGTGGTTTATCTGCAGACATATGAACAGGTCAATGTTTCCAGCTTTCATGCCAAGCTAAGCTAAGTGACTGCTAGCTCCAACTTCAGATTTACAGTACTGACTTGAGAATGGTATTAACGCTTTAACAGACTTTCAGCAATACACAGAATAAGGTGTTTCCCAAAGTGTGATGGCCACTCGAGTATAGTCTCTCACATAAAAAAAATAATCAACAAAAATCGAAAATTACTACTTGAGAAAACAACTCAAGCAAAAAAAAAAAAAGAGTTGATAAATAAATGAATGGTCAATAAATTAATCCAAGTACAAGCTACTTTCCATTTTAATATTAACTTGTCATTTTTAATTTTGAAACCCAACAAACCACTATTTATACAAGATAATGCATTTATTGTAATTTTTAACATGAAAAATCAACATAATTTATGTTAGGCAGCTTACCCTTGTGTGCCTGCTTAGGTGTAGTTGGTGTTTAACACTTCATTGTGTCTGCTGTCTTTTCTAGTATTTGGTACAAAAATAGCAGACAGATGTGGACAGATGTTGTCATCAGAAGTTGCCTTTTATTCTTGGTTTTGGTTCGTCATCATCACCATCCCGGTCAAAGCAGAGACAGTGCTTCTGTTTCTTCCAGGCAGCTAACTTGACATCTGCAGTTGAAGTGCCCTTCCTGTGCTCTCGCCACCTACACTCAGTCCTTGCATGTAGAGCAGACCAGTTGTCATAAAAGTATTTGGCAGATGTAGTGACATGAAGTAGATACACTCGAGTACAGTGTGATGCAAACAAAAGAGAAACTGAAGTAATAAGGAGGTCAGGAGACAACAGATGTCTTAAGCAGAAGCTTGTATTGCAGAGCTTGATGCATCAAGGAGACAAGTGAATCCCGAATGCCCAAATGAGGATATGTAATTCTATTGGGCATTAAATTAAACAAAAAAAAACATGTTACCCAAGTCAACCTGAGCTATTTGCATCGACTCAAGTCACATGCACAATGTTCTATCGGACAGTTTGTGTGTCTGTTGAGTCTGAGGCAAAGTTGAGCAGATTTCTAGACCTTCATTTTCAGGCAAAAAGCCTCGCTTATTAAAGACATCTATGTCCCAGGCAGACGCAAGTTTAAAGTATTTGAGGCAGTTGTATCACATTTAACCTAAAGAAGAAAAGTCCTTCACATACAATATTTAAAAGAAGCATGAAACAAGCTTGGCTGCTTGCTTACTTTTCTACTTGTGCGTTACCACCTCTTCCATGTAATCTTCACATATCTTTTGAGTTGGGTTTCGAACTTGAATCCTGTCTTAAAATAGAATCTATTACTACATTTTTCTGTCATTTTCACATGAAATTAAAGTAAAAACTTCCTTTTTTCGATGCCAGTTCCACACTATAATGCTTTCATCTTGGAGTACTATATTCTTTTCCTTTCCTACAAGAGTTATGTTCCTTTCCTTCTCAGACATCATGTGTATTTCATAACATTTTGTGAGCGTGGGCTCTTTGTTTGCCTTACAGTTCTGACAAATCCATTTTGAATCAGCGCTGTGATACGATGGTTGAGAAAAAATTACTTGAAAGCAAAGCTCCACCGCCTGCCATTTGCTCATGTTTATACTTTTATTTGGTGTAGTGAGCTGAAGTGTGGCCAACCATTATGGTGAGCCAAACAACTGCAAATCAGCCAAAGAAAGGATGCTCGACCCAAGTAAAACAAAGCATGATGATAATTTGAGTATGTTCTTAATTTGAAGCACATTTGCAGAGCTGCTCTGTCATGCAAACAATATGCTTACTGTATATATATCCACACAGTGTGGTTTCATTTCTTAACTAAGCAGAGACTGAGTAGAAATAAAGTGGATGGACTCTGAACTGAAGGTGAGTTGACAGGGAAAACAGCTGCCAACAGTTCCATAAAATGAAAAATCCATTAATACAAATTGGATTTCAGCTTAGTAGAACGTTCAGTTTACGGTTAAAACATGGGGGATTTCAAATTTTCAGTAAAAAAAAGCATTTTATGGTGATTGCATCCTTCTTAGTTCTTTGTTGGCCTCTTTATTGTCCGTCACAGGGGGATAATACAATGAAATTATGAAAATTTATATCTACTCTTCACTTTGAGCAAAAAAAAAACACTTGTGGTTGACTCCAAGCTCAGGGAACAGACCTTCAAACTGACATGTGAGCGAATCACACACTCATCAGTTACTCTGAGACTGCTTTTGCAGATTGAGCCTTTACTCCATGACATAAATCTGGATAAGTCCTGCTGTAACGCTGTCTATTAATCTATGCTCTACTCCCACACTAACAAGATTATTTCAAGCCAGGGCTGCACTGGCATAAAGCAGAGGAGACAGTGCGTGCATTGCCTCACCCAAGGGTGCATTTTAATAGGCTTTGAAGCAGCAGAGTAGAATGTGACATTGCTTGTCCTCTGCTTTTGAGTACATTGGACCAGGTCTCTTACCGCAGTCGAGCCTAAGGCCACGTCTTTCGTCTTCAAGTACAGGAAGTTAGATCTCATCAGTCATCAGAGAATTCACCGTGTTTACGTGTTTGCAGCATTCGAGAAGTTTGTTGCTCCTGAGGTGGATTCTCATTGTGACACTGCGCTAAAGTTGAATTAATGATGTGATGTTATAGACCTGCAGTCACCTTTAAAAAAGAGTGGAGGTCGAGGAAGCTATTATGAGTTATTGCAGGGGTACGCTGGTCTTAATATTGCACTCATGAACTTCAGGGGGAGGGGCAGTTAAATCCATACCTTCCTCTATTAAACGCTCTGTAGTTTAACTAGGCAGCGCTTTTCCATATCGACCAGCAGCTAAAGTGAATTTTAACAATCACTCCAACCACCTCAAGTGAGAAACAAGATAGAAAAGTTGGTGTGCTGTGTGTGAGGACCCTTTAATGCATATTACCTCCTGTTGATTGGTCAATCTGTCGGGTTGTTAACAGAAGCATGCGGCACATCAGGCTTGCTGTGGCTTTACCGGAGGCGGAAAGTAACAAAGTACAAATATCTGCTTACTTTATACATTTTTCAGGTATCTGTACTTTTCTTGAGTATTTATTTTCTGACTTTTTACTACATTTTGACACAAATATACGAACTTTCTACTCCTTACTTTCTCAAAACAGGCTAGTTACTTTAGTTTTAATATTTTTTCCTTTTTGGCTGTGCTAAAGATGCTTTACTAACCCAAAATGACAGCATTTGACAGTCCCTTTGGGCTTTGCACACAAGAATAAGGCTACAATGTTTTCTATTTTTTCTTTATGTTGACAAATCCTTTTTAGTTATTCTCTCAATACTGTCTGACAATCTTTACTCAAACCAGTATACAGTAGATTAGTGTGTTTGTTGGAGACTATTTGTAGCAGATTAATACACATTTGATGATGTACAAGTGTATATATATACAAGCAGGATCATGTTTTTTAAATTTACCTTATTTCAGTGCAGCAGTTTGGCTCATGATGGAAACAGTGGGGTTCTATAGCTCTATATGTCAGGCTTTGGTTCTTACCTGTTCACAGGATCAGCTTGTTGCTGGTTTTGGTCTTTACATGGAATTTTTGTCAACAGTCAGAAATATAGAGTAACACCAGACTAATCTCTGTAAGCCTCTTTCAATTAGCTGTCATTTTGTGTTGACTGTAGCGGCATGTGTGCACACAAACAGTACTGCATACTGTCGTAAAGATCTCATCTACTGGGAGCGTTTGTTCGGGGAGAGAGTGAAAGAAACACACTACTTATTTGTACATAAAATATTGAAATTATCTTCTTCTCCTCCTGCAATTACTTGCCGATTTACACTCATACTGTGTTGCTGCCCCTCACAGGTGAAATGGCAAAATGCAGCTACTTATTTTGTTTCCCATTCATGTTACAAACAGTCAAGCACCATTTTTTTATTTTGACATTCATCAAAAATGGTATTCACTGGGATTTAACTTTTCTGGCACAGAAACTTTGCTTGCAGAAAAGCAGTCAGGGTTTATTGTCTGCAGCCAAACATCTTTCCCTGGCAAGCACAGATTAACCAATGGGCCGATTGGGCAGGTACCCGGGGGTTTCCGACTTTTAGGGGGCCTCCAAAACCCCACCAACTGTAGCAGTAGCATCCTGCCATTGTTTTTTCTGTAATTAAATAAATAATAAACTGTCAGCTTGAATGTGTGTTGAAATACGAACAAATTAATGCAGACTTAATTTATTTGCAAAGAAAACTGTTATGATTGCTTTTTACTGCTGTTGGTCGCTTCAGGTTTTCCTACCCGGAAGCAGTCATCATTATGGTGTGACTCGGCTTCCAGTAAAGTTAGCATATCCCACAGCTGCTGAAGCTAAGTATTTCAGCTAGCTAAGTATTTTATCCAGTATTTCAATGAAGCAGGCTAGTGGGGGTCGCAAGCCCCAGTACTACATTCATGCAGCAGATGAGACTGCATTTTCAGGACCGCAGTTCAAAAATGCATGGAGGGAAATGCTGCAGGGCTGTCCGGCGTGTTTGTCCGGCTGTGGAAGTGTCAAATAATTACCTTTTTACCTACTAGCCACTATGGTAGTTAAACAACAACAGCTAATGTTACCATCCTGAAATGCTGACTTGAAGGACAACACAACGCCAGGCGACTCCACGTCCGATGGTATCCATGTAATCCCTGCAGGAGGGATTGTACAGCTCAGGACGGGTCATTACTGCTGTGATGAGTCGTTTCTCCATCTCACCGATGCTAAAAGCTGCTGCTCCATAGCAAAGAAGTCCTTTATGTTTCCTCTACAATCGCTGGCAGACGCCCCTTTTAAGTGACTGGATAGTGGAACGTGACGTCGCACTGCGTTTCGGGAAAAGTTGAGCCGGTCTCAATTTTATTGCCGTATCTGGCTGCATTTTTTTCGGGCAGCTGCTGTGGCTGGAACCACCGCAGCCAAAACGGACAGACCTCATTTAAGATGAATGAAAAGAGCCCAGATTTTGTCTGAATGCGGCCTTAGTCAGCCAGAGCCAATCAGATGGACCGTTGCTGGCACACAGTTGCAGCACCAGTTCATAGAAAACTTGGAGAGTTTCAGTACTGTTGCAGCTTTTTTTTTTTTTTTTTTTTTTTTAACTCAGTAACAGATGTGATTTAAAATTAAGTTAAGTACAATACTTCAAACAAAACCTACTTACATAAAAGTAAAATTACAGATTTTAAAAACTATCTAAAAAAGTACAAGTACACAAAAAACTACTCAGTTACAATAACAAACATAATAAAATATTATGTTATGTTACAAAATATTACTTTTCATCTCTGTTCATAACCAGTTAAAAGTGCCTCTTAGGGCCACTTATGTTTAGTTTTTATGCTTTTGTAAATCTAACTTCTGAAGGAAGTCTGCAAAAAGAATGATATGATTGCCATAACATGTAGATCCATCTTCCTGTCATCCTTTTTAAAAGGATTTGTTCGAATTGTCTGAAATTCAATGTACCCTGACACACATATATTGTTAAAATTTTATGAAGCAAAAAGACAAGAGTAAACTTTACAAGTTACAGTTTCTTCTCCCACCAGTAGCTTTGCCTTTTTCCTCATGTTCCAGAATCAAGAAACTGTATCTTTAATACGATGTGAATGACTTTAAAAATGTCTTACTCAAGCTCAAGACACAACATTAAAACCCGGTGAGACTCTGACTTGTATCACACATGTCCACTAAAACCTTTTCAAAGTCCCACTCGTTTTTTCAGAGCTTTATTAGTCATGATTTAGTGCCCGCTTAGAACCCTGGGAAAAGACAGCGAGGACTAACAGAAGAATACACATTGGTCTGTCTTCTAATATGTTCCACATGTGGCATGAGAGAAATCCATTAACATAACTCTGAGAGAGCCAGCTTTCATTTTCAATAGCAGGTCTCAGGGCAGGGGAACTTATTACTACAATGTTATGCTAATGAGACTTTAATGACTCCCCTCAAATGGTTTTCAGTGTTTCTGTGCAGCAGCAGTTGAGCCAGGAGTTAGTTTCCTCTCATTTTAACTCCTGGTTCTTCACTCTAGAATTGTGAATAAATGATTCTTAAAGTTTGACGTATATGTTCCTGACTTTGAGGTTCAGTAAATTAATGTTTCAGTTGATGTTTTAACCAGAAAAGCCCCCACATAATTGACCTGTGTCAACGCTGTACTTCTCCCCAGACGGAGAACGACTTGTGGGAGGCCTGGAACAAAACGGGGCAGCAGGGGAATAAGTGGAACCGAGCAGAGGTCCCGCTGAGGAGGCTGAGGAACTTTGAGGTGATATTTGAGGGGATTCGTACCATGGACGTGAGTGGAGGAGCTGCACTGGATGACCTGGAGTTCATAGACTGTGCGAGTAGGTGACATGAACAGCACACACCCTCTGAATGCTCTGTAAGATGTAAGAAGAAAAATAAACTGGAATAAAACTACGAAACCGCATTTGCACGAATGGACAGAGGCTGCAAATGCTAACAAAACTGCACAAGCAACAATACTATTTCATGCAAGACTCTTTGCTAATAACAACTCTGAACTCTCTGCCCCCAAAAGTCCTGAAGAACCCCATTTTCTTTCTTAACTGTAATCGTTTGGAAAGAAGTATTGTGTGAAATCATCTGCTGATTTCATTTTTCTAATCACTTTTAAATGTACAAGTACACGGCACTGTTGCAGATCTCTCCCGACATTTTTTCTGTGTAGAGGACAGCATTTTTTGATTTTAGTCATGGGAGCCAATAGCTGTGTTTCCCTCAACAGATTTTGATGCACATTTTAAAATATTGCGTTAGAAATGGTAAATGAAGATGACCAAATTCAGAAAACGTCCTCATTTTGGTGAAGTTTTTACCCCCGCTTGAGGGTGGTGGTGTTTGCCTTTGTCATAAAACAGTTACTGCATAAACAGTTAATGCACAAAATGGAAGATGGACACAGCAGTGTTGAATAAATTGTGACTTAGCGGATGTTTATCTGCTGTTTCCACCCCCGAAAAGAAGTAGTAGAGGAATCTGTTTCTGCCGTCTTCCCAGATATTCTCCAGACATGCGAAAACAAGATGCAGTCTGGGTGGAGTGTGTGAGGCGACCAGAGTATTGCTAGAGCTTATC
>JAQFJA010000013.1:7746210-7756998 GCA_029874485.1 Naso brachycentron | reverse complement strand
AGTTAATGATCCGTGTAGAAGACAATGAAATAAAGAAACAAATAGGCAAAAAATGTAAAAGCAGACCACATTTTATGCTAATATAACCTCTTCTGACTGGTTTGACATTTGGCTATTTGGATGAAGGCTAACCGCTGTGTTTGGCCGATGCAACGCTCTCGGGTAACGTTGGCCGGCCTTGCTCAACTTTTAAGTTGCCAGCTAGTGTAAGAGCAGACAAACACAGTTTATCCATTCCTCACATTTCTGCTCTTGGGTTTTGGGGGTTTTTGGGAAAGGCTAGATCAAAGAAACCACCCTGCAAACTCTTAAAATGCAGAGCATCTGTCTTGCTGCAGCCCCGTGCTCACTGCTTCAACATCAGGAGGAATCCATCTATTGACAGGTCTGCAGCGCTAATTGATGTGTGCAGCCATGATTAGATAATTACTGCAATAAATAGTTCATTTATAAGACTGCATTCAGTCACTGCAAACAAAATCAAACTCTTGCAGCAGCTTTTTTTTCTCTTGCTGTACCGCAGCACAGAGCACAGGTTCACGTCCATGTCTGAAGGAAAAGGGCAGCATTTGCATCCTGCACCTGTCAGTCCAGGATCAACGCGTCTGTGAGCTGTTTGTTAGGAGTCTGCAAGCAAAGGATGCACCTAATAAAGACTGGCGCTTCTGTAGAAGATTATCGGGTAGTCTCCTAGATAGGGATTAACATTTAAAATAAGCAGAACTAGCAAGTTTCATGGAGATTTATGAAGTCATAATAGTGTATAGTCGCTCCTTCCTCTGTCGGTTTTCAGCCCCTCTTTGGAGGATGGTTTAAGTTGATGTGTTGCTTCAGGTCTTACATCTTGCACTCTGCAAAAACAGTAGAAAAGTAGATTTAAAAAGCTGCAGCTGAGTGAGTTCTTGTAGAGAAATGTAACTATTTATCTGAGGAAAGGAAGAATCTGTCTTGATCTGCTTCATCTCTCCTTTAAGGCCGATCATTGTGGTGAAAGTAAAATATTATGACATGTTTCTCATCATGTATCAAGTCAGTCATGCCAGAATAATGCATGGCATCTGATCATTGGTATGTTGAGTTTCCGTATCCTGAGAACATTAAACCTTAATTACCAGAGAAAAAAAGCAGAGAGCAGAGGCATGACCGCTGCAGGCTGCACCATGACGAAGTGTTTCAACTAAGTTAATTGTCTCTGCAGCCAATTACAGCACGGCAGCCATGGCAACTGGGGGGACATTTTTTTCCGACTGTAGCTTTGCCCTGAATTAAAAGCTCAAATAAAACATTTTACGCTGCCTGCAGGCAGAGCAGGACAGCCTATTCTGCAAAAGAAAGAGATGAGAGAAAAGATTTGTGTGTGTCCTGTGGCCACGGTGGGTAATTAACAGGTCAGGTACAAGCACATGTGAGGACCCAGGCATTAATATACTTTCCAAATGCCAGATTATGCATTATCTGTTGTAATGAGTTATGCTTAGAATTAAGCTGAAACCACCTTCGTCCTTTTCATATCTCTTTGCCTGTGCATGGATTAATAATCTTGACTCGCAGCAGGAAGATGCCAAGACTGGAGCTATTAATTCATTCAGTGTACAATCATCAGTCTGTTTTATTTTTAGAGGTTTCCACAAATGATCCCTGCTTAACACTGTGATTCAAAATATTGGCGATATCAACAAACCAAGAGTGCAGTCATGAGGTCAAGGAGGTCGACTAAAGATGTTGTAATAATTTGTCCCACAATACCAACAGAATGATAAGCAAACAGTCATTTAACCTCAATGTTGACTTTAATTTGAAGAGGAATAACTGACCCCTTTGTGGATAATTAATGACATATTTTTGGAAGGTAGCGTTGTTTATGTTGTGGCTGAGGCAGAGCCATAATTGATCTGATTTGCAGCTTCCTTCCACCTACAAACCAGAGGGCAGCGAGGCTGCACAGTCTGCCCACACATCAGCAGCTTCAGGCGGAGGAACTGACCTTCCTTTGGCCCCCACCGTGTCATTAGGCACCTGATAATCCCTTTGCTACAGGCAAGAGGAAGTCAGGCACCAGGGGAGGAGAGGTGGGGAGAGGAGGGGCGGTCGTATTCTCAGGTTAGACCGAGCTGGCTCACATTTGCTGCTTTGATCAGTCGTCCCGTGTATAATCAAACCAAGCAGGTCTGCAGGGAAACAACATCCTCTCACATGAGAAGAACAACACTGGAGTAGGCGCAGACAGCAATTCTAAGCAAAAAAAAAACTAACCGTGCTTGAACGGTGTTGAATGAATCATTTAAAATTTTAAGAAACACTCTTATTTGTATTCTTGTCCTCAAACTAGCATTGACTGATTTTTTGGGCCACTTGTTTGGAAAGAAAAACAACTTGAAAACACAGAAATGACATTTGATCCTTTACGCTAAAATGACAAAACATTCATTATGCACGCATACAGAACAACATTAGCATTTATTTGGAGGGTTTGATCTTGTCACCTGATGAATTTTAGACCATTTATGAATGTTTTAGCTCTGTTTTTTGTCTCCCATTCATGCATCTGACCCATTAGCTGCTAAATGCTAGATACCAGATTATCTGTAACTGTATTTGTCTGGTGTTTGGACAGGTAGTGTACAGTGGATTTTAGAGCAAAAAACAGCTGCTTGCTGGGATCAAAAACAGCGCTAGGTGAACAGCAGATAAATCCCATATACTAAAGTTGCATCCTAAACAATTAAGATGCAACTGAGACGCCAAAGAGAGCTGCAACTACTGATATTTCTCTCTAAGTTCATCGTAAAGAATGACACCTTTTATATTGAGGTGTGATGCGTTGTTGTCACAGAGCCTTTTTGACAAGAAAGGTAGCTGAGATTTAATTAGAGGAGAAGATTGATGCAGCTCAGTCTGCTCAATATGAAGCGACAGCAATATGCTGGTTAGGTTAGCCTAGCATAAAGTTCAACCCAGAACCTCCTGTAGAAAGACAGCTTTTCGCTTTTACTCTAAACAAAAGACATTAGTGTGCTTTAGATGTACTTGTATGCAGATATTCTTATCTTTAGACAGAGCCAGGTTGGCTGTTTCCCAGCATTGGTTCTAGTTTTTCGCCAAGCTAGCCGCCTCCTGGCTGTAGTTTTATATTTATTGAACACATCAGAGTGAAATCAATATTCTTATCTTACTAAGAACAATCTTATTTCCCAAAGCTTAAGCGTATTTGTCAAACCAGTCCTGTACCTTTGAAACTCATTCAGCATATTGCATTTTTAAATGATGAATGAGAGTCATGAGTCTCTGCTTCTTGGATATGTTACACAGCAATAGTCTCGTGTATTGAATTTCAGTTAAAGCTCACTGTTCACACAAATGCAAGAGCTATAGGAAATGTCATATAGATATTGAGCCACAATGCACATTGCTGTGCATCCTAGTGATTTATTTTATAGATTTGCTGCTCCATTCCTGCAACTCCTGCGTTGAAAGTTTCATAACAATCCAATTAGAGTTTAGATCAAACTCTCTATCAACAGAACATGGAGTTATTATCTGATCTGTTTAGATTCTACGCAGGAAAAGAGCATTTTTGACCTTGACAAAGGATGTAATTTATCCTCCTCGTTTCATTTCCACTGGTCGTTGTGAAGATGCATCACCTGCAAAAGCAAGCAGCCCATTTTACACTGACTCACATGAGTTATAAGGGCCAGAATGCAATGAGAGTCAATGATGTATCTAATCAATTGCTCCATCTTACCAAAGCTGATGACTTGCTGGTACAAATGACTGTGAAGGCAGCCATTCAACAGGGTTTGATTGATATCAGCTCCCAGGGGAAATTGCTGCCGCCCATTGCCAAATCGTGGGCTGACACTCGAGCACAAAGAGAGGGGAGAAATAAAGTGCTGTGGTAGCTTCCCTTATGACCTGATTCTGCCTCCCGCTCTCTTTCCTCTCTTTCTTCAGGGACCACTTGTCCCAGTTTTTATCTCTGGGTGGAAGATTTGTCATGGTTTACTCGCTCTCTCACTCTATCTCCTCCTTCTCCAACACATAGATGTCAGGCGGAGGACAATCTACGAGTACCACCGTGTGGAGCTGACGAAGACGAAGATCACCAACTCTACAGCTGTGGAAATGATGCCGTTACCCAGTAAGAAGAATTTATTGTAACAGCTTGAGACTCAGTCAGTGTGGGGCGTCTGGATGAGTGTTATTAGATTGATTCCTTTTCATTACATGATGTGCAGACCTTTTCCTCAGCTGTATGTCCATTATGTTATTGACTGTATAAATTGTTTGAAGCCTGACCTTTTTTGACCTTTTCTCATCTCCAGCCTGTCTGCAGTTCACCAGCTGCAGCGCGTGCATCTCCTCACAGATCAACTTCAACTGTAGCTGGTGCCATCGACTCAACAGGTTGGTCTTTTGAACACTTTTATTCTGAAAAAAATGAGCTGTTACTCTTTTTGCTCCTCTCCCTCCAACACATTCTCACTATGTCAGAATTTAGCAGCTTTAAAAAGGATCAAAAGGAAACAGCAAGACAGAAAATAAATGAAACACAATGGAAATTTATTAAATTAAGCTGATAAAAAACTAGCAGAATCTGAGAAAACAGAGAGAGAAAAACTCAAAAACTAAGAATTAAATACAAGAAACAAGGGACAGGTGAAAGTCATCAATCAAAAACGGTGGGAAAGTACTCAAACATTGACAGGAAGGGGTACGAAACATGATGCAAGAAGAGAGAAACTACAAAATAAAACAGCAACTCACTAAACTAAAGACCCCAGCTGAGAGGAAATGTCATAAAAAATAAAAAAAAACAACCACCTGTGTTTCCTGACATGATATCTTCAAAGACAAATTATATTCATTAGGCAATCAGATGGATTTACAGAAAACTTGGGTTATTTGTTCAGAAATTACCGAAATGATTAATCAGTTTTTGATTTCAACCGAGTAATCAGAGCTGAGTTATTTGACTAATCAGTTTTGCTTGAGAGCAGCAAATCTTCACATTTTAAAAGCTTAAACCAGCAAATTTTTAGTATCTTTACTTGATAAATGTCTTTAAAAAATTCAATTGGCAATATTCTCCAATATTCTTAGTTTCTGTTGGTTGACAAATTGTTGAAATGGTTTTGACTCTAACTGTCGGACAGGTTAACTGTGGTCTCAGGCATAACTGCATTCTCAAGGTTAAAGTCACTTTATTTATTAAGATTTTCATTGGATGTTTTTGTAAATTGTTTACATAAATTCTTAATATAAACACATACTTTACTCTTAAGACTTAAATCCATCTACCATTTGCTCAGCGAACAACTTTACTGTTATGTGTTAAGTGATGTGTTATGTTGGTGATTCCAGTGCTTCACATTTGTTTAACTAAATTTAAAGTTTTATAATGGATCAGAAATACAAAAACTTGATGAAAGTTCATGGAAAACACTTCGCATGTTTGTTCCTCACACTGAACTAACATAGCAGGCAGCAAGAGTTTGATTTGGTAAGCAATTAGGCATTAAGGAAGATTAATCTGGTGTTTGGAGATCTGCTGAATCAAACTTAAATAAATGAGTTGCAGGTATGCAAACACAATTTGTTCTATATAAACTGCAGCATTTTATAAACACACTTAATGTGCCAACCTGTTACCAGGAGATGTCACCAAGATGTCCAGCAGAACAGAATTATAAAGGATGAACTCTTTGCTCTTAGAACTTCAATCCAAAGCTCCTCCCATCTAAAGTACAATCAGCAGTTCCAGTATCTCTGCAGTTGTTGCAGAAGAATCCTGTTCAGTGAATGGGGAAGTAGTTCTACCATTCAGATGAGACAGCGACTCATTTCAACTTTTATTCAACTCACACCTTTTCTGTCAACCTCTGCTCCGCGTTTTATCTCATCCTTTCTGCCTCCCCTGCACTTCAAACCAAAGTAAATATTTGAGCTGCTAAAAGACGTGTTAGTGTTCCCTTCCCTGAATTTCCTGACAGCTGAAATGTGAGCGGCGCTGGGTTTTTGTTTTGCTGGATGGAAAAGTTAGACGAGAAATAAATAATAGGAGGTTGCTGTGTTATCAAGCATAGACGTGAAAGTTGAGGGAGTTTCAACCTGCAGGTCAGGAGATGTTTGCTGTCCTGATAAATGTGGAGCCCGAATTTGCAGGAAGTGTTTTTTGGGGAGGGGTGAGTGTTGTTGGGATTTATTCAGTCTGACTGGAAGCTGCCACCATCTTTTCTGTTTTCAGTGCCTCTGCACTTTGAATGCCTTACGCATCAAATATTAATCTGCCACTCTTTTATTTTGGCCTCATCATTTATTCTGCGAGTAATGCAGCATTTCAGCTCTGTCTATTGAGATTTGTTATTTAGGACTTACACGACACTTCCTTTGCTCTGCATCTTTGACGAAGACAAATTAATTTGCAGGGCGGCAACATGAAGTGTTTTCCCTCTCAGCAGTCTATGGGCGTCGTGGAGAGATACTGTACGCCTACAGCAGTGAGCTCATTAAGCTGCATTTTAATTAGCTTTCTGACTGTGTTAATATCTGACTGTTCGGCCTCACTCTGCCCTTTGTGTCCCTCTGCCACTTCCTTTGGAAAAGGCAAACATGCTTTAAATGTCTGCTAATTAAAAACCGTGGCAGCCTCATTGGTTCCTGGGTTAATGAAAGGTGCTGACATTTTAAGAAAACAACCTAGATGAACTTTCCTTTCAGTGAAGGTGAGAGCGCAGCGCCCCTCTCATGCTAAGTTCTGAACTAGATCAGTTTGTCGGAGCCGATGTGTGCAGCCGCTGCTGATGCCGGGTAATAAAGCAGAGCAGGAGTCTGTGGACCCACAGAGGGCCGTGAGTGTAGCTGAACATTAATGTGTTTGGAAGAGTTTTATTGATTTGTTTACCTGAAAAACAGCTGGTAAGCATCAGGAATGCAGCTTGTAGAAAATTAATGACTGTTAATGAGACAGATATTTTCAACAAGCACCATATATCTGCATTTTTCAAACCCAGTAACACACTCAGACAGAACCTGGTACATCCCAAAGACCGTACACCACACACCCAGAAAAGCAACCTGGTGTATGCTGTCCAATGCACCCTCCTTTGAGGACAGCAATGTACACATTTTGGACAGGGAGAACAGATCGTTTGAAAGAGGAGTAAAAGATGCCATCTATGTGAAAGTGGAAAAACCATCCTTCATAAAGGGCGGAGGTCTGCAGCCCCACCCGTCTCCCATTTACAATGCTGTTCTTTAAGCCCTACGCAGGAGATTCAACAGCTTAGCCTCCACGAACAACGGTCGTTCACAATTGGCCTCACACGACTCCAACGACTGCAACGACTGTCGTTGTAACAGATTGGAGCTCCACCTGAGCCACACCTTTGAGCACTAACGATTGTTGGACACCAGTGGCCTTGGTGAACACCTCCACAGAGGCTAAATACCAGCTAGTCAGACTAGCCCAGTCTAGTCAGACACACATGAACTGATGAAGCCCCTTGAATAAGAGGCAAAACGTCTTCACAGACATTTAACTAAGTCCAGTTCCTTTCGATTCAGTTGCCCAGAGATAACTATGACCTGGACGAATGAAAACATTCACAGACAGACAGATATTGCATTTCATTAAAGTAGTAAACTATGTAAATAGCTGTCACTAAGTCATTTACAGTTTTGTTTAAAAAAAGTAAAGTATTATTTGTCAAATGTACTTACAGTAACAATGCAGTCAACATATATACAAGTGTTAAATATTTCTAAATCTGGCTACTGGCTGTGTGATTTTGAGAGATGACTAAACATGGCGATGTCTTTGGTCATGGCTCTAAAACGGGGGTCCTACAGCGAGAGAGGATTACATACGGCCACATCGTGGTCTGGGAGCCAAAGAAAGTCTGAGACTTACTTCTGATAGTGTGAGAAATTGAGGACAAACGTCTCACAATGTGACAGCTGCTCCCCACATCTACTAACCACCCAATAGAAATTCAGCATGAAATGCCGCACTAAACAACACAACACAACACAGGCGCCTGACCCAAAACAAACAGAGAGGGTCAGCATGCTAATAAATATTACCTCGTCCTCTCTTCACAAAATATGCATCCCAAGTTGGCCTCTTTTCCGTTGCACGACCGCGTCCATGTTCTCCTCCTCTTCCTCTTTATTCCACTCACATTATGCGACTATTGCAAGGGCTCGCTTCTCATTTAGCTTTATCGTTTTTATCTACTAATGCAGCAGCGTGTAAGTGTGATGCATGCTGATGCAGCGCATACTGAAGACTGCATCACTACTTGTGTGTATCTAATCTGATTCCATACCAAAGTTTATTGGATCAACGTCGCGAAAGTTCGACTTGCAATACACTTAAAAGATTGCTAAAATCGTACAGGCTTATGAGTGTTAGCAGGCTTATGATGATTGTCAATGATGCAATAATGTGAGAGCAACATATTTAATATGTATTATAAGTATGTGCCACTGACTTGTTTTGCAGTGCAGTTGTAGGAAGAATTTAATGGCAGTCTGACAACATAAACTACTGCATAGATACACAATTGCAGAATGGTAGCTGTAATTGAATGGCTGACATCAAATAATATTGAAAACAGAGTTTGCCCTTGTGAAAATCTCAAGTATTATAACTTTAAATGCAATACTTAAGTAAATATAAAAGGTTTATTTTTGGTGCTTCCAATTCAAAGCGTGGCTGCCGTTAATATGAGATGGCATTTCAATAAGTGGAAACAAAATCCAATAATGGTTCTATCCAATCTGCTGTGAATGCAGGGAACCTGAGAAGAAATATTCTCCTTCATGTGTTCATTTATATCTGGATGAAGTGCCTCCTTTCATTTGTAATTAAAAGATTTGTAGCTCACTGCAATAGATGGCAACTAGCTGAGATGGATGCCATTGAGAGGAAACAAAACACGTGCTCCCCATAGGGACACGTCAGACCAAACCTGCTCGGTAATATTGAGCCCCGCGCCGCTCACCTCCCCGTCCTCTCTGGGGAAGAAACGGTCGGGAAAAAGTCGGGGATTAAGCGGAGGAATCTATCTCGCCTGATTGAACAGATGAGGCTGAATTTTTCGGGGGGGGAATAAAAGGAATGGGATGATTAGAGAGGTAGAAAGATGAAAATGGACTCCTTTGCATCAAGCCATTACCATAACAATATGTTCACTGGAGAAATGGGGCCTGCTGGGGATGACTAAGACTCTACTGGACTCATATTGTCCTTGCAGCACAAAGCGCAGACACCACTGCTGATTTTAAACCACTCATGTTCTGCATTTCTGTGTATTTTTCTGTACGTCTGCTACCTGCAGTGACAAATAATTGGCTGTCTACCAAAGCTTTTCAACTTCACTTTACTGGACGGAACGATGTGAGTGGGTTTCCTGCTTTGCATACTAACTTCTCCTTCCAGACTCGATGCTGTTTGTGGCGAAGGGCCCGGAGAAAATGATGGCGAGTTCACCAGTGGGCGAGTTATAATTTTGATCCATTTACAGCATGAAGGATTAGCAGCTGCCGCCACGATTACTGTCTGCCTTTTGAGGTTGTTAGAAGACTTTAACCGTGATGCTCAGTCTGCTCAACTGCAGCCTGATCCCAAGGCCCCGTGACCCGATTAACTTCCCCCTCACAGATCCTCCGTCAAAGCCGCTCCCTCCGTGAATCCAGACCTCAGAGGGAGGCAGTGGGAGGTGCTGAATCAGATGCACAGTAGAAAAAATTTATTTATTAAGTTATTAATGTGAAGTGATACTCAGCCTGAACAGAACGCACACACGTACGTATACTTCAAATACATTTTGATTCCAGTGGAGGACCTTTGTGTCATTTTCCTCTCTGTCTCTTTGTTTCTTCTCACATCTCATTTGTCCGCTGTCACTTCCAAAAAAAAAGTGAAGTGTTTGACAAACAGAACGTGTGGGTGGGATATAAACATGAGAAGGATTTAAATAAAACCTAAAATTGAATTAGATTGTTCCAAAGTGGGTGCGGCAGCTTACAGAGCCGTGGAGGACTGTTGACCTCCACCCACGAGAGATGGGATCCAAACACATATGATGTTGTTTAGCAAGCTTCTCTGATTACCAACTAACAATCAAGTGTGGTTTTATATAAATGACGGGCAGCAGTGCCTGGTCACCCCAAGTCACATTTGGTTGAACAAATGTGTGTATTCGGGATCAAAAGAAAAGAAAAAAATTGCAACTGTTGTACAGAAATACTCAGCTTGCTAATTATTAGGCATACAGCAAGAGATGACCCCAAAACTGACTCAAAGAGACATGATCATATTTTTGAAAAGTGTATTTTTTTATCACTTCATGTTAAAAAAGCAAAAGAAACCCTGAATTACAAACTGTTTGTGAGGAGCTTCAAAGACATGCATGTTTAGCAGAGAAATTGGTCTAAATAAGAGATTTCATGGATTTGATTGTGATAAATTGTTCTATATTTTATTCAAAGCCAGGTCTCTGCTGCTTTGTTTTTCTCTCTCATCTCCCAAAAACAAACTATACAACCATATTTACTGAATATAATAAAATTCATGTTTTGATTGATCATTGTTTCCTCTTCCTGCAGATGTTCCAGTGGTTTTGACCGCCATCGGCAGGACTGGGTGGACAACAGCTGCCCAGATGAGGTAAACAGTCTTGTAATAATCAGACCCGACTTGATTCTGATGAATTACACGTGTGTATGTGTGTGCGTGATTGTTTGTGTGTGTGTTTGTGTGTGTTTTGGCCAGCTGCAGTA
>JAQFJA010000013.1:7695232-7710752 GCA_029874485.1 Naso brachycentron | reverse complement strand
ACCTGTCAGGTTACCTGGAGAATTTCCCCTGCCATTCATATTTGTCCACATGGGATCAGTATTAAACAAAATGCTCTCAACTTTGGCATAACTAACTTTCTGTTTGTTATCCTAAGCATAATTACATTTGGGTTTTGTTTGTTTTACTTGCTTTTAACTAACCAGAGTCAAAGGACAGATCTAAAAGTAAAGGACGCAGGGGAGCAAAGAACAGTGCAACTGCAGCTAAGGTAGCATTAATGAAACTGAAGCTGCATGCTGCAGGAGACAAGGGACTGCCACAGGTAACATCCTCGCTGTCATGAATTCATCATATTAGTGATGTGATAAAAACTTTTTAAGTTGGAAAAAAAAGACATTTCATGTCATATCTGCAGACTAACTTTGTCTGTGTATTATTCTGTTTCTTTTTTTCCTCCCGTTTTTTTGGCTTTCCAGACAGAAAGAACCTATTTTCAAGTATATCTTCCTAAAGAATCCAAAGACTTGAGCCAACCCATGTTCTTCTGTTCCAAATGGAGTGTGGGAAAGGTGGTGGATTACGCAGCCTCCTTAGCCAGTCTCAAGAACAACAATAATGTACTGACAGCTAAGGTAACGGAAAGCTGGAGAAGAGATACACAACACATGTCCAACAAGCTGCGTCCCTCACCTCCGACAAATGTCATGTTATTTTTGTTTTTTTCTTGTTTTCTTCATGACTACCACTTCTTAGACAAGGTTTAAAAAGGATTTGAAATGTAGTTTGTATGTATGAACAGTTTCCTGCCCACAGTGTTGACAGCAGTGACTCTGTTTGCAGGAAGTGGAATTAACCAATGTTAAATGTGTTGAGATGCACTTTTTACCATGAACTCCAAATAATGTTATGGTGCTTTATTTATGGGTTTTATTATTATTTTATTTATATATATATATATATATATTTTTTTTTTTACTTTTTTTGGAGCTAACTACACTTTCAGCTATGTAACTCATAACCAGTAGCATGTTGTATAAAGTATTGTCACTTCTATGAATTCCCCATAGCACAAAAGAATTCACTATGTCACACTGTAAGCTCTTCTAACACACTAATATTTCTTCAGATGGTTAATTTAGTGTAAGATCAGATTTAAATATTTTGAGAAAAAAAAGAAATTGTTCAATATTTGAGTAGGTCTTCACAGTGTGCCTCTTTGCTCCTTTTTGCAGAAGCTGCGGTTATGTCACCCTCATACAGGTGAGGCTTTCCGAATGGATGACACCCTTCTCTCGCTGCTGGCTCACCCAGACGCTCCCCTGTACAACGGGGGTAATGTGATCCTGGAGTACCTGGATAATGAGTGCATGAGCCTGGAGGATGTTACAGATTATATCGCACAGAACTGACAAACCAGCACCAGCTGCTGCATGAATGATTTCTGTATGCTCTTTGTACTTCTGTCAATAAAATTCTCCTTGAAGGGATCTGACTTGTGTTGTACTGTTTAGCTAAGGGACAGCGCAGCAAGATGTCTCATGGACATTACATTTAGGGTGTGGCACTTCTATGAAGTCTTATCACTATGGCAGAGTGATTATGTCTCTTGCATTGTAAATTGTGTCATAAATTTTGATGTCTGACGACCCAGGTGGGACTTGAACCCACAATCCCCAGCTCCGGAGGCTGATGCCTTATCCATTAGGCCACTGGGCCGATATAATATAGAAAAATACGTCAATTTTTATTATGCTGGGTCATATTAGAATGGAAATATAGTTTCAATCGAGCCCGATCTGCCTTTTTTGGCGAATTTAATTTTTCGTCAGATTATTTTGCTGTAGCTGCAGGCATGAGCTAACATAATCAGCATGTTTCTTGCAGTCTTATCAATAGCAGGCTGCATTTACAATAACGAGAGAGAATCAGAAAACACAGAGCTAAAAACGAAATAGATCAAACGTCAAAACCAACACAAACAAAATCCAGAAAACAAGTTTTCAAAGACAAAAATTGCCCTTCAATTTATAAAGACAATAGATTCAGAACACGTCGAAATGATTATTAAAACTGCGCATTTTACGCAGAGCCTGAATTCTCAGTCTGGTTCGTGCATTTATATGTTCCGATATTTAGGTTTTAAGTGTTCTGTTACAAAACCAGAACAATAGGAAAAGAAGACTGAATATAAATTTCCTAAATACAAGCAAAGCAAATCTGTATTTGCAGCTCTTCTTTCAGCATTTGCGGTTGAGAGATAAGACATTTGACACAGCTCTGATGGGGATTGGCCGAGCTAATTTTAACCAATCACGTTAACTGTGAATTATACAGACAGGGGAAATAGCCAATGAGCAGAGGGCTTTGATAAAAGTGGGTGTGTACGTCTTCCGAGTGTATATAAATGAAAAGGGGCTGGGCTTCAGTATACAGTAGATCCCGTTGTTTTCATGAGAATAGATGTGCTGTTGAGGTTATCGACGATTAGAGGAAAATCTTGAGTCATTCTGGTTAATATTTAGGCTAGGTAGCTCGTTAGTTACCACTTTTTATTTGATCGAGTCGCTTAAAAAACGGCGACTCGATTTAGACACTACAAACGTCTTTGTGAAATCAGGTCGAAAGGGATGCCGCTGCAGACAGACTCCGACGGACGCCAACAGTCTTTGGATTTAATCTCATCGCATTTAATCGGGAAGAGCAGCTTTTCTATAAATTTAAAAGGCCTCAGAATAACTAGTCCTCGACCGAGTGCTCCTGTAAGATGCATAAGCTCGAGTGCGAATTAATAACGTTAACTCATCTGTGAATTAAAGATTAGAGCGTTAGTAGTCAGGCAAGCTAGCGAACGTTAACCGCTAGCTAACCTTAGCTGGGCAACAACAAAGCGGGGATCGTAACGTCAAATCTTTTGCTCCACCGAGTAAACAGTCAGGTTGAGAAGACGAGTGTCTACAGCCGACGGCTCGATTTTTGAACCAGTTGTTTTCTGTCTGTGGCGAAAATATTGCTCGGTAAGTGAATTGTTTTGTAATTTCAAACCAGGAAGACGATTTGTCAACTTCAATTCCACATTGTGGGGGAGGGGCAGTGTTTCCAGTACAGAGAGAGGAAATTGTGTTTTGACCTGAAATTGTCCTCACGGGGCGCTGTAGTCCCATCGTGCTAATTATGTAAATATATATTTATTGACTTCATTAGGTTGTAATAATAACACTTGCTATATAACACAGAAAATAACTTGTAGCATTGAAATGTTATGTTGATGTTGCAGCCGTTGCCGTGGTACCATTTGAAGTTTTTCCTTCTCTTTTAGTGCGGGAAATTAACTCAGCATCTTACAGTAACTTTCGTCTAACGTTTCTGTTATGTTCTATATTTTTTGTTCTTTACAGACAGCATGAAACTGTTGGAAAACTCCAGCTTTGAAGCTCTCAGCTCCCGGCTGTGTGTTGAAACCGGAGAAGCTCGCATCCTTGGCAGGTAAAGGTCATAGCCCTAAAGCATCTTCTGTGTCAGATATTGTTACAGTTCTGCAGGGGAAACAGTCATTTAAACATCATAGGATATATAGAAGTAAGCTGGATTCATTGTGTGCGCTCTTCCCTAAAGATATGCAAACTTAAGGTACATTGGGCATGTGTTTTTGCAAAGACACACCCCCCTTTAGCCCTGAGGAGATGTATGCACAGGCCATGTCTTGAGGTGTGTTTGTGCAAATAGCTGTCTGCAAACTTTTTGGAAAATCAACATAACTGAAAGTTTAGAGCTCGTGTTTGCACCAAAGTAAGAAAGTATTAGCTGCTAGAGCGTAGAGCAGTCAAAGCGGCCCCCTCTTTGCCTGAAGTTTCCCGTTTAAAGAGAAATGAAGTCTGCTATGATGTCATCAAGGAGGATTATCAGTGTGTGTCAGGTTCAGATCACTGACACCACTCATAGATGGGTAGTGGTTCAAACAAGTACGTGTGTTATGCAATATCATGATAACAGACTACTGAACTAAAAGCCTACTTCCAGGGCATGTACCCAAAGTTAATAGCTAACTTGTTTTAGCATGTTTTTTGCAGAGCAAACTGGAAAAACTCTACAGTGTGTGTATTAGGTTATGTAAGGCCTCCAGTCACAGTGACAGCGTAGTTACATAAAGGGCAGTGGGTTGTGGAGCTATGCAGCCCGGGCTGAGTGCAGAGTTTTCGGTGTGGGAAGTGAAACCGATCGCTGCGCTGCTTGTGACAGAGTGACGCACAGCTTGATGTCCCATCACGCAGCCACCGTGTGGCTATTTTGAAGCCTGTTTTGAAGTGTTATTAGAGTGTATTTGCATGCACGCATAAACACAGCAGCACTCCGTGATAGCTGAGTGCTGCTGGAGTTGCCAAGGCTGCTGGTGTTTAGGCAGCTTAGTGGATTAGTGAGGTGGCCCATCATAGCAGCAGGACGTGCAAGCTGCAGGCTTTAACTAAAAATGTTACCCTCCAGGCTTGCAGAGGGTTTGTGGTATTTTTGACAGATGAGCTTTTGATTTTGACATGTAGGAAATCAACTAAAATAAACTGTGATAACTTGTTATAGCTAAGAGCTTCCCCAACTACATGAAACAAACAAAAAAAAAAAGAAGACAGCCAGCTCTCTGTGTGAAGGTCATTTGTTTGGCCAAAAAGCAGTCCCAAAAAAATGACACACATTACGTAAATGGATAATCCAATAATAACTAAACACAGTAAGACACAAATACGTATGTAAGCAAGCTGTGGTCAGAGCCAGTACAGATGGTAAAGCTTGTTGCTGTGTTTACAATCTTCGCTCAGCTCCAGTGTCTGGCATTTCATCTGGTTAGCCAGAGTGTCTTTGGCAAGGCAGCTGTGTTGTGGATGGAAAACCAGGCCAGTTATTTCCACCATGGTGTCCGCTGCCACCCAGTGTCCCTATGATTAGGGTGGCAGGACCACAGAGAGTCTCCCTGTTTGGGCCGTCTCAAATTGCACAACCTCTTGCTCTTGCATAACTCCAGTGTGGGAGGGGGCAAAATAAACAACTGCACCCCAGTCTGCTCCCCTCGCTTGTGTGTGTACAGTGGCGTCTGACCCAGAAACATGAACGAGCACATAGGAAATTTTCGCACCAGCTTGTTCTTGTCAGATGTTTGCGCAGATATGATTCCCAGTGGAAAGACAAGAGTGGTCTTGTCAAACAGAGTTATGTGTTATAGAGAACTTGCAGTCCAGTTATTTTGCCGCTTGAATCCTTTTAAGAAATTGATAATGATGCGTGTATTTTCCTTACGATAAAGTTACAGAGAATGCATGCATACCTAAAAGTAGGGTTACATTTAAAAAGCTGAATAGCACAAAAATAAAGTTAAGTCTGCATCACAGCTAGTTTCTCTTATAATTTATCCCTGGACTAAGAGCTGAAATTGGTTAATGTGCTTTATGTATTTGATATGATGCATTAAAATGCCCTGAAGTGCCTCTAATGTGTTGTGCAGTTGTGTTTCAGCCCAATGGGCCATTAAAGTAATCTTGATGGATTAGCGGACACTTTCACTCATCTGAAATCGCTTCCATTATCTTTCTAGCACATGAATGTTGCTCACATATTTAAAGCAGTGTAATTTTTTCCCCCTCTGCAGGATTGAGAGCTACTCCTGCAAGATGGCAGGCGATGACAAACATATGTTCAAGCAGTTCTGCCAGGAGGGGGAGCCACATGTCCTGGAGGCCCTCTCTCCCCCCCAGTCCACCAGCGCCACCAGCCCTTCACAGTGAGTACTGCAGTCCCACAGTGTGGTTTGTGGTGAAGAACTCTAGCACGAGGGAATTCAGTCACATTAGTTGGAAAAGATAATGAAGCCTTTCTTTTAATGTCCTACTCTGAACAGGCTGGGGAAGAGCAGTGAGGACGGGGAGAACCCTCTGAGTGACAAGTGTTGCAGGAAGACTATTTTCTACCTCATCACGACGCTTAATGAGTCCTTCAGGCCCGACTATGACTTCAGTGCATCTCGGGCCCACGAGTTCAGCAAAGAGCCCAGCCTTAACTGGGTTAGTGCGTTGTTTGAACTTGGAGGCAAAGCACATTTTTATCCACTCTAGATAAATTTTTAAAAAATGTAAATATTTACTTGACTGTGACTTTTTTGCAGGTGGCTAATGCGGTAAACGGCAGCTTGTTCTCAGCCGTGGGAGAGGAATTCAACTCTTTGGGGCCGGAGCTGTGGAACGCCATCGACCAGGAGATCAACCTGCAGGGATGTGACATTTACAGGTATGCACCAACACATGCCTGCATGTTAGAGAGCAGATAATTCACGCTGATAACAATCCTCATGATTGTTGAAGCTGAGGAGTTTTAAGATAATTCTCATGATGTTGGTTCACAGCTACAACCCTGATCTGGACTGCGATCCTTTTGGTGAAGAAGGGAGCCTGTGGTCCTTCAACTACTTCTTCTACAACAAGAAACTGAAGAGGATCGTGTTCTTCACATGTCGCTCAGTCAGGTCAGGACAGAGCCACTCTGTTAAATATAATAAAGATAAATGAATAGTCTATCAATCCTCAAGTTGAAAATCTTGTCTCTTAACAAGTAACATTAGAAACCATAAAAAATACAGCAGTCATAAGCAAACACAGTAATGAGGAAAATACTCGCATGCTGACAGTTATGTACTTAATTCCAAAAGATACCAACAAAGCTTGTGATGACGTGTGCTGTCTAAATCCTTCACGCCTGCAGCGTCTTGAGTGGCTATGGCCGCGACTGCCTGGACAACGAGCTGGACATGGAGCTGGATGACGAGGAGGAGATGGACGGCTTCACTGAGGACAGGTTTGACTCTTTTTCTTTGATTTACAAATGTTGAAGTGTTTTGTGTTTTGTCTGTGTGTTGAAAAATGTATGTCAGTAAGTTGCATGTTTATTTTTCTTTCCTTGTTTCAGGTTCCCCAGAGCTCTGTGCGTGTAAGTTTCCTCGATGGACACGCTTCGGCCAAAGAATATCAAGGCTTTTCCCCCTCCTTTTTTTTTTTTTTTTTTTTTTTTTTTTTTTTTTTTGCACCATGTACCTTTTTTTGTTTGTTTTTTGGGATTTGGACGTGTCATCCAAAGCCGTTTTCTCACATTAGACTAGTGCACGTTTGAAGGCTTCTCTTCTGCTGGCAGTGGACTGTGTACCGTGAGGCGGTGGACATTTGTTGAGACCCCGCGGTAACTCAAAGCTCCTTCATTCATCAGTATAGTTTGACTCTTCAGCTTCAAGCCCAAACAAGCACTCACACACGGGCTTCTTTACACCTGCGACATTTCCAAAGAGACCACCTCACAGACGCTTCAGAAGAGGGTCTTGTTATGGCCGACAAAGACCGCAAGCGAGCTGAGTTTCCTGCAAATGATGTCAAAAAAAAAAAAGGAGTCCACATAACACCAGCATCAATATGAACTGACAGATAAAAATTTTGCGAAAACCTGATGAAGGGGCTGAGCTGGGTCGCCAAACCCAGCTAAGACTGACTCACTGATCAGCTGAGAACTCGTGTTCGTTGTTTGCTGTTTCTGTGTGTTGCTTATTATGTGCAACAGTGAAGTTACTGTGAGAATGTTTTTAGCACTGAGTTTGAAATCTAAAAACGACGCATTTATAACTGATACTTGTCTTATTGAACCTTATTTCTACAAACGCTCGTCTGTGCTTTAGACAGTAGGGCATTGCCAAGGAAACTGTTGGCACCTTGTTTGCAGCTTGTAACAGATGTCCCATTTGTTTTCTCTCAGTCTCATGGTTCATTTTATACATGGTCTAAATCCAGTATTTTTCTCTGCATCCTCCCAACCTCTTCCTGGTTAACTCTGTTTGTAATGTCGGTCTTGCCAGTGTTTTTCTCTGCTCATTACCTCTGTGCAAAAGGCTTCATTGAAAAGTGAATGTATTGTACAGCGTAGAGGAAAAACGTCAGAAAAATGGCTGTTATGTTTCATGTCATTTTTTAGAAATTGAGAAGCTCCATTTATTGTTCTTTAAAGTGGGTAGGAGTTCTGTGACTTTTATTGACCGCTCTGTGCTTCATTTTAAATGGCCGATATATTGCAGCTGTGAATAAAACTGGTGTTTGATCAGACTCATTGTGGTTAGTCTCTTGGGTGCAGAAAGTTAATGACTATATATGGTAACAACAACTTCAAGGACCATATAAGTATATTTTTGACTTCTCATGGTTAGCAGAAATCGCCCTTATCTTCTACGAATGTTAAAACTTGACCATGTGTTTACTTTAGTAGCTCTCAGACTGCATTTTTAAACCCCGTTCACTGTCATTCATGTTGAAACAGGGTATAGCAACACTGCAGGACATGTGAAAGTTGTTAGGTATTGGTAATTCATCCTTCTGAAGAGAGCGTCTGCTTTCGGTCGGTCAAAAATCCCTAAAGAAGAGTGAGATGGGAGCCGTGGAGATGCAAGTTGTTATACCTGGAAAAATAGTTCCATACAAGTGCTGCCCATCTAGCTGGAATATTAGCATGAAAAAGGATTTTGACACGTTCCTTTTAACTAGCGTCACACATGGTCAGGTACTCTCTGTAACGTTTGTTGAATATGGACAAAATGTAAACAAACACCATCTCACAGATAAAGCTATTTTGGGAAAAATGGGTGAGTTTTATGTTTATGTTGACAAAGGACAATGACATGTAGTAACCTAACATTGACATTTTGGCCCAAGCTTGCAAGTGCAAGTCTTGTTTGTGTTCCTGGAGCTTTTATTTAGAATTTTCTTTCAGTGACACTACAAACAAAATAAAGATCTGTGCAGGCTCAAAGTTCAAAACAAACTTTTATTGAAAACAAAAACTGAAATACAGTACATGACCCAGACTGACACCATACTGAGAGTACATGATCAGTTCCCTTGCTTTGTGAGATCCAGGTCAAAGCTGTAAACCTTAACGCTGCTGAAGAGTCTGGGGGCTGCACGCTTCCTCCTCCTTCCTGTTAAGTGGAAAAATACCTTGTCCCACAAAGAGCAAAACAACACAGGATTGTAGAGACCCAGAGGCACCTCTCTGAACGAGCTGGACACCAGTTCAATGAAACTCATGCACCTCCTTTTTGGCCACTGTGGAGACTTGCTAAAGGTTTACATGGTTTCAAAGTGACATGTGCATAGATCTGTTACAGACGGTTTTTTTATTCCAGGTCAAAGAGGGAGACAAGGGGAAATATCATGAGCAGACTCAGATTCACACACACACGTTCCTCCAGACACTCAGGGCAGCATGATTAAGGCTAAGGATCAAGTATTAGAACTGTACAATGGCCAAAATATGAAGTTTTATTATAATAAGATCATTTATTCAAGCACTGAACTCAGGTCCAGATGGCTGATGAGTAACAGCTCCCCATAAACGTGCGGCACCCGTCTGATGGTGGCTTCTTCTGATCCCTTTCTTTTAAAAAGTACAAAATATTTCAAGAGCCAAAATGGCTGCAGAAAATGAACGAGATGTTGATATGAGATCAGAGATCAGACACACTCACACAGCACCAATGATCATCTGTTAATACGTTAACAGGTCTAGATGCTAATTTGCAACAAGCAAACCTGCAGAAAAGAGTTTTAAAAAATAAAATTAAATAAAAATCAAAATGCATCATTGACAAAACTTAGTGTTTAAATTGAAAATACTGCTATTAAAATGGAGCTTTGTACCTGCATTTTGAATAATAACGTTTAAGCCATCAATGCTTCGCTAAATCAAATAACTGGCATAATTCATTTGTTCAGCGGGTCACTTTTAAGATAAAGTTTGCATGCCGACACTCTGGATTCTCCGTTTGGCTCAGTTAAATATAGGCAAGTTAATAAGGAGGGAGATTCAGATTTGACCACGTTTCAAAACACAACCAATGAGCTCTAGAGTGAGAATAACCAGCAACGACGTAGCTTATGAAACTGAAATGTAACATGTTATTGGCTGTGCTAAAAATGAGAACCGCAGAAATAAAAATAAAAACAAGTAAAAATAAAACAATGATGAGAACATTATTCTGAAACACAACTTAGTATTAAATCAAATTTGTGTTTACAATACTGCTCGTAATCCCTCAGTTTTCACCTGATCATGAACAAACTTATAAAGAGGCAAAAATAATAACAGAGCTGCACCATATTTCCCCAAAGCTGGACACCAACGTGATGTTCGTGGCAAACTCCTGATACGGTGTGGTGTAACATGTATGTAACATGATATGTATGTAGTGTAAATGACTCTTACTCTTAGCTTGAGTCCTGCTGAGAGTATTTTCTTCTCCTTCTTTACTGTAAAAAGTGACTTCTTGCTCAAAAACCAGATGAGTTCATCAGTTCTGGTCTCGTTTCCAACCTCCACTCCACTTTAAGAATGAAGCTGTGAAAGGATCACTGCTCCCGTCCTGTGCTGTTTCCAGAGGTCAAAGTCCATTATATTTCGTTTTAAAAAAATAAAAAATAAAAAGGTAACAATAAGCTAGTACGGACGAGCTGTCGTGCCACCGTGTGGGTGGTGCAGGTAGTCAGGCTGTCGACGGCTGAGGGAGGCGCTATCTGAGTCCAGCCCTCGAGGTCATCCACTCGAGTCCTTGGCATAAACTGGAGAAACAAAGAAGATGCGTCATTAGAGAAAAAATGTACATGATTAAGACAGACGGCATATTTAATGACTTCTACTGTTGTAATAATGTGCTTAATATGTGGCAGTTTCTTCTCTGGCTGCAGAAATATTTAAGAAATATTACTGATGATGCTTCAAGTCTCCCTGTTTGTTCAGGGCTTTAAATTCAGCCCCCACAGTGACATCTGGTGGTTTGTAGAATTCACAGCAAGAGATGGTTTCAACACATTAAAAAACCCACCAACACACTAACATCTGGCTTTTTTCTGCAGTGGGAATGTGTAATCACTCATTTTTTAGCACGTTTGTCTGCATTTTTAAGAAAATCTGCACATTCACACTACCTTCGGTGTAAAATAGATCTAGATTCAATCTCAAATTAATGCAAAAATTTAAGTCTCATACGCCTAAATGTTATGCGTTAAATCTGTGATACTTCTGTTCATAAGTGGTTCAAAAGAATTGTTTAATATGCTCCAGTAAAATAACAAATAAATGTTTCATCCACAATGTTGACACAATGTACAATACTAGACACATTTGACATGACTGTCAACCTAATGTGATGTCATTTGAGAATTATTTTCATCAGTTATTAACAGATAAGTAACATTTCCTCTGTCATGGTCACCATATGTCTTTCTAATGCGTGTTACCAAAACTCTTAAAGGGACAGTACACTCACTGAAGCCATGTTTCACTGTTAGCCTAAAGCTCTTGAGAAGAGAGACAATTTCATTTTCTCGCTTGCTTATCCGTAGGATCAGTTGGGGGGCAAGTCTGGCAAGTCTGGTGTCTGCTGGCATCAGATATCATGGTAGCATGTAAACACAGGCCCGTGTGTACCATGTCAGGAGCAATGGTGAACGGTGAGGTTAAAAAAATGGCGTCAGTGACGGTTTTCAAATCAACTTGGCATGTCGAGGCTTCAGGGAACTTGGATTACTTTCAGACAAAGAGTATAAAGGCATTTATGGTTTATTAATTGTTTTTGAATGTTTGAATCACAGTCACCATTCACTACAGTTGTGGGTGAACTATCCTTTTAAATATTTATCTATCCTATTATCCTGCCCGTGCATCATATTTTTTAGCTACAAAACTTTCTGTCAAACTGAATTAAGTGTTTTCTGAGGCACAATTGCTGTTTAAAGCTTTGGAGGTCGTCAGTCACGTGGTATTTTCCATCTGACACAAAACAGTATTGAACCAGCTCTGGTGCCTGTATATTATGTACAGAACGATGTTCTAAACTGCTGTGACGCATTGAACTATGGCAAATAAAAAATCTTAATACATTTTTTAATAAATGAATGTGTCTTAGTTTTTCTTATACAGAACACATGACATCATAACCTGCATCCTCATGAAAGTCAGTTCAAAACATCTGTGTAACAAGAAGCTCTTACCCCTCTCCTGTAAGTGCACAGCAGGACTGTATGTGCCAGGGGTGGTCTTTAATGGAGCTCAGGGTGAGGTATTGGGAAATCTCCGCTGCAGACATACAGTCCTTCATATCCTGCTTATTGGCAAATATCAACACAGCTGCTTTCCGCAGGTCCTGAGGGGAGGCCGAGGCAAAGGACAGAGAACAATGAAGCCATAAACAATGGAGCGAGGTGGAAAGGGCTAACCTTGGTGGAAAAATCAATGCCCACTATGAAAACACAGTCAGTTCTGTGTGGTCTATTTTCTCATGGCTGCACAAAGACGTGCTAAGATGTTACCTCATGAGCCAACATCCTGTAGAGCTCCTCTTTGGAGATGGCCAACCGTTCTCTGTCTGTGCTGTCCACCACCAGAATGACGAACTGCAGAGTAGGAGGCAGAAATCACACAGAGTGACCTCTTTTTCAAAAGACATTTACAGCAATGAAATGCTACACAGCGGGTGGGCATTTCCGGGGCCAGGGGCCTCACAATGGGTGCTGGTGACTGCTATGCTAATAACCCTTTGTGAATGAGAGAGAGAGAGACCCCGGGTGACAAAAGACTAAAGGCACGTTAATTTCTGTGTCATGTGAGAGACGCTATTTAAACCAAACGACCCAGGAAAAAGCGGCGTTTGAAAAACACGCTTCATCCAACATGACTGTGACCCAAATCACAGCCAGAGGTCCCGATGAGCCTGACACAGCTTCCATTGAAGGTTAAGTGGTGTTTATTGTTACTAAGGACTCCTAGTAACTTCATTGTAATAGATTTTTAGGGATTCTAGATTTCTTTGCTGCTCTCCTACGCTTACAAACTGCAAACATAGACTAAAACACTGCTATACACCACACTATACACCTGGAATATGTTATATTAACTTGATAGATGATTGAGGAAAAAAGAAATCTGTCATTAATAATACCGAAGTGACCACTTTTTACTCCGCTGAATCTATTTGCAATTAACAGTAACTGGATGCAGTTATTTTTTGTCCACTACAGTATAGCTATTTAGGGCCGTCCAATATCGGCAGAAAATTATTATGCCGTATTTTTTGGCTATCTTGATACACAGCATTTATCAAGGACTTCATTAAGGCTAGAACTGGGAGACAGAACAGAACATTGCAATTGTTTTAAAGGCAAGAGTAAAGGCAAGTATTAAAACAAGTAAAACTGTTTGATAAGCTGAGAAAATTAAGTCACTTTACTTTAATGCAGCCTTTGAAAAATTAGGAAAGAACACCATTTTTTTCCATATCACTACATAACGCTTTCCAATATAAGATGATATATTGTCTCATTGCTCCAGTGATATAATATCTTTATATTGCCCAGCCCTACATCTACAGTATGAACTGTTTGGTCAAAAAATGCTAAACAAATTGTGACAAAATGTCGTTTACAACGTCTCCAAACCACGGCTTTGCCTTTAATTTGCTTGCTATCTGAACAGAAGTCCAAAACATAAAAGACATTCAGTTTTCTGTCATACGATAAAGAACAGCAGTAAAACCTTTAATGTGAGAAGTCACAACAAAAGAACGTTTGTTAATTTTGTTCGAAAAAAGACTCAACGGATAATCCATTTTCAAAAAAGTTGCTGATGTATATCAAATATCACAATAGTACAAAATAGTTAAATCTTCAGTTTACTATCCACAAAAATGCAGTAAATCCTCAGATTTGATTAGCTGAAACACAAGAATAGTTTCTTCTTTTTAGTTTCTTCTTTTTTGTTGTATTTTTGTTTTTCACACAGCAGTATAGTAACAAAGTTACATGACATTATCTGTTTAAAGCACCCATCCCCACCTACAATCCTTAACCCCTCCAAGGTCAACATGTAATCATGCTGTATCTAAGTAGACTAAGATTTAACAAATAATATTTCATAACAAAGGCTTCTAGACTGGACATATTTACCGAATCCTAGAAAACACACCAGGAAGTTAAAAAAAAACTTCTATGATGAAATCAAAATAGCTGCTGGCTTGAACTTTTCGTTTCAGCTCTAAGTAAAACACGCTGGTGCTTTTAGCAGAAACGTGTAAGAGAGCAAGAGTTGAAGAGTCGGGTCATGTGTGAATGGATGCCGCCCTGTATTTACTTGTGACCTGTTGTGTGGCATGAACAGTCAAATGTGGGTTTGACCTTTGCTGAGTGTCACGTCATGCGCGCGGTTTGTGTGTGAGAGAGGCATGAAGGAGTAAAATGTGAATCCACAGTAAAACAAGCATCTGGCAGATGTTACATCAGGAAAGTTTAACCCATATGTGTTTGTAGAAGCTCTCTTTAAGATCTCCCACACATCTGCCTCTGCCGTGACTCTCCCCCCTCTTCTCCTCCAACACCGAGTCGGACCCTCGCTTTGCTTTTCAGACAGGCCTCTTTGTGAAAGGTTGACCTCTGACTTGGGCGGCCCCTGCTGCCGTCTGTGCTCTGTACAAACACACCAGCTGCCAAAAAACCTGCTGCTGCTGGACAAAACCTCTGTTCCCCCTCATCTGCTGGAGAGTATCAAGTGTGCAAAACGTGTGCTCACCTCTGTGTTGGAGTAGTAGGTGTTCCAGGAGGACCTGAGAGACTCCTGTCCTCCGATATCCCACATCAGAAAGTGAGTGTTCTTCACCACTATTTCTTCCACATTGCTCCCTATAGTGGGCGACGTGTGGACCACCTCGTTCATCAGACTTGATGAAAACATCATAAAAGGAGTTTTTAAAGTTCACATGCTGTAAAAAACAAGAAAGTTTCGCCTGCAAATGTGAAAATAAATCTACTTACAACTGGTAGAGGATAGTGGTTTTCCCTGCATTATCGAGTCCAACGATAATCACTTTGTGCTCTGCAAAACAAATGCAGCATATTAACTGTTGTGTGCTTCAAGGGAACACAAGAAGAAAACATTCTTCACTGTAAGTCGCTGCTAAAACAATAAGCAGCGATGAGTATATGTGGTCGCAGTCTATACAATGCATTCCAGTCATTCATGGCTGCCCATTCAAACTCATAAAAGCTGATTTCCTTCTTCAAAACTTCCCAACCTAAATTTTTCCATTTAACTTCTTTCCATTCAGAAAAAAACAGTCAGCTCAGCGGAACAGTGACGGTTTTGACGGCTGTCAGGCAGACAAACATAACAGACTAAAAGCAGAATCAGAGCTGACACCGACATGCCAAAATACTGCAATTTAGTGTTTTGACTTTCCGCCCTTCTGAGGCCTCTGACTGCTGAGGAGGAAGGAAGCCTGGTCAGAGGGCTCGCAGCTCTGACAGTCTCAACGCATCACACTGGGTTTTGGAGGATGCCGCGTATCTATTGCTTCCTAAAAGAGAAGCCACCCTGCGACGATCCTGACAGCGAACTGAACCAACTGTCACCACCATCACATTTTAATTTCAAATGCTCAAAATAATAGGCCGTGCATGAAACTCGACGGCAAAATAATGAAGGAAATAACAACTTGACTGTTCT
>JAQFJA010000013.1:7663347-7681883 GCA_029874485.1 Naso brachycentron | reverse complement strand
AGCATTTACACACACTGATGTCAGACATTCAGTGAAAAGACCAGTGGTTATTTGTCATTTGTAAAGGTTCGATATTTACAAATTCTGCATGACATGAATGAAAATGAAACTTAATCAGTACTTTTTCACACTTTCTCACACATTTTACTTTGGAGGTATTCAGAACAACATGTGTCCCACAGCTCAACACAGCAGTCTAACTGTTGGCATTAATGTGCCAATAATGTGGTTTTAGGATCAAAATTGATCAACGGACAGATGCAATAAGTTTATTATGACGTTTATTATTTAAGCCTTAATATTACACAGTTACGGCAGAAAAACGCTGGTAAACAATGATGTGTGACGCTTTAAATAAAATAGATTTTTGATGATGAGGCAGATGAGAAAAATGTTGCTTATCTTTGTTGAAATTAATATTTAATATTATGTCATTTTATCAGTAACATTTAAAATACAAGTTCCTCCTCAACATTCAAACGAATGTCTTTTTTTGGCTCTTTTAGAACTTTTACACATGCTTACATGTCACTCAGTTTTTATTGTTATAGAGTTGTTTACCCTTCTCAGCTTTTGAATAAATGTATGCTTGTCCTTATTATTCATTATGTGAAATCAAATAAGACAGACAAAGTATCTCATCACCGTTAGAAATACATGCAGGCACTGAACTTCTTGAAGATACCACAGGTGTGGGTATTGGATTGGGACAGACTCTTAACATCATTTCCTGCAGGTTTTCTTCTTCTCTCCCTCTCTAGCCTTCTAGCACAGCCTCTGTCACTTCCTGTCCTGTTGATATACACAGATCTGCTCAGCACTTGGTACCTGCATGCCAGAGACCGGGGCTGGGCTGGAGGGCAGCGTGGCTGTGGGCAGCTTCGTTAGCATTGGGTTTGGGGGGTTGCAGCTGGTGGGGTGAGTGCTCTTCCAGTAGGCCTCCAGGTAATCAGCCATATGCTCACATGCATCCTCCAGCTGGTTCTCATCTAGGATGATGTCAAACATCTCCTGAGGATGGAGGGTGCAGGCAGAGTTAAGGAAAAAGGACAGGAGACGTGCCGCAGTCAAATAAACAAGACAGTGCTGTTATATAATTTAACAATGAAAGACTTTGATTGTTTTTTGAATCTACAGAGATTTAAATTATCTATCAAGAAATCATACTGATGTTTATACGTGCAAGACGTCAGAAATATGTTATAATTAATTCCGAGAAAAACTTGAACAGTGATTCCCTGAAGATATGAGCTGCTATTTGAATTAAATTAAGCCTGCACTTTCACAAGCCCGGGGTGTTTGCTTCATTTTCTAAAATAATAACTAAGCAGATTACAGACAAGCAGAAATAGAGCTGGCACGAATTATGAAGCTTACAAAAAAAATCTGAGTTCAGATATGCATGAAACTAAAACCTAGAGCCAGAACATCTATAAAAGGACAAACTCTAGGTTATTTTAAAGACTGGGTTCCAGTCAGTGATAATTGGAGTCCACTGTGGAGACTTACAGGAGGGCACTGAGCCAACTTGTCCGCGGCCACCATCTGGACGTTGAGGTGTTTGGCCTGAGACTTGCCTCGGGACTTTATGAGCCTTTGCAGCACCTGAAGGCAAAAAGGACAGACGGCAAAAAGGTCATGATTGTTTTATGTGACCAAAATAAATCTTAGATTTGAGTGGGCAACATTCAAGTGTTTGAAAATTTTATACTGAAAAAAAAATTCTAAAAGAAAGAGGATCATTTCTTTTGAAGTTAGAAAAATAAAAACCCAGACAGACAGTGGATGACAGTAACAACTTATGTAAAGTACTTAAAGGTTCTATGTCACTTTTTAAGTAACTTTCAAACTTTCAAGTTATTTTCAAAATATGATTTTACAAAAAAATACAGATGATTATCTCATTTAAATTTAAAACATGTTAAAGACCCCATGAAATGAAAAATACATTTTCCCCATTTTAATCCTTTGTCTGTGTGTTAACTGTTCATGTATCAAGTAGTCATTTCTGAGAATTTTTTACATTAAAATCTGGTCTTGTCTGTTCTTAATTTTGTGATGTACTCTGGGCCGTTTCTAATTTTTCGTCCGCTGAAGATGTTTTCTCAGTTTTTTGTGAATAATATAAACACAAGCTTACTGTTGGCATCATCAGCTCCATGATGGAGAAGCTTGTTTGTTTCTACACAGTATCAATTGTGGAGTTCCCAGAAATGTTGGAAAACTTAATGTCGTGTCTGTGTTCATGACATAATCCTGTGGTGTACAAAGTCGTGTTGTACAGCGTCTGATTCAACGTCCTAACTCCAGCTGGGGTGGAGGGCGGGCGCAGCGCACATTCAGCCCTGTTGGTTATTATGAATGTCAATCAGTATCTGTGAGGCCTAGAGGCCTTTTTTTTGCCAGAGACACATCAACATGCAGAACAAAATCACACTGACTTTCGTTTCAAGGGGTCTTCAAAGATTGAGTCAGTTTTTTCAAGCCTTTCTGTCTTGTGACTCCTTACAGAAAAAAAAAGTGTCTGCTTGAGGCCCCTTTTTATGTCTTAGATGTCCAGGAGTTGTTAACAGTTCTAGCAAAGACAAATTTCCTCTCTAAGCTTCTCATTTGGTTTTATTTTAATAACTGGCCCGAAGAGTTTAGAGTTACAGGAATCTTATATGTGATTCCCCCCCCGTAACACGGACACAAGTAAGGAACCACTCTCTAAAACGTGCAAGCTCTAAACTAGTTAAACCAGCTACGACATTTAAATGGTGCTCATGCAATGATGCATTAGTCCTGAACAAGCACTCCATCAATGAGCACTGCACTCCTGTAACACTGACAGGCTCGTGTCAGATGAGTTTAAATATAAAGGGATGCAGATTGATGCAGCAGAACCAGGGAGATCATCTTTTTTTATTCCACACATTAATCTGTCAGAACCTGGCAGATACATTACCCACGATGCAACTCGACTGCCGCAAGTTCAATCAGAGATTTGGGCGTGTTATGCCAGTAGTGGTTAATATGCCCTCAAGTGTGATATTCCTTTAAGTTTAGCTGTTTTTTTGCTACGGCAGCAGGCTGTAATTGAGAGGACAGGGGGTAGAAGTGTTTAATTTTATCTCACTGCGAGTGTGATTCACACTGACGCCACTTTGATTTAAAGCTTCTATCTGAAGCCGCTTTAGCTTTGCTTTTTCTCATTTTCAGTGTTACCCTGAAGCCTGTGTTTTTTTATTGATCACTGAATCATGAGCTTTTTTTACTCATGCTGATGGTCAGAGGGATGATGAATCAGTCCCCTCATGCATGAGCTCGCTTTTAAACTGGCGTATTTAAAATCACAGCAGAGCAGATCAGTTACAAACAAATATGAGCAGTGACAAGACACGCTGACAAGCCAGAGACACTTAAAAACCTGTTACCAGTACATCTAGAATGGAGGGAACATCCCCCACATCCTTATTTTCTTCATTCTCTCATCTCACATTTCTCTAGCTGTGTCACCAGACTGAATAGGTTCATTTTACTCACCTTGGGAGAGGTGATCTTGACGTAGACAATGATGGGGGCGAGGGAAGTCTTCCCCAGCTGTGATGGGTGGTTGATGGTGTCGGCGTCCAGAACTACCAGCTGTAACGTCCGAGCCAGTTCGAAAATTCTCTCAATCTCACTCTGGACTTCAGCTGAAGAAGAAAAAAAGAATCAGTGCAGAGAATCTACTTTTATTTTCAAACCTTATTCTTACTGAGCCTGAACATTTTTCTCGCCAAGAGATTCTTGAGAAAGTCAATACTTCTTTTGTGTCTGTGTGCTTCATATGAAACTGCTGATGGTTAGCTTAGCTTAGCATAAAGGCTGAAAACAGGGAAACAAATAGCCTGGCTCTACAACAAGCTGAACTTCACATCATTTTACTAGTTTTTAAACTATTTCTATTACCTCTTTGTTTAAAGGTCGAGTCAGTAGCATCCTAAAAAGTAAAATCATAGGCCCCTAGATGTGTGGTGGTGACTGTGTCTGCCCTCTGCCTGTATTTGGATGTTGCGGTTTAGTCAGAACATTTCTGGGTGGGGAGTGGGTGCATTTCCCCCAGCCAATGACAGCGCACAGGTGAGGCTGAGAGCGGATAAAACATAGTGATTGGATGCTAATCATATCAGAGAAATTTGTGGATGTGAACATAGCGGCGAAGAAAAGGAAACATATCTCTAGTGAGGCAAAATGACACACAGATAAAGCTCATTCCCGAACGAGAGTGAATCTCTGGCTTTCACCCGCTTGCGAGCTCTGAAGGAGAGGCAGGGGATGAAGAGCGCCGCAGAGTTTCTGTTGGACAGGTAGGCGCAAACACAGATGGTTAGCTTGTGCTAGCTTGCTGAATTATCAACTTCTCCAAACAAACGTAACATTCCTACATAGCTTACTGCACAAGAAGTATATGTACACGCTATGATACCTGGTGGCGCCTGTTGGAGGGGCCAAATTTGAATGATGTGTTTACAAGCTGCAACAAACAAATGCTACTGACTCCTGATGTATGATCTACTGCTCGTGCTGCCTTGCATATTCTGTATGTGCAGGATGAAGTCATTAACAGTGTTGCTCATTGTATTCTGTTGCTGTTGATTGCTGCGTGGCTTCATTTACCAAATCATGGATGCTATCATTATATTGCGTCAGTGCTGCTTCCGGTTGCTTTGCATGATTCATGCATGTAGTCCTTGACTGCAGTGTATTAATGATTTTATGCTGGGCTCCTTTCCATCTGTTTCATAGACATTTAAACATCCAAACCACATCATGAGTTGGGATCAGACTTAAAGACTAAGAGCTCTGAGAGAAACAGCAAACTACTATATCTCTTACAGAAACTGACTGTTAATTCACACAACCTCCACTCCAATGTGACTGTAAAAACTATCCTACTAATATCACAGCAGGGCACAATTCCCAGTCTGAGACAACTCACTGCCGACATTCTTGACTCGAAGTCACGACGAAGTCTGAAATAAACTGATAACACTTTCCAACCTATCAGCTCATTTAGAATTGGACTGAGTCACAAATTCTCATTTTTCAGATAAAATATGCCAGAGGGCTGCGATAATTCAACTTGTTTCCATGCAGTATTTATTGTAACGTTAAGCAAAGAAGGTTTAAATCACTCACATTAAGCAAATGTCACCTCTGGTGTAATAAAAAAGAGAATGCAAATGTTCATCTACATGAGAATAAAATCTACACATCTTTCTCTTTTTAGGGAAGCAAGATTTTAGGCTCCATAGGGCACAAAATAGCTCATTAAGATGGATATTTTTATCTCTCTGAGTTTTTTTCTGGGACAACAGCACAACATTTAAAAAGACTGAGCTCACATGATCAAGCTGTAGTGCCGTGGCTCGGTGCAATCATAAAAAATTTAAGCGTAATCCACTTTTTGCTTCCAGCGTACACTTTTCCTGAGACTTCTTACTCTGTGGCAGCCACTGACTGATTTAATGGTGATACATCTGTGCAATCTTTAGCCTTGTCACCTCAGTTTGACTCAGGAATCTGTTTCACTCTAATCACATCTAAACCCTGATCAACCTTAGTCCAATCAGAGCAGTTTTTGTATTGTTGTTCTTGAACTTACCATGCATTTATGCGCTTTCATTCCTTACCAATGAAAACTGGCCGAAGCCACTCTGGGCAGTCGGGAGTTATCACTGCCGTTGTCAAAGTTTCCTTAATCGTTTCCTTCCTTTTCCACATAAGTTGGTCTCCTTGAGACATCATGAATCAAAACACCAGATGTTCCCAGGCATTGTAATAATTTCTAGCACAAACGTACCCAAGTTTGAGCGTGTGTTGGAGCGCTCGATGATGGCGTGCTTGCTGGGATTGTTCAGGACTGAGCGTTTGGCAAGAGAGATGTCTGCCGTGACACGTGTGATTGATATTCTGAAACATGGGACAAGAAAAATAATTTGTAACTTGATTTGATATGAGATAGAAATTCCAGCTGCATATTGACACCAGATAAAGGAGAAGCAAACAGCTGAAAAAACAAAGACAAAGGATGGAGAGCAGAGCCTGAGATGAAGAAAGCGTTGCAAATTTTTTTTTGTAGATTTGTTAAACATCAGGTAAACAGTTGATTAAAAAAATGATTCTTGTTTTTAGACATGGAAAACTGAGTTATTTTGATTTGATTGTTGATAATTTGACAAGGGTCAAATAATTTGACCTGGACTCTGACCGAGACATCCGCAGGCGAACCGATACGTGAACTCATTTCCTGATACAAACGACTCCTTTTCCCAGAGGTCTGATGAAAAATATTGATATTATTTTAAATTAGAACATGTAGCCCAGTGAGAGACCAAACTAAAACTTTCAGATGGAATCAGATTATGAGGCATGTATACTCGTTATGTTGGAAAACTTATTATTTAAACTACAAATTGTAAAATGTTTATACTTAGACTGAAAACTGCCCATTCAATAGATCTTGTATATGTTCTACAAGACTCTGCACTATATAATTTGATTAATTTAATTTGTAGGTTTTTCACGATATAACTCTTGGTGAGGCGAGATAACGTAGACAGCAGAAATCCTCAATTATAAACAAACAAGATATGTACCTGCAGCATCAGAAAATTTAATTAGCTTAAATTATTAAAAAGGGAAAACTTAGTTACTTACAGTCTGATATGAATGTGTGGAAGCAGTGCAAAAATTATTAATCACAATGTAAGACACAATAACACCAGTAACAATGCAAAAAGGCAAATAAAATGAGACCTATGTCCATGAGTCCGATGCCACAGTGCATGCTGGGAGGCTTTCCTCCGAAATTTCTCTGACCAAATTAGCTGACTGAAAATAAACAGGATTATTTTAGGTTGATAACGTGTCATTCCGCAGCTTAAAAGGGAAATAACAGCACTCAGTGCAGCTGCTGGTGGTCTGAGTGGATCTAAGTGTTGTGTAACTTCATGGCCTCTCGCTTCAGATGGGTGGACGGACTCAACATTGAGTGAGTAGAATCCTGCTCAGCTCTAGGGCCTATTATAGCCTATTAAGGACATGGAGAGGGCCTATTTAAAGCAGCAGCACACATCTCCAGGCCAAACAAACTTGTTACACACTCCCTTGGCTAACCTCGGGGGACAGATAAATACCAGCCTATAGAGTTGGAGCGAGGAAGAATGAGGGAGGAAGCAGGATGAGAGCTGTGTTTTTAAAAGGTCACGGGGAACTTACCTTCCCTCGAATCTGTGTTTCAAAAAGTCAAACAGTGCTTTCTGCATCATGTCTGTCACCTGTAGACAGGAAATTTAAGGGAGACGGAGACAGCACAGTTAGAAGGGAGACACACATTTTGCTGATTGAACTTGAGTTAGAAAGGTTTTGACAAACCTCGTAGCCCTTCAGGGACGGTCCAACCAGAACCACGGGCCGCATGGAAGGCACAACGTCGTACGGAGGAATGTGTTCCGTCTTAAGTGAGGAGAAGAAGAAAAACAGTTGCACACATTTATGGGGACAAAGTAAACACTGACCATCAGAAATCACTTCAGGGGTTGGAACAACAATGAACGAGACAATTTAAAAGCACTGGAACATTGTGAACCATGAAAGGGGTTTGTCTTTGATTTATAATAAATTTGCCAATAAACCTTGGCGGAATTTAAAAGCAGGTTACGGTAAACCGCAATATATTAATGATGGATTGCAATCTTTGAATAAATGCTGTCATTTCATGGTTCTGATATCATTGAATAAAAGGGAAACTATGTTACAGGAAAGGTTAGTCAGACAGCAAGAGAAAAGCCACTGTGGATCCACAGAAGCTACAACTGAAAAACAAGGAGAAATCAGGAGGCAGGAAGAAAAACTCGATAAATCCTGTCAGGGCTAAATGGGAGCTCAGTGTGTGGGACAGCCTCAGTTTTAATTCAAATCACAGAGGTGAATTTGACAAGATGTTTGAAAGTTAGAGCGGTCAACTGACTGAATACAGGATATCAGATTAGTTTGACTGGTATTGGGGCCAGAAATGACCTTATTAGGCAGATCAGGTATTGGCCATGATGTGAGTAGTAACATTTTCTGTGAAGCCTGTCTCTATAATGCATTATAATACATTGTGGACATAAATAACACGTCATAGCACATTAGGAACACATTCAAAACGCATATGTGGTTATGGTTATGATTAACCTTGCTTATAACTATGATTATACAGCACTACATTATAACGTATTATATGTGAGTTTGTGATGCATTATAGATGGATGCTTTATTGAAGTGTTACCAATATTTCTTCAGCCAGTGTCAATATGAAATCAAGTCATCAAGGCTTTTAATTTTTGCTTAAATTTTCTTTGTTTTTTTGCACCACCCCTTTCAAGTGTGACTCCCTGCTCCTTGGAGGGGTGTGCATGCATTGTTATTGTTTTTGTTTCAGTATTGTCACTTGCAGAGTATGGTCCTTAAAGGCCAATGATATTATTTATTGCAGAAGTAGTCATCATGACAGGCCTAAAAGTAGGTAGACTGCATATCAGTGGAAATTTATGTCTGGCAGCTTTCTGTTGTGTTGTTGTTGCTGTTTTTTTATTTTTTGGGGTCTGTTTTTTTGTCCTTTGGTCTTTTTTTCTTGTTTTTCTGTATGTTTTGAATGTAAATATAGAAAAACAGAAAAAATATATATATACATATTTTTTTTAAAAGTCAGCGCAGGCTGATCAGGCTGTTTTAAGAGCAACAAAAATCATTTCCATGTAATCTTACATGAAGCTTCTGAGAAGTTCTACACAGTACCACATAGATATTTAAAATTAGGGTAAAAGCAAACTAGTATCAAATTGGTTTAGGTCTCACAATCTATAACAGAGATGTAGAAGACTACATCATGCTGCATCCTTTGACAGTATAATAGTCTGTAGCAGTACTACTAATCATTTATCATTTAAGAAGTTTTTACGCCAATGTGCAAAACATGTTAATTCCAGTTACTTAAATATAAGAATTTGTTGTTTTTCTTTGTCTAATAATACAGGAAACAGTTTAATTTTTGCTTGATGTCCATTTTAGTGTTCTGTTGATTTATGTCTGGTGGCCTGTGTCTAGTTTTAATTGTTTGTACACTGCTTGTACGTTCTCTAAGGAACACACTCTCCTGTCTGCCTCTGACAGCGAGGCAGTGAACCAGAAGCTGCATCGAGTCCCCAGCGTCTAAGAGCAGCATGTCTGAAGGATGTGTGGATGCGCCGGTACACTGCGGGAAAATGGAAATACTTTCTCCTTCTTTCTTTTTAGAGCAGTAACAGTGCACGACCCACGCTGACGCTCTGTTGGAGAGCAGGCAGCAGGGGAGTGAGAGCGCTGATACTTAAAAGTACACTTGATTATCATATCCACCACACAGTATTCAGATTATTTGTCCTAACGTTAAAGCTGTCCTCACAGTTAGTAGATTTCATGCTGCAGCCTATCGCCCCCTCTTCCTCTTCCCCCCACTTCCAAACATTTTCTTTTTAACGTTTGCTGTCGTCATCGTGCTTCCCTTGGGACGTTGTGGGAACTGATGCACACTACTGCTGACTAACACAAGGGTATTAATGGACACTTTGACTTTGGTTCTGCACAAATACGTCTGGTAGCTGCAGTTCAACTCTGAATTACTTGGTTAACGTCAGCATATTCAAGAGAAACTTTTAGTGGCCATCTTGTGACGTTATTATCAAACTGAATAGGTATTTTACAAAATGTAAATTGAACAAATTAAACGTGTTTTTTTGTTGTTGTGGGTTTTTTTTAAGATTTAGCATATTGCAAATGTTCTGTTTCAAATGAAAATATTTATTTGGCAGCTGTGATGTTGATCATTTATATTCAGAGCCCTCTGGCAAGAAGTATTTATTGATGCTGTGACTGATAAAGATATCAGTAAAAGTTTTACAATCACATTTGTGGGTTTAAAACATCAAATTCCAAAAATTAGACCTCATGATGGATATTATTCACCATAAATGTTTCTGTTACACAGTGAAAACTGAACACATTAAAGCAACAGTTCACATTTTGGGAAGTCTTTCACTGCCTCTTTGCAAGTCAGATGAAAACATTGATTCCATTTTCATGTCTGTCTGCTAAATATGAAGCTAATCTCAGCAGATGCTTAGTTTAGCATAGCACACTGACTGGAAACAAGGGAAGGAGATAACCTGATTCTGTCCAAAGGTAACAAAATCTTCTTTCAGCCCTTCTTAAGCTCACCAATCACCATAACATATCTTGTTTGTTCAATCCGTGCAAAAACATTTAAAGAGAACAAGTTGCCTTTCTATAAGGGGTTATGTGCTGAACTATTTTTGGCTGAAAGCAGCGACTTCCTCTGCTCTTGTTTTAGTGCAGATTAAACAAACAAGATACATGTCCCTTAGTGAACGCTGGAAATGCGTGTATGCAGATTTTGTCACCTTTAGAGGGAGTCAGGCGAACAGTTTAACGTTTCCAGTCTTTACGCTAGGCTACGTACTCTAGCTCCATATTTAATGAAAGAAACGAGAGTGGTATCGATTTCCTCATATGGCCTTCAGCAAGAAAGCTATTAGGCATGTTTTCCAAAATGTTGACCTATTACTTAAATACAAAAAAGCACACTAAGATCTTGTCTCAAGCAGCAAAAAGCTGTTCACACTGAGCTCTCACTCAATCAGGATCACAAGTTCACTGACAAACACATAAATAGAGACCAACACAACACAGATAGCAGTGACTAGGGTGAGAGCTCAGTACAGAGTCTCTGCAGAGAAATTCTATACTATAGAAGGTTTGCACAGTTCAGACGACAGAGGTCATCCCCAGACCCTGCTGAGCTGGTGCACGCCACGACTTACCGACTTCTGCTTCTGCTTAGCTGTGGTGAGACGGAAGAGGAGAAAGAGAGAGGTTAAGAACAGGCATGCATGCTAACGGATGGGTGGAAGCGAGATGATGGTGTAGACAAACAGGACAGGTGCTGAGTGAGGCCGTGCAGCCACAGGCATTTAGTCTGAGCCGTGCGGACAGACGGACAGACGAACAGAGAAGAAGAGAGGGTTGGCTCGTCCAGGGTTTACCTTCTTAAAGAAGGGCATTCGTTTCTCTTTTGCTAGGGGTGACATGACAGTGTTTGGACTGGCTTTAGGGGAGCGCAGGTTGACTGGAAGCTCATTGTCCTCAGGGTCTAAGTCTGTGGCGTCTATGTCAATGGCTACGCACACAGACAGACAGGAGCACCATCACACAGAGGTGAACACAGGAGGTAACGAATACATTTTACATTGACAGTAGCACAGAGTCCATGCTACTGCACAGAGACATCAGATGAAACATGTAAAAGTACAATTATGGCCGTTAAAACATGAAACAGTAAGAAAAACATCAACTTCATTGCAGGTAGACATTTAAAATCTTTAAAAATCTAAGCATCACATCTTACCGTCAACTTGAATTCAGTGGTTATAAGTAGTTTTAAAGACCACAGAATCTATTAAGCATAAAGTTGGAGTTTTGCAGATGGTTGGCGAGCTACTTACCAGACGAAGGAGGAGTAGATTTCCGTGAGTTAGGAACCACTTCACCTAAACTAGAGGATGAATTTGCTCCCAATTTACTGAAATGAGAGAAAGTGTTTGACATGTGAGATCAGCAACACCCACTCTTAAGAAGTCTACATTAATTTTAAACGATCTCCCAGTCAGACAGAGGATGCATGCAGATGAAGATCGTTACCTGGAGTGGAACTTGCCCTGTTTGGCTCTCTGTTCCTGGAGAATACGAGTGTTTTCGATTTTCACAGGACTGGGGATGAAACCGATTTCACAGCCTTCCTTCACCAGGCGTCCTATCCACCAGTCGTTGTTGAATTTCTACTCAGAATAATGAAACAACAACATCTTGAGCGCCTCCTCCTTCTCATGATTATCAACCTTATTTCCATCAAATATCATCTCTAACTGGAAACTCACCTCTTTGACATGGAGGAAGTCTTTAGCCTCAAAGGAGATGGCCATGCCTGGCACGGGAACATCATCATCGTGACACGGGCTGTAGTTGACATTTGTGCGAACAGCAAATGCAACTGGTTTGGTCTTCCAGGAAGAACAAAAGAGAAATGAGATGTGAAATCTCAAATGACAAATGAAAATGTCAGATTGTGCAAATGATTGTGAAATAGCGAATGTATCCTTAGTGGGGGAAAAAAACAGACCCATAACCTCAGAAGACCCACAAGAGAGCGGAGAAATGTTTCAATGCTGATCATTTAGCTGTATGTTGTGAGCTGTGATTCTTATCTTTGTGTAAGGCATAATAATTGACCCTAGGTGAGAGAAACAAGCTCTCATTTAAACATAGTTAAGCTATCTTTTCATGAATGATATGGCTGCTTGCACTGTCTCTCAGCTACAGGCTAAAACACTTACATTGTACAATTCAGTGATGCAACATGTCAGTGGCCATCATCACCTCAACACCGACAGTAAAACAGGACTCATGTCTTGTGTTTACTTATGAGTAGCACAAACAGCACTCGCGTAAATGGGTCATAAATCAACCTCACAGTCTTTATAACAGCTGAATCAATACAAACCTTCCTATGAGAACACTGCTGACCTTCCTCTTTGGGGCAAACAGTCCATTGAGATAATGCATACAGCTAATAAAATGTTTCCTGCACATGATACAACCACCTAACACTGCTTGCTGTTGAAATAAGAGAGAGAAACTTTCTTTCCAGGTGCACTTTTTTTTGCACAAAGCAAAAGCAAATCTCCTCTGTTCAGATCCACCACATTCTCTACAAAAAGAGCCCGAAAAACATTTAATGGGAGAACCATATGCGCGCACACAAGCCACCTGAATCTGGGTCTCTGCAACACTAGAAAAACTCACAAAAGACACACATCCCTTGAAGAATTACATAAACTGCTTGTGGACATAATCTTGGAGCCAGCCTGGCGGCAATGGCAGCAACAGTTGGCAACACGGTCATGCCCTCAACCAGATTACATTCGCTCTGCCTTTCACTGTGTGACAAACACGACTGGAGACGACTGAAAAGCCAAAACGAATGCACAGGGATGTAGCTTAGAGTAATCCGCCGGCGTAAACTCACATGCTAAATATTTACCTGCACATGAAAGAGAGCAAGATGAGGGAAGGGGAGGGTGGGGGGGCATTCAGCTGGAAGCCAAATTGAACCCACTAGATCAGAGCTTTGATGATGTAACGTCAGTTGGACTCTACACAGATTCTGGAAAATGCTTTCTGATGGTCTGATGGTCCTAAAGTCAGATTTTCACCTAAAAATAAAATATCCAAACAGGTTGAGCTCATTCTCAGCACAGTGTCGATAACATGAAGCGCAGAGTAACTTAATTAAAGAAACTTGAGCAAGTGGAATATATCTATATTTTTAAAGTTGCAGTAATTAACTTTTAGGCCACAGACTGCAACATTTTGTTTAATTAATTTATTTATTTGGTTATGGTACATGTGTTAGCTTACTAAATAATTACACATCCACAGTGGATAATATCCCATATTATTATATTTTACTTGGATTTGAATGCTTCTCTAATTTTTATTTATTTTTAATTTTTAAATCAGACAGCAAAGCTCAGTGAAGATCATCTGTGGAAACGATTCATCAGCAGCTCCGAGAGAAGCTTTACAGACGATGAGCGCTCTCTCATCATCACTTTCACTGTCCACTAATACCTCATTGAAATATAACAGGTGTGAAATGACGATGATAAACTATGAGGGATTATATAAAAATACATTAGTGAAATCCTCCGGGAATAATTTTCCTCTTGCCGACAGCATTGCAAATATATAAATATGGTATTTGTTTTTGTGCGTGTGCTTGCAATGTCTCCACTGGGGAGATAATTCAATTCAGTGTGTGCAGTGCCAGGACCCAAAGAGGACAGAGCGTCCTTGGCGTTTGCATGCATTGAGTCACATGGCTGCATTAAGGTAGAAGGTCCATTAGTACACGTATGTATGTGTGCTCTCCCGGTTGTCTCATGGACCGCTGCCCCTTTTCTTCCTCCCACCTGCTCTGCTCTCCTTTATCCATCATGGCCGGCTGCCACATGGAGCTTTCTGTAGGCTTAATGACATTTTTCAGACCTGTAGGCAGCAGCACATACATACACGACCTACATGCCACCTTGTATAACAGGTGACCGTGTGATTTGTACATCATGGCACCTTTAGCACTGCTGTGCAGTATCTTTACATCTCCTGACCAAGCACATGCTGCTCTGTTGTCTCTTATGTAACACAGGCCTTCATTATAGATGCCATATTGACTGCAGTGAGGGGGGGAGCGCAGAGGCAGAGGGTTAGAGACCAGGTTAGAAGCATTGGAGGAGGGGGAAATGGAGGGTTGAAAGAGAGGAAAGGGAAAGGAGACGGACAGGAGGATAGAGGACAAGAGTGCAAAAAAAGAAACAGTGGACAGGAAGTGAGGAGGAGACACATTCATGGAGATAAGAGGCAGAATAAAGATAAGACAGATAGCCTGTTCAAGAGAAGCCCTATCTGTAACTAGGAACCCTGGGAGGCAGTGCTATGGACCAAAGCCAATTAACACCACACGAGGCTCGTCACAATATCTCATCACGCCATGAATATTTCAGCTGATAATACCTACAAGTCCTCTCTGCGCTGTACTTAAACTGACTGAGCGAACATCTGCCCTGGCATGTAACACGCCACAGCTCCTCCATTAGCAGCACACAGAATCTGTAAATCAAGATTCCCACATTCTTTCACCTTGAATGTTGTGGATTGATTTGAGATAAATTCTTTTAAGCTGTGTGCACTGGCCTTCGGCTCTACTGGAAGCCTTAGGAAGTATTATTATATGATATAAGGGAAACCATAGCCTTCATTAATTTAGTATGAAAAGATATTTCTATTATTATCCGAGGCTGCTTCAGTATATTTTTGGTATGCACACTAATGATAAATGAAGGCTGGCAACGACTAAGCCTTTGCAGCTACCAGATACTATTGTTTTTGCCTGGAGTGTATAGTTGGAGATTTTGTTTTGTTTTCTATCATTTCTCAAGTCTTATCTTCATCACGTTTGTTTTGAAATGTATGTAAATAAGCAAGTCAGACCTCATATTTTATTCATTGTCACTGGTGAGTTAAAGCTTCTTAAAAGACAAAGATCAATTCTGACTCTGATCTACACCTACTGCATAAACCTTTAACGTTATGCAGCAAAAAACAAAGGAACACTATTAACATTAAAATGTGCATTAGCAAATTCTTTAGCCACTTGGAGGCAGCAGAAACAAGCTGTCATTTACAACATTTGACATATTATCTCTTTACTTTTAGCTCTGTTTTTGGTGTCTACCAACCACTGAGGCAAAAATGTGGCCCTTTCGCTTTTAAATGCTCCACTATGTTTACGAGTTACACACAACTCGGTCTGTCTGCTGTTTGGTGTTGGTCAGGTAGAGTAATGTGGATTTACCAAAGCCTTTTTCTGAAAACAGCTGCCTGTTGTGGCTGTAAAATGACACTAATTTGAGCGGTGAAAGTGAACCAAAAATAAAGTTAATTTGCAGCAATACCAAAACATACCAAAAAGCTGAGTGGAACCATGGAGATGCTGATAATTCTGCAGGCTCCTCTGTATGACTGAGCCCTTGCACGCAGAGAAGTAGCTTTTTCATAGACTGTAAACAAAAACTATTTATAATAGCAGCAGTTTAATAATTACAAGCCATTTTGGTTAACGGTCTGACCTTTATAGTAGCCTTAAAGACATGACACAAGACTAAACAGGCCACTAATCAAATACACACTACACAACTTTCTTCACTGTTTGACTAACACTCCATATAAAACTGAATTCGTATTCAAGGCTAATTAAAGACAGCAGGGAGTGTTTAATATGTGAGTAAATGTACATACATGTAAATTTTTGTACACTAAATGAATGTAATATAATATAAAAAACCCAAAACATTAAGACAATAGGAAATCTTTTATACAACAATGTAGCCATCAACTCTATGTCCACAACATACAAATATCAGTGGTACGTTGGGGACATCTTTGTGAATTACTGCTCATGACGGCTCACAGTCAGAGAGTCTGCACTTCCTCTGACCCCGGCTCGCTCTCTCTCTGGTGGGCAGACCTCTGAAAGGCTATTTTTTACTAGTCATCTGTCATGTAAAATGCCAACGGGCCAATCTCTGCCAGGTTATCTATAAAGCCAACTTATCTTTTTAATTAGTGAGCCAGAGAGGGTGGCTCTGGAAAATAACAACATAGATCTGCTGGAATGATTTGTCTTTGTCAGCTACAAGCTACAGAGACACAGAGCAGGAGGAAAACGTCTGCTAGAATGAATGGATAGCCAAAAGCTAACGGCTTACAGCTAGATGTCACAGACACTAAACACCCAGTGAAAGACAATTAACCAATTTTTCAGACGGTTGCTTCAATTAATATGCAAAAATAGAACACCGTCAGCTATCCAATGAACTTTAAAGCAGGAAGAGAATGTGAGCAACTGATGGCGAAACTACTTCAGAGATCAAAGGCATAAATCGTAACGGTGCAAGCCATTTGAGTGATTCTGTGGAAGTGTGCTCTGATTGCAATTCCTGTCGCACAAAGGCAAGTCTGCTCTGCCGTGTGTTTGTTTATATGCTGCTAATTGTGGCCCAGAGCAGACCAGGCTTGGCTCTGATAAACAGTGACTCTGTGAGTCCTCCGAGGCAACTAACCTCTCAGCAGCCCCTTACAGCCCTTTCTTCAACTTAGAGACCAGCTGAAATTGGCTCCAGTATCTGGCTCTCATAGTCATCAAGCTAGTCCTGCAGCGTTTTCCACAAATACTGCCACAGGACAAATAAAACAGCATATGATTTAACTTTATTGAATTTAATTTGAGTGCAGGCAAATGAGCTTGAACTCAAAAATATGAAACTTTACCCCGGGTCAAAATTACACCAACTTTATACAGAAACCTTGACCACACTGATCCCCTAAAGTGGCCCTGTCCCCCAGTTAATAATGGCTGGTGAAGCCCCCCCCTACCAGACTGAGAACATTGTAGGTAATTGTCTTGTCATTGTAAAACAAAACAAAACAAAAATTTCAAAAAAAGACATGCAGGCCTCAGAAGAGAGACCAAAAAGGAAGCAGACGCAGCTTTTTAGCTTCAAATAACAAACCAACCAGTGTAAAGTTTACATTACCATTTGAGTGATATCTGATAACATTGAAGCATAATAAACCAGTTCTTGTCTGTGCAAACACTCTTTTGGCATAATACAAACTCTTGCCCAGAACACAAACCTAATATCTCGAATCCTGCAGTTCTACATTCAGACTTGCTATCTTACAGCCACTGAAATAGCCAAAAATACTGTCCAAGGTCTAAAACTTCAGTTATCCCTACCAAAATAAAAGTATAACACACACATTTTAATCACTGGCGCCTCTACAATGACGTGCCCTCACCTGACCACCAGCTCGAATTGTTCCGGACACACACACACAGAGCATTTTATAGTAAGGTGAAGCAGTGTAAGTGACCTTAGTGCCACTGGCTCTTTGATACCAACCTTGGCCTTGTCGAGCTGTGCCTGAGCCTGTCGCTCTGCCTCTCTGCGCACTGCCTCCTTATCCTCCTCCAGGGACACATCGGAGTCTGATGGACGGCTGGTGTAGGAGTCGGCCGAACCCTGCAGAGACAAACATACACCAAAACTTAACTCCATCTATTTGTATTCACACTTTTCAAATGACAGGTGTTAATAAAGTGGTGAGCTTCACAACAACTTCGTCTGCGTTGCATTGGCCTCATTTTTCAAAGAAATGTTCAACTTCACAGTCGAGCATCTGATGTGCAACTTAAATGTGCAAACACACCCACACAGACTGAAGTGCTGAGCTCTCATCAACAAAGGAGTCTCGGTTGATTTCATGAAAAAATAAATGTAAAGGCTGCACTCAATAAAATGTAATTCCACTATCAGTCACATCAGTGCAACAACTTAAGGATGTCACAAAAGCTGATTGAATCTGTAGCAAATTATGGACACTTCCTCTTTTTCTGGGAAAGAATACCAAATGACACAAACAGTCATTTTTTCAAGGAATCACATCACCAGCTCTCAGCTGCTCGCCTGCATATTTGCTTTGATCCTTCAGAGACAAACAAGGGTCTGAGTATGTCTCTATGTGACATGTGGTCTCAATAGATCTACTCGAGACAAGCAAACTCACAAATACAAAAACACGCATGATGATCATCTTCAATAATTATCTTAGACACATTCCTCTGTGTAGTGAATCGGTGCACATTACTACATATTTGCATCGCAAATCTTTTTAAGCTAAGCTAGTTCGTCGACTTTCAGCATTAGATTAGCTGTTTTTTGTTTGTTTTTTTTTTCGTCATGAACAGATCTAGCTTATGGGGAATAGCAAACACATTCCCAATTTGTGAAATC
>JAQFJA010000013.1:7638583-7648648 GCA_029874485.1 Naso brachycentron | reverse complement strand
TATCACAGTTTGCAGTTGTCCAGTCCAAACTCTGCAGAGGCAACATGAGGTCAAGGTAAATGAAGGTGAAAGCAGACTCTAATTAAGTTCAGCCCTAAAGGCAAAAACCCCTGCATGCTGAGCGTGATGACAGTTGATCAGAAGTGTGAGCTGGTGTCTCTGAATGCTCACTAAAAATGACTTTTTCATCTGAAGCCTGCAACACGCTGCAATGAAAAAAATCAAGAGACTTTATGAAAACAATCAGGAAGCATTTAGAAGCGTAAGATGCTCCTTAATTTTATATAATACTTCTAAAACAGTGTGTTTATTGATCCGGTGTCCCTGCCAGGATTTTTATGCAGCCATAGGCCACTAATAGTAAAGTTTATATGTTTAATGTGTGTAATGGGTTTTAGTAAAGGCATCTACAAGCATATGCTGTACACAATATGCCAAATTAACTAAATCAAATGAAGCTATAATCCAGATAAGTAGCTTTATTTTGAGTAATTACAATAACGTTATGATATAACAGCATTTTCACTGCTGACAGCAGCTATCAGCTCTGTCTGACTCTGCTCTCTGAATGAGATTTGACAGATCAATGTCCTTCAGTTCTGCCTGGGCTGGGAAATGAGTGCCGGCATTGCCTTTGGCTTATCGATCAGTATACATGCACACAATGACGTCAGCAGGCACACAAAGGCCAACAAGGCTAGCTCACAAAACCAGCGTACAGTAATTGGACCACAAGAGGCGATCAATACAACATCCCAGTGTGTTTAACGTAGAAAAGATAATGACATTGCCATCAGCTGTTTGCTTGGATTATGCAGTTAAAGAGTCACCTTGTATGTCACAGTGTGACGACACTGGTGGTAGACTAAAATCTGATTATGCTGCTTTTACATTTTGCCTTCAATAATCTTACTTTGATATGTGGGTAACCCTCACTGGAACCTAAAGACTTTTTAAAGAAACATCAACATTTCAAAAAAGCCAGAACTTTAAAACTTCTAATGTAGGCAGGATTTTTATTGCAGGGCTGCTTTATTAGACTACACAAAAAACTGGAATGAGTTTTTAGCTTGTTTGCTTAAAAAAAAGTACAAATTGTTGCTCGGCCTGGGCGATAAATTGTTTTTTATCACTTACTTTAAATTTGTAGTTTAGGTTTTTGGTTACTTTCACTTGCTATGTTTTGTCAAATTCCTGCAGCTTCAGTGCAAAATAATGCAAACAACTTCCCCTCATTGAAACTACATAGTGCACTTTTAAAAAACAAGTTTGCACTTAAATCCCAAAAAGGAAATTCAGTTTACTTTATTGATCCCAGAAGGGAAATTCACTTTGCTTTTGTTCATTTTGGTTTTTAAAATAAAAGCAAGTCATTTGTATTTTTGTTTTTTGAGATTTTATTGTTGTAATTGTCACTGTTTAATTACGTGCTGGATGACTGACTCATACTTTTTATAGGTATACTAAATTCCTTTGCATCATCCTTTTTTTAAGAAAGAAAAGAAGATCAGAGAGATTTATCACAATACAGTATTGTGATTCTGACTCCATATCAGGAGTGAACACAGGAATCCAACACTCGCACGCTGGTGGTTCCACGAAGGCCACCACTCACTTTTAAAGTAAACCAACCAAAACAAAACCTCTCCTCTCTGCCAAACACATTTGTCAGTGTAATAGCACTGAGGATCACAGTTTATCTGTTTTACATCAACAGAGGATCATAACACCGAAAACATCATAACACGAGACAAAACAGTGACAGGTACAGTAATTAACTGATTGATTCTGATCCCAAGGATCTTGTATATGAGAGAAGCGGTATCCAACATCATCTTCAGTGTTTTGTTTTCTGTCAAATGTGCTATTACAACAGTAAATGATTCATACAAATGATGTTATGGACAGCTAGTAAACTTAAAAAGATCACTAGGGCTACAGTACACCACAATTAGATCACCGAAGATCTGTCAGAAAGGTCCCTCCAAAGATGCTTTACCTTGCCAAGAATGCTATTACACAAATTAAACTCTCCAAGAGGACCTAAAGTGCTGGTGGATAAATCTCAGTTTCCCTGGAAGAAAAAAAAATCCCCTCATGAAGTTCCCATTTCACTTAAGGCCTACATATTTGTTGACCCAAAAGTAAGAAAAAAAAATGCAGTTCAAGGTTTTCAGTGAGTACAGCTTTTAATTACTGGATTCTGTAAATGAACCCTTACAATCTAAACTTTTTCAGACAAGATTTTGTTACCTGACATACTTTCAGTAAAACTACGTGTCAGCTAAATGCCTAAACTGCAAAGCTCATTCTTTTTGTGGACCCGCTGAGATATGTTCTTTGCATTGAGTATCAAATACTCTTGAGTGCAGAAAGTTGGCAATGAGTGCACGGGTAGTGTGTTTACTTATTCTTTGATCTGATTTCTTTACATGAAACACAATTTTCTCAGTCTAGACTGAGTCTTGGAAGGGAAAGCTCTTTTCCAGCTGTTTTAGTTGAGATCAAATTTAAACGTCTATATCATGGGAAAGGGGCTTTCCATGCATGTTAGAAAGTTTGGCCTATTTTGTCACGCAAGAAAAAAGAAAAAAAGGACCAAAAAAACTTCAAACGATTCCCAACTGTAGTGACATGAAATCAAGGTAAAGCTTGAATTCAAAGCAGGAATATACTGATCTTAAGGGAAAACATCCAGATCCGACTTGAGAATCCACACTGGGCCTGATGTGACCGTGATTTACGTTTAATGAAACCCCCCGAGGTTGGCAGTGAGCATCTGACTGAGGTTACCTAGCTACAACACAAGCCAGGCCACTTGAGCATCGGGACCATCTCTAATTACAGACACTGAGCGAAAGTAAAGCAGTGAGAAAGAGGGAGAGAGACTGACAGACAGAGGGAGTATGACGGGAAAGAGAGAGAGAGAAAGAGGCCCCAGCTGTTCTGTTTCCTGCTGCCTCTCTGAGCGACTTGAGAGTTCAACTGCTGTTTCCTACATTTCACCAACAGGCATCCCGCTAGCATTCGTATTAAACCTGAAAATAGAACTGAACTTGCGCACACATCATACAAATAAGGCTAAAACTCCTCCATTTTTTTGCTCAAATGATAGTAGCGGCGTGAAATCTAACAGCAAAAGCCCAACACTATTAATGTGGTATTAGAACAGTCCATCTCCAGTTGATACTAAAGAGTAAAGTTAACAGGTGAGTACAGCTTACCCTTCCCAAGATGTGTTTAGTCAGTGGAGACAAAGGAAATTTGTCAAGCACGCCTAAGGGAATGAAGATCATCTCAGAGTTGGCGGACAGCGAGTGGAAGCAAAGCCTTGATGAGCTCAGAAGCGCTGACATGGACAACAGTGTTCAGCGTTTGGCGGCTGCAGTGCAGCGAGTGGCACTGAGTCACTTTACGCTCGCTGAACACATCAACACATCGGCTGTCCCACTTGGAGCGATAGGAAAACTCTTCAGCCGACAAATTGGGGCCGTTGTGACCAATACAGTCACGCATGGGTCAGGCAGAACACAGGCTGAGGGCGATACACTTGCAGTGTATGCAAACACACTTTCACACTCGCCGAGTACAGTGACTCCCCCCTGCCTTCTGGTGACAGCCAGATATGATGGATGTAAGAGCAGATCAAGATACACAGACACACACATCATCATACACATGAGTGGTTTTGGCAGAGAGCTTGGGCCCAGTCATTTTCAATCAGTTAAATGGACGACCTGATATCTGGTAATTTAGTGATTAGGGTTTGGATTACACATGCACACACATGCACATCTGTGCACAAACACTCACACGAAAACTTGCTTTTGTCACTGGAGATACTTAACTTTTTGTCTGAAGACTTAACCAAACCCTAAAGGAGTAATTGGGCTTCCCTGTTCAAAAGGCACAAAAACTACAACGACCAGAATGCACTGTACTGCACAGAACCAATAAATGCTCCCACTGGTGGGTGACTATATAAATAACTGTATTGCTCTTTTTGTCCGCTTTGATTGTGTGGTATGGATGGACCACAAACTTTCATTTATTTGTGGAAACCATTTATTGCACAGGGATGAATTTATACCTTACCTCAAATAAGTTTCAAATTTTGCACAGTTAAGTCACACTATTTAAGTTAAAACATTAAGCAGTTCTAGCTTTTATTCTGAAATTCCCTGAGGGTGATTTTTGTTTATGAAATGATCCTGTTTTCTAAATAATAAATATTAAAAATGAAGATTTTTTTAAAGTCAAAATCTCCTGCCATTGTGTGCTTTCAGTCAGATAAACTATGCTAAACATTAACGACACTATGAGATTCTTTTTAGTCCAAAACTCTTGAACATGTCATTAGGCGTTCATGCGACAGAAACCTTTAAAGTACTGCCTTTCTTTTCTGCACACTTCTGGACTAAAAGAATCATTTTAATGTGTTGTTCTGAGTCACTGCTAATGGGCCGCAAATTCGAACACAGTGTAACTGTTTGAGCAGTTCAGGGACAGACGATCATCTGCCGTGTGGTCACATGCTCCTCTGTGTACTGTACATCTCTACAGGAGGGAGGGAACGATCCAAGCTGCACACAATAAGGGGTGATTGCTTGTGTCCACTTGATCCCCTGACTTACTTTATAATGATTGCATCTCTCGGTAAGGAGATTTATATTTGCTCCAGCCTTCAAACAGTCCAGCATTTAGAGTATGACTGACATGAAACACTGTCGGCAAATGTTCAAATTTGCTCTTTATAATCTGGATGCATAGTACAAAGGTAATATTAAAGGGAGACTGTGTTCAGCAGCAGTGATTGCAAACCTGCGGCTTTAGTTTTGCACTCTCCTTTAATCTCTGCTTTTTCTCTTGTGAATTACTGGATTATCTGTCCTCTTAAAGGTCCCCTGTGGAGTTTTTGACCACTAATAGCGCTACGGAATAATGTTTTTACAAGATCCTCATTTTGGTTACAACATGCACCCACACGAGGAGACACAGGCGTATTATTCTGCAGCTCTTTCTTCCTCATTACTTTTCTATAGACAGTTGCTGGCAGCAATGTTTAAGTAAGTGAGGCACTAACACAAGCAGTAAAGAAGCTGAATGCAAGCAAATAATGATGGATGCAAACAATGCATCATTTAAGACAGAACTGTGTGTCATGATAAATAAATATAATGAAACCAATCTGTCATACCTTAAATACGTCAGCAACATTTTGGTAAGTGACAAAGACAGAAAACATAACTTTGTTTAAAAGAAAAGTTCTTAAAACAAAGCAAGACACCACTACTCACAGGCAGACACTGCTTAATTTCAAGTCATAAGGATCAAAAACACGAAAAAAATGACGAAGATGAAATCATTCTGCTCCAAATTTTCTAAATCAGCTTTCAAAGATGAGATTTAGCAGCATGAAAGGACTCTTACACGAGAACTGTTGGTGGCATCTACACATGGAAATAGAAAGATGACCCTGCAGATTGTCTTTCACCCAGAGAAAAGCTTTGTGAGCATCAATGCCTCTCTGACAGACTAAAAGGCAGTCCCACATGAATCCATGATTAAAAACTAAGCTCTCCTCATACTACGTGCATTTGCGACAGAATAGGCCCATGTAAACAGACCTCACAGACAGGACACCGAACCGCACTATAGAATGCACAACCACCGAAAAAAAAGCAAACAGTGCTACAACTAATAGTACAAGCTCTGGACAGAAAGCAAAGCTGTTAGTTTACACAAAAACGAGAACAGGTTGTGTGTTGTTTTTTTCTTTACCTTTGGCTTCTTAGACATGCTCGTTCTCCCACAATGCCCGGGACACCTGTGTCGCCTCTCCGTTCCACAGCAACTGTAATGAATTATGCAAATCCCCTGGTTTTTGTTCAGAGAACCATGACCCAGGGGTGCAAGCAGCTGACGCCTGGCTTAAAAAAAGCCAACCTCTCTGCCTCAGTCAGAGAGGGATAACGCAGACTGCTGCTACCTGACTGGTTGCTCTATAAAACAACTGGTGTCACTGCCACAGTGAAAACTAGAGGAGAGGAATTGAGATGTGGTCATCCTCAAGAGCCTTTCTACTAGCAAGTGTCATGCCTCATGTGGAGCGAAGAGTCTCTCTGGCAGATCACACACACACTGGCATGCATGGGTGAACACACACACACACACAGTTCAGTGTTTAAGCTCTGCGGTGTCATGGTTAGTTCTCAACTGTTTTTCTTCAGCTGGCTAGCCACTAAGCTTTAATTTGATGGTGTGACATCTGTTGCATGGTCAACTGTACTCCATGACGCCATAAGAAGCTGTGGAAACAACACGTCAGATTCACAAACATACCCAAAAACTCAAGAAACACTGTCAGCAGACACATGGCGGTTTGACACTCAGCTTTTGGAGTGTAGTTAATGCAGAGACGCTGGACTGCAGTGTCCAAACTGACCGATGAAGTAAAACATGCGACCTCTTGCAGCTGCACGTCTGTGGCCAGACAGACAGTCAGGCAGTAACAGCACCATCTGGAGTCCTAATCCGCCTGGCAGTGCCTACTCCCATGATTATGAATGTGGCCCTCAAAGTCATTATGCTTATTGGATAGACGAATAGATACGTGGGATCACTGCACCACAGAGGCGCTGCAACTCTATCACATAAACGTGCTTTTTCTGCATTTCTACTTATCAGTAGCAGAATGAACTAAAGTAACCTTGATGATTTCAGGAGTCAGAAGACCTTATTCATTACACATTACCATCGAGCCAAAATTCAATCTGCAGACAAGAACTATTTACCAAATGCAGATTAAAATGTATTAAAGTGAAACTAACATTCATACTTCCCAGAGGATGAACAGTTTTCAATTAGAGATGCACTTTCTTCAATATCGCCACATAGTGCATAGTTGCACAGAAAAACTCATATCATTATGGGTAAATTGCTGTTAAATTTGCTAATCATATTCATACTCTCCAGAAGATAAGCCTGTCTTTTACATTTTTAGGTCTACAGCTGCTAAAGCTTTATTAGCAAAGACATCAGGATGCAGCTCATCAAAGGCCGTGGCACACCACAATAACGTCAAAGGCTAACTGATAAACACTTTGTATAGCCTCATGTTAACTTAACTGATTTATCTTAAACACCAAAACTGACTATAAAAACTGTAAAGACTTAAAAAACTACAGCCAGCATAGCCAGTCTCATTCTCCTGTCTCCTGTGTGAAACAGAAACACCTAGTGAATACCTCATCGAAATTTTCATTCCATTTTCATAATTAGTTGAGTTGTTAAAGGCAAAGAAAATTAAATGGCAGTATTAGATTTATATGCCTTTAAAACCTGGAGTATTTAGCATTTACTTCCCAGATTGCATTAGCCATCTAGACAGACAGGATTAATTACATGTCTACTCCTTACTGAGTTAGGAAAGCTAAATGAAACAGCATCCACCAAAAAAACTAAAAATAAATAAATAAATTAAGACGTATCTTATATAAAGTAAAAACTGGTAAAAGGTTTTGTCAAACTCAAAGGCTTTGATGATTTGAGTAGGCTACATTAATTAAGTCTCTGAGGCAGCACTGTGACATTGTTTTGCTAGACTCTAAGGTACTTTAAGGTACTCGACTGTCAGATCTATGCGTGCAGGAATTATCAGGTTCATTACGAGGACATCGAGCTGCGCTGCAGAGAGCTGCAGTGTAACATATGTGCCATATGGGTGGCTTCAGCAGAAGTGGAGCAGTGTTTCCCTCCGGAGGAAAACACATAAGTACATCTCTATCTATGCACGCAAGCACATGTATAATATACTGGACAAAAACACAAAATTTTCACGGTGTCAAATATGAATGCCTCTTCAGAAGAGCACGACATATGGTGTATATGGAGGAGGATTTAGCCTCAGGTTCATCACACCATGACTGTGTCACTTGCACCTGACGTTCGGTAACTCGAGTTAATGGATTACATAAGAAAGAGGCTGAGCTGAGTGGCTGGAGGTCATGCGACGGCAGAGTTAGACAGAGAAAGTGTTTGAAACTCCACAGACATACAGACAGTAGATTTTGTAGTAAACCATAACTCCATCACATCCTCTCCTCCCTGCCCCACCCCCCTTTTCCCCCCAAGTAGCTGATTTCATCCTCGCAAAGCCACTCTCACTCTAATCTCCTCTGATCCGTCTGCACCGGCAAAAGAATCAGATATCAGACTCACACATGTTGAAAAACCCAGGACAACATCATAGAAGCTACTAATTTACCTCCTGTTATTATTATGATTACAATCAAACAGTGACGCATTTTCTTGGCGATTTAGCCTCGATTTGACCCCGTTTATAATTCAACTCATCAACATCAGTCACTTCCCTTCCAACTCGGGCAGAGTTGGCAGACTGACAACCAGATTTCATAAAGTGGGCATGTAGTAGCTTGTTGTTATATAATACCTAAATCTCTAAGCCTCTCTCTGGAATAACCACTGGGCACAGGAGCATCAAAAACCAGTGGGGAAAAAACTGCAAGAGCCGCACATAATCTGTTAAACCAGAAAATCTTATCAATAGTGATGCAAAAATGTTACATGGCTTCCAGTTGGTTTGAAAAAAGAACAGTAGAGACAGCAAAAGCCGCACATGAAGGAGTAACTAATTCAAGAACAGAGGAGAAACTCCATCAACACGCCTCACTTACCCATGAGACATTTTTATTCTTGGCGTGTTTGATCATGGCAACGAGGGCGGGCCGGTAACGTGGAGAGAGGAGCCCCCTCCTCAGCAGATTTCAGCCCCACAGCCTGTTGTGTGAGCAGGTCTGAGCAGGATCAGGGGTGATGGCCCGAGGTCATCATCTGCCCTGCAAACCTGCGAGCCCAGATTGCCCGCTCTGACTGAATCCAGCATCTGACAGCAGGATCACACCACACTTCACGTGGCAGAGGGCGATGGCAAAGTTCTCCTTCCTTCGAAAAAGTCAAGATCACAAAAGAATTATCCAGCAAAGTCAGAGTCTCTTCCTCCTGACAGCGCACAGTGACCTGATGGACTGATTATGTATTCACGCTTAGTATGAATATGAAACATCCCAGCAGGTTTAACCCCGCCCTGCTGAGCCTGAGCGCGCACCCAATCACAGAGCAGATCTTTGTGGCCGGCTCCTGTGGGTGAGCTTATAGAAGCATTAGGATGAACGTACTGATTCTCCGGAGGAAAGGATGGGGCTCACCGCTGACTGACAGGACACTGAAACCTCTCCCAGGAAAACTGGGAGTAGCAGAGGGAAACTTACAGTAACTGACCTCGTCTTCATCTACTGTACGTGTCTCCTCCACTCAATACCCTTTCCTCTTTTCTCTTTCATCTATTCTCCTTTCCTCTCCACCTACTTAATCTTACTTTTCGTCCTCTACACTCGTCCCTCCCTTCCTCTATTTCCCTCTCAGGGGTGCGCCTCCTAATGTGGCTGGTACCTGTAGTCATGGCAAGTCTTTGCTGTGAGACAAGCAGCGTGACAGAAATGGCAAAAAAAAAATTTTTTTAAATGTGGCATTGCTCTCTGAGTCAAAATTAAATATATTCTCTCAGGTAACAGTTTAGCCTAGAAATGGCCTGACCATCTCCCTTTTAACTCATGTTCTCAACGTTTTCAGCCTAACCCTCTTTTTTCTTTCTTTTTTCTGATGCAAACAACTCCTCATTTATGGCCAATAGTCTTTTTGCAAGAGTCGATCCAGATTACTTATAAAAGATTAGTGAAGAGTTCGAGGACATCCTTGCTGATCTGAGTAGCTGCACTTAAGTGGAATTGAACCACAGAAAAGATACAGATCAACAGATCAGTGGGTCAGTATAGACAGTACATGAACAACCAGAGTAAACACCGCTTTTCTTTTACCTGAAATAAAAAGATTCTCTGCACTTCAAATCAACAGCAAGCAGTGTATCATCACGGATTTTACAGAGACAGATGAGTAGATAAATACTTATCTATCTTTATTTAAACTCTTTTAAAATATACTTTAGATTTTCGAAATTACCAGTGTCTGTATCATATGTTTATGTCT
>JAQFJA010000013.1:7589507-7605149 GCA_029874485.1 Naso brachycentron | reverse complement strand
TTTACAAATGTGTATTTTCAACACTTAAAATCTTTGTTTTTATTTAAAAACAACTTTATACTTATGGCTGACATTAAATAATCGATGTATGCTTCACTTTCATTAAAACCAGGGAACATATAACAATTTGAAAGTCATGCTTTTGTTTCTACCAAAGCTGGAATGTACCTGCATCAGCAGTAGGGGTAGATTTTTTCAATTGAAGTACTGATTTTGTTTTAACTATTCTCAAAAGTTTGTATTTGTCTTTTGAATTATTTTTATTTCTTCCTGTCCGTACTTTGTCATAGTTGTTGGTTTTAGTGCACCTTAATGCTGTTTGCTTCTTTACAAAACAGAAAGATATCTGAAGTCTAAAAGTTCATTTGGTCCCCTGTTGTATTGTAGTGTTTCCAGACGTCTTTTCCTCATCTCTTCACTCACATATTTTAACTCATTTATTCTTTAAAGGGGACAAAATATGCTAAAATTTGACTATCATCAATTTGTTTCAATACTTTTGGGGGATATCGTGATAATATTGTTATTGTGACTTATTTAGGCCTTGATAATCAGGCAATAATGCAAAAGATTTTCAGATGACACAGACATATAGCAAAGTACAAACAAGGATATTTGAAATCATAGTTGTATAAAGCTGTTATGTTGCTGTTTTGTCGTCAGAGAAGGGGTCTCCTGTGTACTGAGGTGTGTGAAATAAAGCAGCATGACAGACGTGATGCTCTCCGTCCTTGATATGATTGATTTCTTATAAGCATTCAATTAACTTAACTAATAGTGGCAAACTCGCGTCCACTTACTGTTTTCTGAACTCAAACAGCTTCTTGGTTTCTTTTTATTCTTATGAAAACTGTTTTAGTCATATTCATGAATGTCTCAATGCATCAAATCAAACATTGAGCTTTTAGTCTATTAGACAAAAAAAGGGCAAAAAGAGAACAATCCAGTTTTTTTTTACTAAATTTCTTTTATTGAGCATCTATTTACAATATCTTGAGCCAGGAACAGACTGTTGAACAGCCCATGGAGAATCATACCAAAAATCAATTGAGAAAAATCTGGTTTATTGTATCAATAAAACATCCTCAGCTGTCTTGATTTTTAACCTGTGTGTTCTGAAAATGTTGTTGGTTAGGCTGATTGGTCATAAGAAAAAATAATCTGTACACATTTCACAAATCACTTAATCATGTAAATTTTGTTATACATTGATCACTTATATTATCTTGTCCCTAATTTACTTAGTGCGGTGCCAGTGCTGGTGTGAATTATTGTAAAATAATTATGAGTCGTTATCTTTGATCCAGTCCTCTTTATGTAGAAAAAAACCCCCAGCAACACTGCAGGGTGCGGAAAATCGCGGTCAACGATCCAGGATTAGGACTAAAACCAAAATGAACATCTGTGATCATATCGTTTTTTATAGTGCTGTAACCACTGATCTCAGGTCCATCTATGCTTGTTCATTCTGCTCTATGTTGGCCACCAGACCCTTGGTGTCTACATGGGATCGCAGCGGATTATTGAAGTATAACTTGTTGTCAAAGGTGTTTTCTCCCAAGACAGGCGTGGGTATCCGATTACGGAAGAAGAGGAAGGCACCGAGTCCAGCCACGGCGATTACGACTAAAATTACAGCCACGGTGATGCCAGCAGACCCGTGGGGTTCTTCTTTAACAACTGGGGCTGCAGAGAAAGAACATCCAGGAGTATGAACACCTACATAACTCAAGCTTGAAACATCATATCCAAAATAAAAGAAACTCACCGACATATGATGGCTTTTCTGTAGGTGTGATCACTGAAAAAAAAGAATAGTTTATCAGTGTGGGTGACTGATGGGTTAGTTGAAACTACATATGAGCTGATTAAATGTACCTTTAGCTGTTTTGCAGATGTAGGGCCTGTATCTGCTACAGCCATTTGTACTCCACTGTCCAGTTTCAGAGTTAATGTCCACACATGAGTCTGACTTTGGCATCCCTTTTTTCCAGTTGGTGTAGTCCACAACACTGTTATCGATCCACATCCACTCACCTACAACAAGGAAGCTTGTTACTTTATAATCAGAGAGGGACAGTCAGACCCAGTGAACTTCAGCCGCAGTCTGTGCCTCACTGATATTACCAGCATCTGATTTTACAGAGAAAATAAATACTTGAATGATCTTTAAAAAACAGAATATGTCAAAAAGTTTCCCTCAGGTCTGTCTATGGTATATTCATAATCTTGAACTACTCTCGGAATCAACTGCATTAAATAACATTTAGTTGGTTGCACAATAATTTTTTAAAACTATTTCCCTTGCTGCTATTTTGTTGTCTTATACAAAAAAATGGCAGCCAGAAATTACATTTTTACTTGTTCTGTGTCAGCATGAACAAAAGTTAACCATATTGTGTTACGTTTTATTATTTTAGAATTGTGTACAAAATAACCTGCAAATATTTTTCTGGTGTTGGAGTAATTTTTTATAATGTGCAAAAGTGTAAATATTTTTTCATCCATGACAGTTTGAGGACTCTTGCAGGGTTTTGGAAAATCCTTGGAACAGTTGTTATTGTCTACAAATGACCTTTCAAATATTGCCTTTTTAATACTTGCAGAAAATGTAATGCTTGGTTTAGACTTGAGTCTAATGATGGTGATTCATTTAAAAAAATTAACATTTTAGTGCTTATGTGCTTATTTAGAATGCTTCACTTCAGAGGTGTGGACTTGAGTCACATGATTCGAGTCACAAATTTGATGACTTTAGACTCGACTGCAACTCAACTTGGACTTTAACACCAGTGGTTCATGACTTCACTTGTACTTGAGCCATTTGACTTGAAAATACTTGAGATTTAAAAGTACATTTTTTAAAAAGTGTGCCACAAATCGATATATTTCCCTTCATTTCACAAATCAAGTAACCTTGACACTATTCATTCCCAGGAAGTTGACACTTTTCCCCCCTGAATTCACTTTGCTTGAAGCATTCGACAACTTCCAGCCAAGTTGAAGAACAAACCGTAAACAAGTGGACTACGTTGTCTCTGTGTCTTTACATTATTTTAACAAGTGAATACAAATTTTAAAATGCATTCAAAAAAATTGTAAATTTAATAGATTGTAAGAATGGTAATGACTTGTTCAAGACCTGAAATTCAAAGTTTAGGACTTTGAACTTGACTTGGTACTTGAGAGCAAGCTTGACTTTCTTACATTCAGGAAACACAAATAAAACAGCATTGAGGCTGACTGTAACTTCAGCAAACCATGGATGCTCACCTTCATGAGATTTGTAGAGGCCGATCCAAAAGGTCTTGGCACCATCCTGTAGAAGCTCCAGGTTGTTTTGTATGAAAAGAGCTTCCTGAGGGTCCTCAATGCTAAGGAGAGAAGCACCTGAAGACAGCAGTCACAATATTCGTCACTGTCAAGACTGGAAATACATACAAATTATAATTTCTTAATAGAAATTCCTCAGAACATACCCATTTTTAGACATTCAACAGAGGCGTGTGCCCAGTTGTCCACCACTGAGCTGAGGAAAACGTAACAATGGCCTCTGAAGGGAATCCAGGCTTTTCGCTTCTTTGGTTCGGGACACTTTCCGGGGAGTTGTGGAGGCTCAGTGGGAGCAATGTCTACAAATCAGACATGAGATTGCATGGCTAATCATCCTTAGTGTTTGGTTATGTGTGGTTTAAACTGCAGGAGAACTAACAGAGGTATTGTCTGACCTGGTGACTTCTTGCAGAGGGAAGAGTAGGTATCTGTGCATGGTGCAGTCTTCCATTTTGTGTCCACATCCATATACACACAGCCATAGTTGTGTTTAGGCTCTTCTGGGCCCCATTTGGTGTAAGATAGCAGCCAGTTATCAACCCACTTGAACCGCCCAGAAGTCTGTGAGAAAAATGTATTACTTCCATCAGTGGAAGTTTAAACTACAAAGTCTGTGTCTTAATTTGAAACCCTGTTTGACATGATGGTATGCAACAAGTAGGTGTTTTACCACATTGCTGTTGAGCCCAATCCACACAGGCTCATTGTATTTGGAAATCTGCAAGGTGATGTATGCCTGGGTTATAGGATTCAGGATACTGGCCAGCTCTGCATCATCTGCTTGGCACTGCCTCCTCGCCTCATCCCATCTCATCTTCTGGGTCACCAGTTTATAGGAGTCATTGCCGAGCCTGTAGAAGGCTTTCGGTGACACAGTTGTGGGCGCGACTACAATCTGAGAATCTTTGCAGACAAGACAGAACAAAAATCATTCAGCTGAGAAAGCTTTTAAAATTAAAAATGCAGCACTGAATTCCAAATGACTTGCTAATATTTCACATACCGACGTTTCTTTTGCAAATGAAGCCATGTTCTGAGTGACAGTCCGCCACCCTCCACAAGCCGGTTGCTTTGGAAAGGCCGCCCACTGTGATCACACAGTCATATGTCTATCAGGCAGAAAAAGGGCCATTAATTCCTCTTAACTGCAGCAGTTTTGAGCATTTTGATTTTTTTTACACTTGCTTTCTTTTTCTATGACAATATGCACATTGATTTTTTTGGGCACTCAATCTGAATCAGATACCTTTGTGATAATGCTTTTGTGAAATGTGTTTCTCTTTTACTGAACTAATTATTCTCTACATTGTCTGTTACAGAATAGTCTGACTGATGTTGTTGTTTTCATTTGTGCTAAAACTATTCTGAAAGCATATGACCATCTCATTTTTAATCAACACTGTAGGAGAGAGAGAGAGAGAGACAGGAAAAGCTTTGAATACAGAAGAGGAAGTTGAAATAACCTCATCCATAAACGTATACTGTCCCTCAGGCACTGTTGTTGGATGCCCTTTGGCCCAGTTGGTGTATGTCATGCCTTTGCCATCCGTCCACACAAAGTGCATCTCCCAGTTGACGTCATTCATGCCAATCCACAAATCCCCATTGAATTTAATCATCTGTGTTGTTAGGAAGGCTTGAAAGGAAGACACAAATCTCAAATTAAACAGCCTAATTTTTGGTCTGATATCACACTTTACCAAAAGATGTTTATAAGAATTTGCAGCATGACTCTCATTTACTCACCTTGCTCTCTCTGGTTGAGGATAGAAACCAGATTTCCTCCCTGGTTGATGCAGTACGTCCTCGCCTCCTGCCAGTTCTTATTGTCTTTCCCCTCAATAAATTTGTAGCACTGTGTAAACAAGAGAAATGTAAACTGTGTGTTAGAATAACAAACAAAATAAAGCCTGACTGATATAAGTTTTTAATACATAATATACTGTATCAGCAATATGTGTCATATTAAACCGTTTTTCAGGCCAAACGAATGCTTGGACTGGTAATTCAAAAGTAGTGTAAGTATGTAGTTTGTCCAGCAGAGGGCAGTCCATTTTTTTTAGTTACGAGTAAGTGAAGTGTCTAGTTTTCAGTGCACTGATGTTTCGAATGAAATTTTTTATGGTGTAATATATCCTGCCTCCATGGCATATCTTTGTCATGAGTATTTGGTAACCATATTCAGCTGATATTATATTATCGGTCGATATACTGGATATCGGAATGTTTTTGCTCCCTGACATCTGCAATGGCACCAATCCCATATTGGTTGGGCCCTAAAACAAAGTGACAGGAGGCAACTAAAACAAATTTAAGTACATCAGAGAGTTTTAATCATATCTGGAAAATAAGACGTAAGACTTATCAAAGACATGGATGCAGTGACATAACTTTACCTTTCCTTGGAAAGCTAACCACTCTGGTGCACATCCTCCTGTAGGAACAGGTGTCGGCGCCACTGTTGTATTGACAAAATTACTTCTTCTTTGGCAAATAGAAGATAGCTCCATACCACAGTTAATGTCATTCCAGTATCCTGTGTGAAGAGTGTGCCGAGAAGAAAGAATAAGCAATAAAAAGACATTAATTATTAGGTTGGGTTAAGTTAGGTTAGCTAATGAAACTGACAAGTATGGTGTGACTCACCCATGCTTCTGTAAATCGTTACACAGTTTTCATCATTATTGGCAAAGTTGGGCTCGTTCTTTTCCCATGCTGCGTATGTTACAGGGGTGCCGTCTACCCAGCTGAGGTGGAAAAACACATTGAGCAAGATGTCACAGTCAAAAAAATGTATTTCTGTTCCAGATTTTAGATTAAACTTTAACAGAGAACTGATGGAAAGTGGCAGGGAAACCCGGTATTGTGCCAAAACATTGTAGCATGATTTACCTAAATGATTTATCCAAGTTCACTGTCATGCCAATGTAATACTGTGAGTCTGAGCCTTTCGATATCTGTTGGGATATAGAAACACTACATTTAAGCACATATTTTCTGCACTTTTGCCACCACAACAGAGCACATTTTCAAAATCATGCAAAATGACATTTTAACTTTACTTTTGTTTTTGAAAAATGTAGTCTGAATTCTTGCCTGTTTCCAAAGGAACTTCCTCTCACTCTCCCCTGTGATGACTGCAAGTTCACCAAAGTTCTTTTTGCAGAAGGATCTAGCACTTTCCATATCAAGGTGGTCATAGTTGATGAAATATTGTGTGTCATTGTATATAAGCCAGCCGTCCTCTGTGGTGTTGTATACTGTGAAGGGAACAAAAGGGGCATCAGGTGTAATACAGATACAGACGTAACAGAGGCCAATGGGAAACAAGGTGAAGAGTCTACAGACACAGTAAAAGCCCTGAGGGCAGTTCTTGCACACTGTGGTGCTTTGTGCTAAATGCTAATGTCAGCATGCTAAGGCATGTCACATCAGTCGTAATAACTGTCTGTTCATAATCATCTGTATAAAAACAGCTGGATCCCAGGTCACGAGAAACGTAATTTTGTTGTATCATATGGTGTATTTTTTATATGGATATGGTGGAAAATGAATAGGAATGTAATATTTTATTTTTTATTTATTATGTCCACATTGTTATAGTTGCTATCAACTGTTTAAGATTTGACTGGCACTCTTTTAATGATGTGATGTGCTGATGTCATCTTGCTGCGCACCGTTCTATGATAACAGAGCAGTGGAGACGGTGATAACACTATACAGTGTTTTATTAAATTATGATTAGACTTATACTACAATAAAGACGAGAAACAGACAATTACATTAACTCCAATTTTTGTAATGATAATTAATCGTCAACTAAAATTTCATAATCGCGACAGCCCTAAATCTTGGTTAATTGGAGTCAGACATGACCATATTTGGATGAGAGGGCGGAGCTAGAAACAATAAGAATAACTATATGTATGTTTAATATATGCATAATTTTGAATCTTAATGTAATTATGATATCCATCAAAATTCAGCCTGTATAGATGTCATGAACAGATAAATGATTTATAGAGATTGTTAAGAGAACATGTTTATTTTTGTGTGAGAGTTGTGACTTTAATATGGGGGTCAACAGAGTTTGACTTTGATCCAGTGCCTCAAGTTGTCATTCAAGGAACTGCAGTTTTTGGCACCGTTAAGATTTCTGTTTTTTCACTCCTGGAGGTTGCTATTGGGTAATAATGTAATATCGTGTTGGCATTATTGCACTGTTTACTATGTTTACCCTTTAAGTTAATGTATGCTAACATTCACTAATTAGCACAAACCACAAGGTAGAGCTGAGGCTGTTGGGACTACTACTTTTGAGATTCACACAGAAAGCTAAAATGTTAAGGGATCACAGGTGGCATCAGTCATTATTCTCTGAGAACCATGAATGTTTGTACAGAACTCTTTGTCAGTCCTTGTCAAAATTGCCATAATTAAGCTTTACACTCGCTCGACTAAAAAGACAACTGGTGAAAGACAGATTTTAGTTCAGTAAATCAAGGAAATGCTGCTTTGGGGATGGGTCACTGCTGAAACTTACCTTCTGGAACAACGGAGGGCGTGGGTTTGGGAGTCACACCTGAAAATACAGGAACCAGGAAGCAGGAGTCTTATCAGAAGGGCAAAGACCTAATTTCATCTTCAAAACAACTGTGGACTACTAAACTAGAGCTCAGTGACGAGAGGGTCAGTGTTACCTTTGCGTATCTGGCAGATCCAGTCATTGTAGGCCTCACAGTGCCGATCATTCCAGTGCCGTCCGTAGTAGGAATGGACTTCTGTACAGTGTTCAGCCTCATTGTGGTTGTTCGGTTCACCATAGCCCCAGTTCTCATAGTCTGACTAGCTCATGTTTTTTGGAAATACACATGATTAGGTGACGGTAGAGAATGACAGTAAATAAAGTTTATTGTGACAACATTTAAAAGAAACGTACAGACGATCCATCGCTCCAGACAAAACCTTTGGTGCCCAGACTGAAGCCAATCCAGGCTCCGTCAGAGGAATGAAACCTTAATGACAGCAGAAAACACCAGTACTGATTACTTGATGGTTGAGTGGCATAATTCTGACATATACAAGCTGTAAGGTTAACATACGGAGCATTTTTCAGGTCCTGCGAGCTGTGTATGCTCATCAGATCCCCACCAATAGCCCTGCAGAAATCCAGTGCTTCTTGCCAAGTTTTCTTGGCTTTCTTTGCTTTTTGGTAAACCTTTTATCGTGGAAAAAAAAAGTCATGTGTGACTGTGAGTTTTATGGGCTTAAAATTGCACAGAATGCACAGATTAGTTGAGTTTGGCATCCTACTTTATAGCAGATGTTCCTGTCGCCAGCGGGGGTCCAGCCAGGCTCACAGCTCAGGGCTGGGGTGGTGGGTGGGACTGCTGTCACTTGTACTCCCTCAGCTGGTTTCTTGCAGATATACTTCTCCTTGTTGCTGCAGCTGACAACATCCCATAATCCAGCAAAAACCCCAGTTGTCATGGCAACACATCCTTGGTGTCTGTCTTTTTTCAAACACATCAAAAGAAATGAGAAAGATATAGATCAGCTCAAAGATGTAAAAATCATAATCAATTAATACAATTAATTTGTGTCCTGAGTAAATAATGAATGTGGGTAAAGATAAAAGACAAAATATGTAAGGGATAATGCCCTTCGAGGTGTCCATTATCAGAAATGAATGGACGACGCGGAGGTGTCGGACGTTTGCTTCCGCGAAGTCCATTCATTTCTGATAATTGACACCTCGAAGGGCATTATCCCGCTTATACCATGGTCACTTACGAAAGAAATAAATATTAAATCAATTATTAATACGTTAATGTTGTTTTTTACCGTTAAAATCGTAAGTTTTTCACAAGAAGCGGCTGAGTGGACTATTTAATATCTCTCGTTGTGACGCGTTGCCAAGGTAACCGGCTCTGGCCACAGAACCTGCAGCTCGGTCGGCCGCAGCTGTTATATTAGGCCTAATCAGTGGAGGGAAGTGAGATGATTGCTTAACGTTATGTTACGTGATACAAAGTATCATTTCAGAGGGCAAGTGCACCTCTTACCGCTTGTGTGTGTCCAGAGGATGATGCGAAATTTTGTTTCAAAGAATCAAAGTCCACAGATAGTTTCCTAAATCGTTTTTATTGCAAGAATTATTATCCACCATTCACTCTGATCACTAAATGTGTATCAAGCAAGTAAGTCTATCCTAAATCATTTTTATAAATATTATCCACCATTCACTCTGCATCAAGCAAGTAAGTAAGGTAAGCAAGACAGAAAACAGGCGACGAACTATTACTATACGCGAAGCGTCGTTGTGATAAATAAACTGTGAAATAATGTTAACATATGTTCTGAGTTTCTGTTGCCACGGTTACCAACTAGCGTTTGAGCCAGCGCAATAATTTAGAACAATCAGGCTGTTTGACCGGAACTTTTTTATAGGTGTCCTACAACACTTTTTAACGGACAACCTGCAGCCAATCAGAATTGAGTATTCACCCTGACCATGATATAAGCAGTGATAATGAACAAAATCTGGGAAAGAAATTATGCCTTTTACACAAGGCAACAAAACCGTTTGCATGACCCACCATGGCTTTGGCCCAATCACTGGTAATGGAGACAGGTTTAAGGCCATGCATTTTGATTTTCTTTACTAACTTCGCGAAGGCTTGAAAAATATCCTCTCCCTGCGTATGCCCTTTTAGAGGCAAAATCACAAGTACCTCCTCTTAGGCACTCATGTCCTCAAACACCGTTCTGATGAAAATACACGACTGTGCCACATCTGTTATGTCTGTGAACTCATCAAATTGAAGGGAAAAACACTCACAACAGTCAGTTTTCCCGTGATGCCCTCACAACGTTGTGATACCATTTCTGGACAGCTGGATGTACTTGACTGCTGCCATGATTTCAGATTTATTTTTAAAATCTCTGAACAGCGAGTTCACGGCCTCCAGAGATGCTGCCTTCTCCATCTCACCATCTTTAAAAAAGGCTTTTTATGTTTCACAACAACCCGACTTACTCAATATGATGCGATGGTGGCCGATTTTCCCCTTGTGTTAGGAAAAATGGACTGTTGCACTGCTAGTTGAGATTTCTGTTCTTAAATCTTAATTTTCCGTAGCTCACTTTTGGCTGGAAAATCCCTCTCACAGGTTTTGTGCATGGTTTTAAAGTGCCTTTCCAGGTTTCCCTTCTTCCCTAGTGTGACACAGGATTTGCTTATCAAGCACAAACATTTTGAGTTTGACATGACAAAGAAATAATTCTCTTCCCATTCTGTGTGAAAATGATAGTCTTCCATTTCTCATCCATTCCAGTAGCCATTATTTTTGTTTAGCTATAGCCTACTAAGAATAGAAATGCTACCACGACAAATCAGCAAATGCAGCCTGGCTTCATAGGTCTCTGCTCGGCGCCCAGCACAGCGTGGCGCGTCAGACTGTTTTATCAGTTCTCCCAGGTGCTTGCACTCATAATAAGCCAACCAGTAGGTGGCAGTATGTGACGACTAATAAACACACCGGGACTGACTGGTCGAAAACAGACACTGACACTTCAAAGCTCTGTGTTGGGGATTGTTTGTGATACATACACATTATTTTAAAAAAGGATTTTGTGATCGACCTGTAAGAAACTGGTGAATTGACCAGTAAATCACAATCAAGTGGTTGGGCCCCACTGCTGTACACACTACATATATTTTTCTGGTCAACAAAACATTTTTCAGACATTTTCTCTGTGGCTGGTGCTGACTCTCTCTTGCCAGCTGTACTGCACTGTACTCTATGAGAGCAGAATTTCTTTTGTATGTGCTCTTTTTGTTTTGTTTCGTTTCCTTATTTTTCCTCCTCTGTCCTAGCTTACTTGTGTTGCTGTAATGTGGGTTGTTCCCCTTGGGACTTTATGTGATTACTTGTTTATACTCTGAAAATCTATAAATAAAGTATTTTTTTTTAAAAAAGAAAAAAAGAAAGCCTTGCAGGGGAAGGGGATGTATGCGGCGGTGGATAATGTAGGCTACAGAAGGCTTACCCTTCCCAGTTTTTTTGTTGGCAAACTTGTGTTAATGTAAAATTGCCTGGGTCATTATAGTATTACTTTGTGTGCATCTGTCTGTGTGTGTGTCTGTGTGCAGCTTTTGTCGCAGCCCGTGTGTAGGCTAAATAAATACTGGTCATATTTCTGTAGCCGATCATATCCTGACCTGGCTGCAAAGCATCATATCAGTAAATGTCCCGCCAATCAGAGGCAATGTAGCGCAATTTTAAAAGTTACAACTAGCTAGTGTTGATTTTAGCTAACAAAATGGACATACAGACATTTTTCAAGGCAAAAGAAAAATGCAACCGTGACACAGAAGTCAGCAGCAGCAGTCGCAACACTGGAACAACATCTGGTGCACCTGCTGACATTCGACCACCTGTTACCCGCACGGTGAGGAGGGGTGAGACAGGGGCTTGAGGATGCAACATCCATGAACTGGCTACTAACATTAGCCCTGGGAACCCGACTCACAGCAGGTCTAACATAATTGACCTGGGAGAAAAAGACCGCATCCATGTCAACCCATCCTGCTGGACTATCCAAAAACGTTTTCGGGAAACAAAGACATTCGTTTTCGTCCGACTACCTCAAAACCTGCAACTTCATTGAATACAGCAAAGAGGCTGATGGTGTATTTTGTTTTCCTGCCAGCACCTTCAGTGCAGCAGTGGCCACAGAGATGCTGCTTTCGTGATCAATGGTGTAAGAGACTTGAAAAGTATTTTGCTCAAGTTACAGAGACGTGCTGAATCATCGTCACATCGGCAGTGCGTGGAGCAGTGGTACTGTTATTTGGGAAAAAAACACTGGATCTGTTGCTGGACTTTCAAAGAGCATCTGTTCAATGCAACAGGGAATACACAGGCACTATAGTTGATATGTTGCTTTATCTTGGCAAGCAAGGCCTTCCACTTGAGGCTGTGATGAGAAGGAGGCAAACTGTGGAAACTTTCTGGAGCTGTGCAGATGGTATTCAAAGTGTGATGAGGCTTTTAGTACAAGGCTAAAATGTCCCTTCAACCTTGCTAGCCCTGACACTCAAAATGAATTGGTGGAAATAGCAGCGAAAATCATGCTAAAGAAAATCATTCACAGGAAAATGGATTTTATACTGTTATTGTGGATGAAGCACGTTCCTTCAATCAGGAGCAGATGACAGTGGCATGAGGTATGCAGAGGGGCTGGAAATAAAGGAGCGATTTCTCGGATTTGTGGATTGTTCTGAAGGATGGCCATTGCAAAAAGTGTGGATGCAGTCATGAAATGTGACCTCGTAGGTGCAGAGGGTCTGATCACCCAATATGCAAGCCTCCTCTCCATCAACCCCAAACTTGGCAGTGGTGACAGCAAATATCCCAAGCTTATCCACTGAAATCATCAAAAGGGAACTGATGTCTGGGCATTATCCAAACTACCCAAAACTTGGCTGCCCTCTCGTTACATGTTGGCACTGCAACATATGAGAGATCGTTCTCAGCAATGCGGCGTATACAAAACTGGCTAAGAACAACAATGCATCAGGAGAGACTGTCAACACTAAGCTTGCTTCACGTCGAGAGTGACCTCACAGATAAAGTTAAAACAGAAGAGATCATTGATGCCTACAGTGCCAGGACGAAGCGTTGCATATTGCTGTGTTAAGGTAAGACAGTATTTTATCATTAATTTGGCTGCTGTGCCTTGACATGCGCACTTAATTTGCCCTGGCTATCATTCAGTCTTTTTTGGATGCATTTAAAATGGTTTTCAAAAGAGACAGAGAAACAGACAAAGCTGTCAGTTCACTCAGTGACACCTGAAGTGTGTGAATTTTGTTCTACGCTGGTCTGTGGTTTAATACCTTGTGCCGTCTGTTCTGTTTCATGCCTCTCCCCTGTTGATTTTGAGTGATTATTCTAAATGCTCTGATTACTCAATGCAAATAAATAGCTTTGTTTGTGATAACAGTTATGTCACATCATCCTTCATGGTTCAAACAAGTATGATCATTGTTCGGAGCCTTCTGAAATCTCAGCCTTTTGTGCCGCCTATGGATGTATGAATACCCTGCCTGGCCTGTTACCTTTGCAACCCAACTCCAAAAAAGTGGAAGACAAGGGATGGATGGAGTTGAATAAAAGGGTATCACCAACATTAATCCTCTTCTGGCCCTTGACTCTGACAGGACCATAAACTTGTGGTTCAGGCTGTAGTTGGGCTCTGTGACAGAACTGTAGGGTCTCATACCAGGGGTTCTGCTTAAACGGGGGGAGGTCAAAAAGAGCATGACCATGTTCCAAAAACAGCTCCTTGTATTCAGGAAATACTCCTGGAAATACTTTGGACTGGCATCAGGTGTATCTCTCATGACTAAGACACCACACTTAGGGATTTTCTTGCCTACACCTGAAAATCGAGTTCCAAATAGCCAATGTGAGGGATTTCTCGCCCCTAAGCTGCACATAGCCATATCCAGTGAGATTTTACAAAGAAGCTCTTTGATAGTGACCATGGACCTGGAGCCTCATTTATAAAACTGTACATAGAATCCACACTAAATGTTTGCATACGTACAAATGAAGAATTAATTAATTAATTAATACATGGAATTAAGCAGCTGATCTCTGGTTTTGTCCAGTGAATCATGGGCACAGCAGCCAGACAGGCACGGAAATGATGTTTTCTGACACAGTGTTTGAGGGTGAGCTGGACGTTAAAAATGCAATCAGACTGACTGATTAACCTACAGAAATGATTGCGATAATCAGAGATAACCCTCGTCCTGTAGCTGATATATATGAAAAGGGAAGTTTGAGACGTGTACATGTTTTTTTTAATGAGAAGTGAAGACGTTTTATTTATTGTGAGGACAGAGTGAGAGCTGCCGCTGGCTTCATTTCCAGGCTATGATCATTTATATAGTTCATACGTGAAGGTGGTGAAGACGCATCGGGTGAAGTGGTGAGAAGATGGCAGCATGTGTCGGCCGAGTGCACACTGTGTTTGCCACGCAGTTGTGTTCACTGCAGCCATACACATATGTGACAACTTAAATCACACTTGCTGATCAATGCACAATATTTGTTCTTTATTGCTGATTGATCCCAGATTTCGACAACAGACAATTATCTTTTCATCAGTTACCAAACAACCCGCCCCACCGTGCCCCCTCCGTTCTGTCTTTGCAGTGCAATTTAATAAAAAATGTGATTACAGAACATATTTGAGATTTTTCCTTTTCTGTTTATATATATTATATACTTTTTTCTTTTTTTAAATTAATTAATTTCACCTGGGTCACATATGTGTGAGGTGATATTTTCATTTAATTTCACACAGTGGGGTCAATTTCTCTCTCAATTTCTTGTGTCTCGTCCCTCTGCCAGCGAGTCACGATCTCTCCTTTCTTCAGTTTATGTGTGTACGCATGGGTCAAAATTTGCGTGGAGCACCACATATTCCCACGCCAGCTTTGTGTTTTTATAAATCACAGTTTTTGCTTAGGATGAGGCGTACGCCGTCTTTTGTGCGTACGCCACATTTATAAATGAGGCCCCTGGGGCTTGCTACTGACATCACCACTAGCTGAAAACAACAGAGGCTCAGGGACATACAAGTGCTTCGACAATCCATGAAAAAAACGCTTGTGTTAAAAGATGAAACAATCGCCAAATGTTGAGTGGTGTCTACTCATGTACCGAGACAAAAACACGAAGTTAAACAGCGGCGTATAAGCCAGAAACAGCTGACTGTTTGTCTCGTGAAGCAGCTCTCAATACTGTTTATGAGCACCTGGACAGGGGAAGATTGTATGTCCGTATGCTTTTTATGAATTACAGTTCTGCTTTTATTGTGATTGCTCCCTCAAATCTGACCAATAAGCTGCAGCGTTTTGGTCTGTGCGATGCTGTTTGTGAGTAGATATTGAGTTTTATAATTTTTTGACCTCAAAGAGTCAAAATTGGTGATGAAATGTCTGATGAACTTGTTTTTAAGCGCTGGCTTGCCACAAGGTTGTATTCTGCTTTTCTCTTTGTACTCATGATTGTGTTGCTTGTCAGCACAACAGTTTGATGGTTACGTATGCTGACGACACTGCTGTCATTGGGCTCATTAACTGATAATGATGAGACATGCTACAGATCTGAGGTCGGTCTTGTCAAGTGAAGTGAAGCCAACAACCTCATTTTCAATCAATCAATCTTTATTTGTAAAGCACTTAATCACATCTACAGACATTTCAAAGCGCTTTCACAGGAAGAGAAA
>JAQFJA010000013.1:7523940-7536812 GCA_029874485.1 Naso brachycentron | reverse complement strand
GCTCGGGCTCGTGTTTTATTTCATTCGCGTCGCTCTCTCTTTTAAGTCCAGTTTGAACTGAAAAGTTGCAGGGAAAGTTGCAGCGGAGTAAATTCGTCCATCTCAGTTCGAGCTTGAGCCGCCTGACCGAGTCGCTTGCACACACCACTTTCGGCAGAGGCGAGTCAGAGCGCCACAGCTAATCATCTCATACCGACGCCAACTGTTGCTAAGAGGCGCTGCACAGACCGATCATTATCCTATAAGAAAACTACCAACAGCTACAGACATGGTTTACAATTGACTGTTTGCTTGAGAACAACTACAGCAGCTTTTAAAGATGTTGGTAACAGTGGAGAATATTTGTTCATTGAGAGAAGAGAAGAGAACGGCACTGAAGGCTTTTCTCAATGGAAAAGATGTTTTCACTTTTCTCCTGTCTGTCTTTGGCAGTTTGGTTTACAGTTGATTTACATTGATCTGATTGGTTGAAGTTTGCCTGTGATAGATAATAGACAGATGGTTCCTCCAATCACCTGCCAAGTTTTTTTTGAAAGTTTTTGCCTTTTTCCAAATAGCTTCGAAGGACGACTTCCCAGATGGTTTTGTGTAAGCAAATCAGTTACGCTGCCTTTTCAGACATTTTTCTTCCTGTCATTTTGCTTATCAGTAGTAAAACAAACCATACCACGATAAAAGTACTTTATATTTGTGATCCACTTCAGATGAGTTTGCTTTGTGTTTCTTACACATTTCCTTCGCTCGTCTATGATGTCAAATTCCTGATTCCTAAACTGAACTCACCCCTTAGAAGGTACAGATTCTGCACATATGTCGTCACTGCAAACATATCATTGTGAATGTAATCTGTGATAGCACAAACTGCATGTTCAGAGTCTCTTTAGCTCAAAGTGGAGCAGCTAAATTCAATCAGGTGTGTGATCTTTGGAAGAACAGAAATATACTGCAGCTAAGTCCTCTGTAATTTGTTAGTTAATCATATGCATGCATGACAAGCACTGAGCAGAGCTCTGATAGGTGCCAAAAAATGAATTCAGTGAGTTCCCTCAGTATGCAGCAGTCTTAGCCACACATGGAAAATGTGATAGTCATTATGCATCTGACAGAGTTCTGGAGCTGAACACGGCTCCTCTTCACTCCAGCTCCGCTTCTGCAAACCAGGAAGCTGTAGGTTGATTTTGGCAGCCGTCACAGGCATTTTTCCCCCTTTCATTAACAATTTGGACTATGAGTAACAGATTTAGAAAGGTTTTATTACTTGTACTCAAAGAGGAGAAATTAGAATCCCCAAATTCATAGTAAAATTCATTGTTAAAAATACGTGTGTGTGCTGCTGCCGGAGGTGTTGGAGAACTTTTAGTCTTCGTGGAAACTCTGGTGCGTAAAAGTTATCAGTTTGTATTACAGAAGTGTGATGTTGTGTGTTATTATAAGGCTGAACACACACACACACACACACACACACACACACACACACACACAGTGGAGGAAATACGAAAGTAAGATCTAATGTACAAACGTGTTCCCTGCTGAGCAAAGAGCTGCCAAAACGAACACAAGCCTTCTCACAGGAGGAGTTAAAGGAACGCAGGTGTCTTGGAGCGCTTTAGCTCCACTCTGCTATTCTTTTATTTAATCCCTAAATCAATGACTCAGACCCCCTATTTGAGCGCCCCCCTGAAAGGGGCCTAATAGAGGCCATACTGGAGCCCTCCTGACATCTGCATGTGGGTCACGTCAAGGACACCGGGGGTTATTATGGTGTGTGAGAGCTGGAGGGGGACAGCGATGGGGTTTGCTGCTTTTCCTCACTCTTAAAAGTGAGTCAGAAAAGTCACTGACACTCGGATGATCACAGGCCAGATAGAAAATAGCAGCTAACTACCAGCACATGTGTTGCACTGGAACAAACATCACAGATCAATGCCTGCTCTTCAGGTTAACGCCTGGAGTCACGGCACTGCTGTTTTAAAGATGAGAAGGTTCGGACACAAGTTTACAGGATCTCTCTTGACCGACTTTGATTTTTAAACCATCTCCCGCGCTGTCATTTCTCTTCCTGCTGTCCAGCGCTGAAAGATGTATTCAGATCATTTACTGAAGGTGTCAGTCCACTGATTTCACAAGTCACAGGCAACTAACAAACCATGAATAACACTCAGTCTGTCAAAACAGTTGGATAAAGTCCCCTGTGGCGGAAGTCTGAGGAAGCTGTGCGAGTGACATCATTCTGGTTCGAGATTAGATTTTTTTTTTTTTTAACAAAGACTGCATTACTGGCTTTGGCTTGAAAGGTGGGAACAAAAACTAGGGGAGGTCTGATGAAAAACGCAATCAAGTTGCATTATGGGAAGTAAGATCTTGACTCATATCCAGGACTAAAAGTCAGAATATCACAGTAAATTGCAGATAAATGTGTGTGACTCCTTCATGCTCATCAGTTGTGATCACTGTGAGGCATTTGCTTCCATTAGTGAAACGTGTTGAAGAAATGCAAGAGGACGTGATCTCATGTTTAAAGTTTGTGAAAACAGAAGTGAACACTGAAAATTGTACTTCAACGTGAATTAACTGATCTTTTCTACCGCCTGGGTGCAGTTTAACAAAATGCAAAATCACTGACATTATCACGGTACGAAATTAATAATAATGTAAAGGCACGGCAGCTTATGAATGCATCAAACAGACATGCAGCTAATGTTGCTGCATGTTTCACTCCATCAGGCAAATGTGAGCTTCTCTCTTTAGCTTCAATGCTCTATGCTCACCAGTTAGTTGCTAATTCTCTCTGTGTTTTGGTGATCAAGGTGTACAGTGAGTATACACAAACTCTCTTACTGAAAACATCGTCCTGAGCAGCTGAAATGGAAGCTCAGAGAAATTTGACCAACCAAAACTGTTAAAAAGAGGAACCTGGCTATGGCTGTTTTGACCAAAACTAATGGCTAACAGATGCTAAAATGCTTTAAAGAGTCAAGGAGAACTGCAGAATCAGGTGATAATTTGTGGGTTTATCACTACAAGCAATACTTATTATATTAAACATGTTATTTGAATCGATCATTGACATAAAATATTGATTAATGGGCTTTTTAAGTATCAGAAAGATGATTTATTGGATATATTTATCCGTGTTGCATCATTTTCAGGCTGCATCTCACAAGAACAAACTGAAATCTGTGTAAACATTATCTCTAACTGTCAAATTAATCCAGTAAAATACAAATTTATATAGTTTTATACTGAAACACTGACACCCAAGAACAACAGCTCAACATAATTCTCAACAGTGCGCATAGCTGCTTTCCAACATTATTTCTGATTAACTAAATGGTATTTTTGTCTCAAAAATAAAGTGATAATTCTTCTGATCTGCTGCCATTTTGCCTTTATGCAACGGCTGAATTATAACAAAGATAAGACAGTGTCCGAATGTCTGAGTACAGGAGTGATGAAGCAGCTAAACTCACGATTGTATATGCAAGTGCACATGCTCTTATGTCATAAAGGTGTGTGTGTGTGTGTGTGTGTATGTGTGTGTTAACATTTCCCTGCTGTATCTTGTCCCATACCTCCTTTTCTTTATCTTCAACCATCACACATGCACACACACTGTTATCTCCTCCAAACCCATCCATCTACTTCCTGCTCTTCTTAGGACCAGCTGCGTCTCCTCCGCCTTCTCCCACTTCCTTTTCACTCCCGTCCCATCTCCGGGGATGAAATACCCTCTGGCACAGCGCCTCCTGCTCTTCCAGCTCATCCAGCATCACGGCCTTATCTCTCCTCCCGTCCTGTCAGGTGGTGTGAGATTCACCCAAAACCAGATACCAGGATAATCCCTCATTCCTGTTCTGCACATTATCTTGTGGTAACACCTCCCAGACTTCAGCTTTAAACCACCTGCTCGAAAGTCTCTGAGTGAACTTTCGCTGCACAGAGAAAATATGACTTAAACCTGATATTAGAAACTGAGACGTGGAGCTGGTTTGTGTAAGCCACTGGCTCACATCTGACTATTTTAAATCACATTATTATTCATTGTTTGTGGGAGTCTGCCTGGGAGACATCATTTATAGTCTCTGCCTACATTTTCTTTCTCTCACGCTCACACTAACTCTTAATCCTCTCTCTCCTCTTGTCACTACATTAACTTCTCAGTTTTAATCAAACGGACAGAGATGTTTTCAGGGCTCTCCATAGCTTTTGAAATACTTACAAAAAGCTTTCAGTGGGGAGGACACAAGCTATAGGACTTTAAATAGAGCCAAAAAACGACACAAAGAAAAGTTAAAGGGAGTGGTATATTTTTTAAATGAGTGCAGAGAGGAGCAAACAGTTTGACTTTGCAGGAGCCAAACAGAGCTCGGTTGTATTTATACTGAATGGGCATAAGTAATCAACAGGCAGCAGGTGTGTGGCAACAAATCAAGACAATCAAGAACAGGTGTTAAGGACGCATGAGGCCCTTTAAGGGAAGGAGGAAGGAAGGAAAGGTATAAAAATAAAAGCTTGAAATGCTTGAAATCAGTTTAAATCACTTTCTTTGCTTTACACGTGGAGGAACAAAGGATTTTTATGTTGCTACAGCAAAGCTATAAAACAACTGATTTCACCGTAAAGATTATGAGTAAAACACGAGACTGCAGTGATGTCGAACCCACAAGCCAATTTTTACTTCCTGATTTTTACCAGGCAATCCTGTGTTTTACTGCTTGTCTGCACCATTTTAGCAGGTGGCTTCAGTAAGTGTTTTCCCAGCTCTGTCTGCTCTCTGCAGCAGGTGTTTGACCCGCTGGAGACGCAGGTCAGGCGCATTTGTGTTTGGAGCTTCTCCAAGAGCTCATTAAACAGAGAAGGTCAATGTGAAGCACTTCAGCAAAGACTTAACCTGCAATAACTAAGGTGCTATGGTAGGATGTAAGCAAACAGCTGATAAAGGGCAGCGTTGGCGTTTATTTGTTCTTGTGTAGCCAGTCCTATCCCCACAGTGCGGTGTCAGAGCTGGAGGGAGGTTTGGATGATCTGAGCTAGCGATGGTGCCCTTCAAAGACAGCAAAAGGGGAGGAGAACTAAACTGCAGGCCTAAAATCACATCTACATCCCACGAGACAGACTAGCCTTCATTTCAGTCATTCTCGGGTCTACCTGATGAATGTAAACCCTTAAGTCAATCTCTTTTAGCTCTGTTTTGGTCTTTACCAAATCCTGAGGGCTCTTTAGCTGCTAAATGCTACAATGTGTTCAACAGCTAGTCACTTACTTTGTCTGTCTGCTGTTAACTAGTGTACACTCAGTTTTTGGAGCTTTTTTGGTTCTTTTTAAAGATGTTGATGAGCTAAAAGCTTCATAAAACTACTGTAACAGCTTGATTGCACAGAGTATGTGTGCGCACGAGTAAATTGCAACTATTTCAGTAAATGCTTGTGATCCCACGGGCTGCACCATGCAGTTTAAAGTTGGACAGAGCAGATCAAGTCATGCAGGAACAACATATGATCAGGTCAATTTTCAAAATAAAACACCCTGTGCAGAACGCGTTTTGCCCGACTAAATCAATGTCGCAGCTTGTGGTACCAGACCAGAAGTCAGAAGCAGGTCAGAGGACATTTTACCACCACTACAAGAGGCTCATACTGTTCTTGGTAAACAAACTGCACTATTCTGGAATTCAATCCATTTAGTACTTGCTCTTTACTAGACAAATGACTGTTTGTAATTATCAAGATTAGAACGCATTTAATTAAACCACAGCAACAGGCTGCGGGCTGCAGCATAAAACTGCAACAAAAAATGGGACAAAAGTCACAATTTAACCACGCAGCCTACTCAGCCATGCTAGAGGCATAAGTCAAAATACACAAGCTTCTGAAACACGCCCGATGGGACATAAAGTTGTGTGGAGGACGGAACAAAACCGCGGCACACACGCGACGTTCTCGCAGACGTAGGTGTAAGGTGAACTGCAGCGTCAAGCGATAATTTTCTCTGGGTTTACATTACACATAATCATTTGATCCATTTGCTGATATAAAAATATTGAATAAAGCCATTGTAAGGACAAGATACAGTTTAAACGACTGAAATAAAACGTGATTTGATGGACTTGGAGAGAAAATGCAAACATTGACAGCAAAGAGAAGCACATAATTGCACTTCTGCTCACATACAGACAAATATGTTTGTGAAGACACGCTGACTGCAAAGTCTCTAAGCCAAAGGAACGTTTCTGACAGCGGTATGGCAGACAGTGAAGAAGGCTTTGTACACTTCACAGAAATATTTAGAGATCAAAACCTGCCACACAAATTTGAGAAAGAACTAAGAGGCAGAATCTGAGAAAACCACAACACAACACTATTAAAAAAAAAACAAAACCCAAACCACAGCAAAGTACATAAAAATCCTCCTCAGACATTCTGACAAACACACTGCAAAGTATCACATGACAGCCTGTATTAAATGTGTCAGGGTCTGACAAAAGCTGGCTAGTAACATCAACATAACCATGTTTGATTCCATGTTAACCAGGATGGATGAGGTGGCGGGTGAGGTGTCGTTATGACCGCAGCTGAAGGCGGTTGTGAAGACGGGGAATGCTCTTTGCCAGCGAAACCCACCGGACCGAACCGATCCCCGGCTGTGCTGACACAGCTGGTTCCAGGCACAGACGGCCCGACACCGTGCTCGGCTCCAGGAATGTTCCGGGCCTTGCTGGAGAAACCATAACAAGTGCAGGAAATAGATTAGCGCACTCTGGGTTCCTCACCGGCCACAAACCTCCTGAGCCCGGCCCCTCCAAACCCACATGTGTGGGAACAGGAGACGCAGCAGCGGAGGGAGTAAGACCCCCATCCAGACATCAGTGCAGGTCCCAGGAGGACCAGCCGCACGGAGTAATCAAGCCTCCATTATTTCATGACCAGCCCTAACTCCTACCTGCACACCAACATGCAAGTTTCCAGTAAAAATAGCTCAAAATACATTAAAGCTACTCTGCAATGCACGGCATGAAATGAATACATAAATACACTCACTTGAATTCATTCTTTAATATTCTCACTAGGACTGTTGGGATAACTGCAAAAATTAATTACCACAATATTAACAAGCCAACTGCAGAGCATGGTAGGCCACCGTCACAGTGATGTCACCTCACCGCACCTTATGCTCAGGCGGAAACAATGGCAACTGCTCTGACACCTAACAGGTATGTAAATGCCAGTATATACAGTTCATATACACGTGTACATATTTATACATAAATCCAATGTCACTTCGGGAGCATTTCGGCTTTCAGCCAAATCACCGCTCCACTTCTCCCAAGCACATTATGTTTTCAGTCAAACAGCCATGCGCAAACGAGAAGACAACAATAAATCCAATGGCGGACTACCGAGCTGTGTTTCTGCTGCTGACTCTGCTGAGTTTATTAATGCTCCTCCAGAAAAATGTAGATTTGTTGCACCATTAAATTCCGACAGTTGGTCAAAATAAGACTGCTAACTTATCATCTTCACATGTGGCGTTTGTCTATAACGTTAGTTCAGCGTCACGTTATAACGTTAGCTACTCAGCTCTGTTTTAGCAACACCTCAGTAACTAGAACAGTCACATAATTTTCACACTTGTCTTGCCTCTTTTTAACGTTACATTGCTCCTTGGTTACGGACTTCAGTTTCTTTCTGGGATTCTTTTTTGCTTGTGATGGTGATAGAGGGTGTGTAACAAGACCGCATACTGTGCTATTGAGCCACCCTGAGTAACTTCGGTTGGATTTTCTTCTCCGCGACAGCCCTGATTCTCACAGGTAATCATTGGTTCATTACAACTTCAATTTGACAGGACGTCTTTTTTTATTTATGTCCTTTGCCTCAACCTGTCTGAGTCTGCATATATCTTCCTTTACAGACAACCATTGGGTAAACTTAACATACACCACTTTGCTCAACTGCTCTGCATTAGTAATTTCTCAAAAAGTTCACTTCATTCAACATTTGAAACAATTTTGTGACTGAAACAACGTAAGTGAGGATCTAACAATAGCTGCGACCCTATCATGTTCATTGACTGGCATGCTAACTTGCTATTGTAGCTCATACAGAGGATTGAGATGAAAGTGCAGTTCATAGTTCCTCTAAAACTATAAACCTTGCACGTATAAATTTATTTTTGCTCTTCAAAAACACACCTGTTGCAGATTTTAATGCTTCCACTGGGGAGTTTAAATGATCCTGAAATGACTGTTTTTCCTGGGAAAATCTGCTCAAGTCCAACAAATTGAAATATCTCCCGTCATATTTTTGGTGACAGACTAAATTAAATTTCCACAAATCCTTTAGGGTTGAGCAATTGAAGGAATATATTGGCTACAGGGTGAGATAATTTCCAGTTGTTTTGGTGGTAATTTTTTATTTTATTTTGATAATTTGATGGTCTGCCTGAAGAACTAGTGTGAGCCACTTTGCAGTGATGGACTGCCAGCAACGGCAGCCTGGACAAACAGCACGAGGAGCCAAACATTCACTTAAAGCAACATTTTAATCTTAAAAGTACCTTCACACTCGGTTCCCACTGAAGTTTTTTGGATGAATGCAGGACTGAACTGCCACTGACAAAGACGTGGCCCAGAATTTATAGTTACAAGGTTTTTGTGAGTGGAAGGTTTGTTGTGTGAGTCAGGTCAATGACCGATGACTTTTCCAGCTCTGAAGAGGGCTGTTAGAGTTCAGCCAAAGCTCAGGTAGATTTCTGTTTTATTCTGATGGCCTTCTTATGTCAACCCCCCACAGCAAAATAAATATGTTTAAACTCGAGCGCTGTGAAAGCAATTCCGGCCTGGAATCCACTTGGCAGGAAGAGCGATGGGATTAACATATGAATTCAGTCTGTGAAGGTAGTGATGTGTGTGTGTGTGTGTGTGTGTGAGTGAGTGGGTTACACATTTCCACTTGTATACAAATGACTGGAAAAATGGGTATCTTTGTGTGTATTTGTATATATACATGATGTATACATACCGTCTGGATGACGTTTTTGTTAGGTAAAGAAGCAGAAACAGTTCACTCTGTTTAATGTGTGTGTGTGTGTGTGTCCCTACTGGGTTCTTTCTGACTTGACATAAAGCTGACTCATTATTTTGCATATCAGCGAATGCACAAAGGTGCTTTTGAAGATTCAACAACATGCTCACAGTGTGTTTCTTGTACGTTTGTTAATATTGCACATTTTTATTTTTAAAGAGGCCCTATTATCATTTTTGGGGTTCATATTTTATTCTGGGTTACTACTACAGCAGGTTTACATGCTTTGATGCTCAAAAAACCCATCTGTTTTCTCATATAGCTGACTGCAGCAGGCTGATTTTCCAGGATTTTGTCATCCGTCTGAGATGCTCTGTTTTAGCTCCTGCCCCGCCTCTAAAGGCTTACTCTGCTCTGATTGGCCAGTTCAAACACACACCTTCCAGATGAACCTATAGAGAAGCCCAGCACACTGTGACACACTAGTGGTCTGAGATTTAACAAAACTGATGAGAACGGAGCATTCAGAACCATTAGAAACAGCTCACAGGGATTACTGCTACATACCCTTACCTCAATATTTCATATTTTGGCATCATTTAAAAAGGCAATCTGACTTTGTAACAACATTTATAGGTTGAAAGGGACAAAAAAAGCATTCGTCCCCTTTAAAGCTAACCTTCCAAAGAATAGTCATGATCTTTCTTGCCTTAATGTTCAGTTGTTTTTGTTGTCTTTGCTCAACATTTTCCTCCCGTCTGTTTTTCCTTTCACACCGTCCCTTCACACCTGCCCTGCATCAGCCTCGTTAGCACTGCCTGTTGCTAGTAGTTTCCTCAGCCAATCAGCTCCTTTCCTGTGTCATCATCTCAATTACCTCACAGAGTCTCTCCAGCTGCATCTCATTCCCTCGTTATTTTAGCCTGTATTTATGCCCAGATTAAAGCTCAGTCTTTGTTGAGTCATCTGCATGCAGCTCCTGTTATTTGCAATAAAGAATCTAGCTTTCAAAGCTGCCTGCTGCATTTTATTTTATTTTTTTGACAAAAAGTCTTCACATTAAGGCTAGAGGTCAGCCTGCTTTTGTTTACGTGGATGAATGCTAGCCAAACTATTGAAGACACTGAGGCAGAGCTTTGTCAGATTTTATTAGAAATGGGCAATGAGCGCATAAAATCATGGAATTCATGGAATGAGAACATAAATGAATCCAGACAAGACAGTATTTTGTTGCTTCTTCATCTTTTCACATGAATTTTTTTTTTGTCGAAAACTTAAAGTACACAAGCCACCTGCCTCTTGATTCTTCACTCCACAAAGGTGAAACATCTTGTTGAAAGAAAGTGTTTTGCGCATGTTTTAGTACATTATGCCATATAATCTTTACAATACAGGAGTATATTTAGCAATGAATATCATCAGTGTACGACTAATTTCTTCCTAATCATTTCAATAAGGTATGAAAATCAACTTGTCAGGGCCTGAAATAAATAATTTATCATTGTGAACATTTAGTAGTTTCCTTTTTAAAGTTCCTTGCCGTTGTGCAGTTGCATAGAAGCACTTTGTTTATGATGCCTTCAAGAGTACTATTACTTTTTGTCCAATCTTTACATTTGGTTTGTCGTTCATATTTGACTTCTTATACACTGCATTTTAACACACACAAACACTAATGGTGGTGAGCTACCATGAGAAGCAATTGCTGTTTAGGGTCCTGCTCACCTGTAATACTTTGAGATGGTGATATGAGCAGCTGGGGATCAAAACTTTCTGCGATTTATGGACTGCACCTACTTCTCGTCTCGACGGTTTAGTTATTCAACAGCAAACTTGCTAATAAAAAGTTCAAAAGACATGAAGCTGCTTTGAAAACAGTCCCTGTGTGCAGCTGCATTACTGTGCGACAACCATGCAGCTGTGAAAAATAAAAGTGGCTCCAAAGTCATTGATGGAATATGTATTCATGTTTCCAACCGCTGCAAGATGGTTTTCATTGTGTACTGAAGTTAGTGGAAGTGAATCGCTTTTTCCCTGGAAAGCTTCTGGATTGCAGTAATGAAAAGTATGTGAAATGTGCATGTAAACAAGCTAAGAAAAACAAAACTCCCACTGCTGTTGTATCTGCTGTTGTTTGCTGATGTTCACTTCTTTAAACCAGCAGGATAAGAGTCCTGTGTTTGAGTGAAGTCATCCTCTGAGCTTAGTCTTGCACAACTGTCACAGCTTTGACGTATCACAACAATTTGTAATGTGGGAGATTGCAATGACTTAAAGCAAAACATGCAGAGAGGAAACAACTGCTTGTTTTCCCCTGACAGCTGACGATATAGTGCTAATAGTGGAGGAATGAGCCTTTGTGATTGTTTGCATGAATGCAACTCGATTGCACAACAAAGCCTCTGGAGTGGTGAGGCGACCCCTCCGAATTGGCCCCTCCTAACAGCTGCAGCATCCCTGAGAGGGCCAACGGCACTCAGCTCAGAGTTCAGCAACTATCTTCTCCAACTCCTCCGAATGTCAAGAGTTCATTTGAATAAAGTTAAAAGTGATCAGGATTTGGCTCTCGTCCTTGCAGCTCTCTAATCTAATCCATGACTGGGACTCACATGCGCTCACAGAGAAAGACAAACAGGATGTGTCTACTCGAGTGACCTGGATGAAAGAGATCAGTCTGAACTCGTCTCTGCTGGTGCTGTAGTGTACCGCCTCACATCCACCCTCATAAACCTCAGCCAAACTTGGTGTGAATGAGTCACGCTGCACCAACCCCCTGAATACAGAGACACAGAGGCTCCTGATCCCCAAATCAATGTTGAATCAACAGAACAGTAATGGAGCTCCGTCTCTGAGGAGAGTAATAATAACGATGTGTTTGAGTGTGTGTGTGACACAGCACTTGCCCTTAACTGCCAGTGTTTTCTTCATCCTCCAAAAGCACTTGATGGGAAACACAATGCCTAACAAAACTGAGAAGCTGAAGTTGGAGCGTTCAAAGTAACAGATCCTTACTTGTCACAGTGAGTGTGCATCAATAATGCAGCATGTAAGAAATCCGACAAATGTACCTTTATGAAATGAAAATGTGTTTCATTAAAGAAAACAGATCAAATTGTTGCAAAATAGTTGTCAAAATTGTCTAGAGATGTAAACCTTAAAGGGCCGGTTCACCAAAATTGCAAAAAGACACATTTTTCCTGTTCATAGGAAGCGTTAGTCACAGGAAATATTTGTTAAGCAGAAATAAAACCTGTTAATAGTGAGGGATTATCCAGGGTAATGGTGACACTTTTTCTGGAGAGAGAGTAGGGCCTGACCGATAAATCTCTTTCCCAATATTATCGGCCAATATCACCCATTACATATCGATGTATATGTTCTCAGATATGCGGAAATATTAAAACTCTTTTGTAAGGCCAGAAAAAAATGCTTGTCTACAGATTTAAAATGGTGTAATTATTAAATTTGTCCAGCAGAGGGTGATCTGTTACTTAATAACTACTAAGTGAAGTGTCTACTGTTCAGTGCACTGATGTTTAAAATAAAGTTTTGTTAAAATGTGAGAGATCCCGGCTCCATTACATATCTTTGTCACAAGTGTTTGATAACCACATTCAGCTGACATTAAATATACATAATATTGGCCGATTCTACTATTGAGTATCACTAATAAAAGTCAGATCAACTACACTGCTTTGGAGGCAAATGTTTTAAGATATGGTTTTTTGGGGGGCTTTGTGCCTTTATTAGGACAGGACAGCTGAAGAGTAGTCAGGAAACAGGGGAGAGAGAGGGGGAATGACATGCAGCAAAGGGCCACAGGTGGAATCGAACCCGGGTCCGCTGCGC
>JAQFJA010000013.1:7488075-7503147 GCA_029874485.1 Naso brachycentron | reverse complement strand
GTATTATAATATGTTAAAATGCATTATAGAGACAGGCCTCATAAAAAGTGGAGAACGTCTAAAATTATATGTGCTTCAGAAATAAAGTTGGATTGAATTTGATTGAATTTTGATGATTAGAGATGAATTTTCATGGGTTCAATCGATGCCTGTGTTCCCTTTCATGAGTTCAACTTGACATAAGTAGCACGTAAATCCGATCTGACAGAAATAAAGCTGTTATTAAAACAGGACTTGCAGGAGGACTGTTTTCAGTTCAGTCAAGCGATCATTAACCAGGACTTTTGGACCTTTTTTGCCTCCACATTTCTCTTTATTGTTTGGATGTTAAAAATGAACTTTTTTTGTAAACTCCAGACTCTTTTGAAAAGCCTTAATTTAACACATTTAGGCAATTTGCTCATCAGTCTTAATACAGACTTTGGGACCTTTTAGAAACCAAAGGATCCGGCTGTGGATCCTAACAATGCTATGGGAAGACAATTCAAACATGCAGAGATGACAGACTCATTCTAAATTAAAAATGGCAGCAAAACAGGATTTATGGTGCTCATATTTTTGGATTTAGGTCATGAATCATGGTGTTCTGGATAAGAGACAAGCCAGATATCTCAAAAAAACAAGAATAAATGCAAAGGAATTCATGACAAGAGGATGTGAATCACTCTTTTAATGTTTGGAAAAACAACAAGGTGCTGTAAGACAACTATCACTGTGATGACCTCTGCTTGTGTGCTTGTTCTTACCCATCTCATCTGGCCATCACTGGTCAGGAGGCGGTAAAAGCCACGAAAGTCGCTCACAATCTCCTGCAGGGTTTTCCCAACAACCAGTCCTGCCAGGGCCTCCACAGCACACACCACTGCCGGGTTACAGTCATCAAAACTCAGCCTCGAAATGGACGAAAGCTCGAGACAACCTACAATTTAACCTAACCTCAAGTGTACCATGTCTTTTACTGTGGTGGTCTTTGAAGAGATGCAGCTGAAATAGGCTTAATAAAAATGACCACAAGAGGGCGGTGTGTGGCTCAACTTTGAACACAAGTGCGTGAGAAAAGAAGCTACCTTCAAGACACACATAATCATGGAAACTATTCTGAAACCTTAATGTAAGTTTTTCTTTTTTAAAAAAGGTAAGTTTATCACACTACTTTATGCGTTTGAGGATGCTGTCTTTCTGTTTTGTTTATGTTTTCGCTTTGGTTGTATTAGCTAGGCTACATACAAGCTAGTACCAGCATTTATGTGTGGGTTTTTTTTCCTTTGGAGACTGTGAAACAGAATTCTACTTTGAAAATACAACTTACATGCATTTTAAATTTAACACAGTTAGCTTCAGTGATTATATGTGTATTTATATTTCATCCAAAAACACTTAAGTCAATTTCACATGTCCAATCACTGGACTTTGCAATAAGTTCAATCTTGGAAGTGGAAATTCGAAGCTTCGTAGGAGCACGTGAACGCAGCAGCAGCAGCCGTCCTGCCATTCCGTCTCCCCCCTGCAGAGAAATCTTACCGATCTCGGTGCCTTTTCCCAGAGTGAATGTGAGGCCGAAGCCCTTCAAGCCGCAGTCCGTGTCGATGACCACATACGCGGCCGAATAATCCGGGTCGGTGTGCTGCAGTGTGGACACTTATAGTGAGGAAAGGCCTCAAACATTGATTCAGGTCACTCAAAAACTGCAAATGTGAGCACAAAACATGTGTCCACAATATTGCAAGACTTGTTCTAACTTCTTTACCATCGCATCCGAGCCGTGTTGCTCCAAAGATGTTGGAAATCTCACATCCCTGACTGTCAAATTAATAATTTTATGCAACATTTTGCCACTGAATGTCCAGCAGACTTGATTTAAAAACCTGTTTGTAGTAGTTTCCTCTCAAGTGACCTGCATAACTTAACCCCGCCCACTTTAGCCTGTCACTGGAGCAAACATTTCCCACTCTGGCCATTTAAAGAGACAAATCAACACATCTAAAATGATCAAAATAAGAATACTGGACTGTAAAATCACGTCTTTATTGTACAAATTCACTCAGATGAGTGTGCACTTTATTCCTCCCAAATATATTTCACAATCATGTTCACTTCATTATTAATCTTATAAAATGAGGGTTTTATAATATACAAAGCCCTTCTTTACAAGCTCAGGCATTCCCATGATAATTCTGCCTCAGTGAGTCCATACAGGAGCAAAATCACTGTAAAAAACTGTAATCACTGCAATACAAATAGTCCTTGCAGTACCGCCTTAGATAATATGAGTCCCCAAAGTCTTGTCAGTCACATTTTATAGAAGATAAAATGGTTGTTTGCAACATAACTGTTGGTTTTGATTATGATTTCCACTTTCAGAAAGAGTTTTATTGTCTGTAAAATCTTCTTGGGTCCTTTTCTGGCAGAAATTTCAAAGCGAAGTGTCATTCTGACTGGGCAAGAAGCCGCAAGCCCACAAGCTTCATCGCTGTTTAACTCACTGACCGTCTTTGTGTAAGCACGTCTGCAGCGATCACAGTGAGATTATACAACCTGCGCACTGAGGGACAGGAAGAATTACGGCATCATGCAGAGATTTCTGCACGGAGATGGACAGCTGGGGACGTCTTCAATGAAGCTGTAAAACCACGTCCATATTGTGATAATAAATTCTTGGGATAACAAAGGAACATAAAAGAACATATAATTAAAAAATGAATTGTATAAAGATAAGAAAGGCAATAAGACCATGTCTAAGTCTCACTCCAGTCTTCTATGTGTAGCAAATAAAAAACTGCACTGTAGCTGCTGAAATGTAAGTTAAGTCAAGCTGTGTGGGTTTTAATTGTCAGTAATCACTGTCAAATGTACTGTGATAATGACCATCAGTCCCCTGAGTGCTTCCTCCTATTAGTTAATATATTATATCTGTTAATAATTAATCATTTTGATGCATAATTTACCAGTTCACCCCAACAGAAGTGTGAGATCTCCACATTAAACAACATAAAAGCTGCAAAAACGTCGGTTTTCCATTTTTCATGATATTTTCTATTTCCAGGCATTATCACAGCCTACTTCACAGCAATACACTGTTGAGGATTTAAAACAGATTTGAAATGAATCTGTTTCTGTTCATTATTGTACACGGTGATAAAATCCACTTCAGAAATCAAAGATTTCACACAGTCAAGACTTGCATAGTAAAATGAACAAAAACAACAACAACAACAAAAAAAAATAGAACGAAAAATGCTGAAAGCAAAATGAACAAAAACTAACAAATGAGTAGAGCATGTAGTGGTTTAAGCGGCTGGTTGGCCTGGTTTCCAGTCGAATAATTAAGAGCTCACGTCTTTTGTCTTTTCGCAATGTGCTCCCAGGCGGAGGGACACGCAGCAAGAGTCCAGGCGGGCTATAGGTTCTCTCCAGGCTGATACTGCGGCTCTGTGGCTGTGAAGTAGTCTTCCAGGAAGGACTGAAGGTACTCGAAGGTGGGCCTCTCGTCCGGGTCCTTCTTCCAGCAGAGCTTCATCATCTCGTGCAGGGACTCGGGGCACCCCTGGGGGCAGGGCATGCGGTAGCCCCGCTCCACCTGCTCCAGCACCTCACGGTTCACCATACCTGAGGAGGCAGAAACGATCATCAGAGATTTTAATCTCTTTATTTAGGCTGTTTAAGGTTTCTGGAAACTGATAATCAGTTTCTCTAATGATTTATCTAATGATTATTCTTTCAAACAATTTATATTTAGTATATAAAATGTCTTTCTTGGTTCAGATTTAATATACCTCACATCAAGAGGGTCAGACCAGCAAATATTTGTCATTTTTGCTTAATAAATGATTTTAATAGTTAATAGAATAGATTGACATTTGGGGAAAAAGGCTTTGCCTCTCGATGATAGTTAAATGAGAAGACGGACGTCTCGATCACATCTGTTCAACAAACTAGAAGCTATAGCCAGCAGACTGTTAGCTTAGCTTAGCTTAGCATAAGACTGGAAACAGAGGGAATAAGTCAGCCTAAAGGTAACAAAATACACCTAACAGCATCTATAAAGCTCAAGTAAATATTCCTTTGTCCCAAAATGTCCAATTATTTAATTAATTTTCAAAATATATTCTTTTTAAAAAATTAATGATCTCTCAATCGACTAATCCATCAGTAGTTTCAGTGCTATATCTCATATAAAGTGGAGTTGTGTGAAGGTGCTGCAGAGCGCTGCAGGCTCTGCTCCCCAGGGCAATAAATGTCTGGCAGATGGTTATAAACAAGAGTGGTGTTCAATCTCCTGATCGTCCTCCACCAGATGGTCTCATCTAATCTCAGACGTGCGTGCGTGTGCTTGTGTGTTCGTGTGATGTCACTGTTCTCCGGCAGCGGCATAAACAACCAGCGCAGACAAACTGTCAGACAGCTTCACTTTGCTTCCGACATTAACGAGCACGCCAGCTTGACATCTACTGAAAGCTGATAACTCCAGCCGTGAATCAGCGGCCTCCAACGCCACCTTTTTAAATTCACAACCGGTGTGTATGAACGTGTGTGTTGTCACTGTCACTTACCTGGGTAGGGCACTCTGCCTTTGGTGACAAGCTCAGTGAGTAAGATCCCAAAGGACCAGACGTCTGACTTGATGGTGAAGCGGCCATACAGCGCCGCCTCAGGGGCCGTCCATTTAATAGGGAATTTGGCTCCTGTTTGGAATGGAGAGGAGAGGAGAGGGGTGAGGTGATTCCACCGGAGGGAGAACGCCTTAATTTCTGTCCTTGTTTCCAGTAAACCTAATAGTCATAGTGACCCACAATGACATCATTCAGGTCATTCATCATGCTTGGTATTCCAGTCACACAGGCTTGTAAATGCAACTCTTTGAATTGCGTTACAACTCTATAGTTTAAGATTTAGATATCGAATCATAAGATGATTCAATATAAGATATTATTGAGGATACTAATCCGATCTGTTGATTCACCCACATTAAAGCAATGTGCCTTTCCAAAGTGCTTCACTGTGCATTAGGTTCTTTGGAAAGGATTCTTTGTCATCATCTAAAAGCAACAGATCAGCCGTGGAAATACAAGCACAGAACTTCCCGATTTATAAAACACTCATCAGTGTTTTCCTTAGATGTCACAGCATTTAACTGTGCTGGCAGATTTGGTTTTCTGCGCTCAGATTTTCAGATCTTTACGTTTAATTCTGCCACCACTCCATTTCAATGAAGGGGAATGAAATTCAACAGTTTGTGTGATAGTTAGTAAATGCTAGCATGCTAACAAGCTAAATTTGACCCTGATTCCATAAAATTTGAGACGCTGTGCAAAATAAACATGAAGTAGATGCAATTATTTGCAAAAAAAAGATGTTTTTTAATAGTTTCTGATGCTTATGAATGGCAGAGCCTCATGAAGATGCTTCTTTTATACCCACTCTTAAACACTATCACCTGTTAGGTTACCACTGAACCTGTTTTCCTTCTGGAATGTTCCAAACAGTTGAGATGTTTAAGCGAATTTACATTTTTTCCAGTTTTTTGTTGGCCTGACTCAACTTGTTAAAACATGTTGCTGCATCAAATTCACATTCGGCATTTATTTACAAAATCAGTAGGTAAGTAAAGTAAAACATAAAATACGTTTGCTTGTTTCGGTTGAGTAAATCTTAAAAAGAATCTACCAATCATTACATTCTGTTTTATACATGTTTTAAACTGCATTACATCTTTTATTGAATCAGGGTCGTGAGAGAGTGTTTGTGCAAAAATATACCAGTTAGACATTAGCATGTTAACTTTGGTGGTGTTAGCATTTAACATAAACACTGCTCTAGTACACAACCTTACATAACTGCTAGCTTGGCTGCAGACTCAGTCTTACCACCGTAGATTTGATCTGCTGTTTATGATAGCTTATCTTTCTGGTGTCATTAAATACTTTTGTTTCTTACAGTTTCACAATTTCTTTCAGTATAAACTATTGACTCTTCAATCTTTACAGAGAATGTGTTTAGCTCACTGCCCAGAGGTTCAACTACGCACGGTGACGGCTTGGTTTGAGGCAGAAATTTCATGAGAAGACACATCAAAACGAGAGTGTATGAAACAAAAATTATTCACATAGCTTGACGCCACTATGGATAAGATCATACTTTGGGTGAACCCGCCTTTTAAGGAGCAGACGAGCGAGTGAGCTGAACTCCCAGCGTGTAAAAGCGCAACTAATTAGAGAGAACAGGAGCATCTGGTTTCCACTATGATCCTAATCTACCATGATAAAAGACAACAGGGAGTCGTCCTCACTGTGAGGTCACCGCTCACTCCATTTCCACCCTGACACCTAATTCACCTGTGACTCACACACTCCATATGTGTGTGTGTGTGTGCCCACCTTGCCTCGCCGTGTACTCATTGTCCTCTATCAACCTGGCCAGACCAAAGTCGGCGATCTTGCACACGAGGTTGTCTCCCACGAGAATGTTGGCGGCGCGCAGATCCCTGTGGATGTAGTTCATCCTCTCGATGAAAGCCATGCCGTCAGCGATCTACAAACAAAACATTTGACAGCGTCTCACCACGGCTGCTTAAGTAAATAATTTTTAGCTTCTCGCATCTCTCTCATCAAGCCCTCTGTCAGGCGTAAAAGTGAAAGAACAAAAGCAAAGGGTGCCAAATCTGGGAGAGGAAGACATGTTTACCTGAGGCTGTTGTCCTTTTTTAAAAATCTGAGGCTTAAAATACATCTTAAAGGCCTGATTCACTGACACAGATTCTGCTCTTGTGAAAAAAACAAAATGAAAAGCAGGTATTTGGTGGTTTGCCTCACCTGTGCAGCCATGTCCACCAACAAGGGGAGCTTCAGGAATTTGCCATCACCCTCTTTGAGGAAGTCCAGCAAGCTCCCTGTCAGAAAAAGTGAGAAGTCATAAATGCAGCACAGTCGTGATAAACTGCAGGAGCAATAACAGGAGCATGACACCACCTGCATACTAATGCACTGCTATATGAAATGTTAACTACTTCAATCAAGCCCTCGATCTTTACCCTACCTGCTCAGAAAGTTCAACTGAATATTAAAGTAAGCTGGTTTGTGAATTGGTATGCGATTCATGGTGGCATCTAATCACAGGCTTCATTTAGAGGAAGAGTTTCTGCAGCACTGTGGAAGAAACTACCACAGCTTTTCTGAGATCATATCGCAGAAGATCAACAAACTGCACACATTTAGACACGCATGCATGCACTCACACAGGCGCATGTCACAGAGTTAACATTCACACACACATAAATCTAATTAGTCATAAAAACATGCAGCTGAAGCTTTTGAGCCTCCCACAAAACTGCTGCAGTTTTCAATTAAACATCCCGAATTCAGGCCTCAGGGAACCACCAGAGACTTTCAAGGGCTTTCAATATGTACAGCATATTAATTAAAACACCCATAAAAAAATAAAACATTTTTCCTTTAAGGAAATCGCCATGCCGATCTGATGTCAGTGCCATGCCTGAAAAACCGAGGTCACGTGATCACATTTGTGCCTGAAAAGTCTGCAGGCGGAGGCTTGAAGTTGTTTTGCTTTTCTTTAAAAATAGACCCCATCAGTGTCGTGTAACAGGAAACAGCTGAGTGTTGTTATTCTCCTGGGATGAGAGTTCTCACAAAGTCAGATTCATTAGTGAAATATGCCAGTCTAGAGGTCGGAATAGCTGCGTGTACCTTTGGCCATGTACTCTGTGACAATATAAATGGGCTCCTCGGACACCACAGCGTAAAGAGGCACCAGCTTGTCGTGTCGGAGCTTCTTCATGATCTGAGCCTCCTGGAGGAAGGCCTCAGGCGACATGGTGCCCGGCTTCAGCGTCTTTATGGCCACCTTAGTGGTGCCGTTCCACGTGCCTGCAGAGACAAAGACAGGGAGAGAAACGCCCACAGGCCGCAGGGGTAATCAGTGTTGTTAATGCGTTGGGAGCATGACAATATCATTAATTAGGGCTTGTAATTGCTCAGACATGTGCTGTCATGCATGCCCCCCTCGCAAAAATATCCCTGTGATGAGCAGATCGCGACTCAATAAGGAACAAATAAATCTGAGTGGCTCTGTCCTCCAGAGTGAGATGATCTCTGGAGACAGAATTTAACAAACAGAGGAAGCAACTGCAGGAAGTGGATAATTCCCCAGTTTAGACAAAAATAGACACAATAAATATAGGCTTTGGCGTGTTTACGTGTGTTCGATTTATGCGCATAATGTTTGAATTTCCTACATAAATCTGAGCTCATCTTGGGTTTCAACATCTACATAATTAGAACTGAATACTAAACAAATGCACGACACCAGGAGGAATTTTCTGAGCATGTCCCTGCACGTCTGGTCTGTGTTGCTCTTACCCATCCAAACCTCTCCAAAGCAGCCCTGGCCCAGTTTCAGCTCCAGTCGCAGGGACTCCCGGGGAATCTCCCAGGCATCTTTAGCGAGCCCCTGGGTCTGAGGCTTGACTGTGGGGCACACGGTGGTCAGCCTGTGGCAGAGCCCGTCGGCGTGCTCTGTGATAAAGCGAGACACGGAGATCAGAACGCTTCATTACACCAGGCAGTGTCACACACATCCACGAGTCTTTGAACCAGCAGGGTGCAGCGTTTCGACGCCAGTCTCTTTCATGCATCGATTCATTCCATTTGATGTGGATGAATTTGTACTCTTATGCTAACTGTGATGAAATATAAATGAGATGGAGTGGCTTTTAAAACACACCAGAGCCCTCTCTGGAGTCGGAGTGAAATGAAGTGGGATCACAGATTTTTAACCTCAAGGAACGGCACCATCAATTGTTATTAAAATTACAGGCTATTCATCTCCCTTGGCAACACTGGGAGGCTTTCTGCAGGTGGCACGGGAAACCGCATAGTGGCACAGAGCAGCGGGCGTGACTGAGAGTAATTTTCAGGTGTGATGAATGACTGAGATGAATAATGAATGAAGAAAGACAGCAGACGAGAGCGGACGCCTTACATACCTGTGTAGTGTTTAACGAGCTTCTGTAACGTGTCAAACTGCGCCCGTGTGGTGATGTAGTATCCCCCGTTGTCAAGCTTGCGGATCTTGTAGTGTTTCACATTGTCTCCTTTGGCTTCATCCCAGTCTCGTATGGAGAGAGAATAAGCACCTGGAGGAGACGAGGGAAATGTTCTTCATCAGTCTAAACAGAAGTGTCAATGATAGGAGCGTGTGGTGCCTTTAAAAGCTGCAAAGTGGGATGAGACCCTGGCTTCATGACTGTTTTATGCTTCTGGAAATTCCTAGAAATCTTTCAATACGTCTTTTATTCTCATCAGCATGATTCTGAGAAGTAAGTTTGGTGTACAGCCTGGTTTAAGTACTCGGAAGAAAACCGAAATCTAAAACAAATTTACAGGCGCTGAAACCAAAAGGTAAGACACATGATCAGCAAACTACACTCATGACTCCCACTTAATTCCATTTTCTTTAGTTATCAGGAGCGGACATACAGGTTTTCCTCCCTTAAAAAAATCTTTCAAAACTCAATTGTTTCTTCTGCATTTTCTTGGTTTTATACCCTTTTATTTTTAGGGTTTCGCACGTATTTCTGCTCACTAGTGGCACAGCTTTAGAGATGACAATGTTGGTCTGCTGGTCAACTTTTTTTTGGACAAGGTATTTTTTTATTCAAGCAAAGATATAAGGTTCCAACATATGACATCAGCATACATATATCTACGAAAGTAGACAGACAGACAAAAAAATCAGATGGCGTATGTTGGTCATCTTTTTTTAGACTAAAATAAAATAACCTTTTAAAATTGCTCTGACCTTCCGTGCAGCACCATCATCTGACCAAAATGGAAACAAGTCAAACACTTTGATTTGTGAACGGTTACGGCTAACCCCCCCTCCAAAACGCTGAAACCACATTAGCACAGATGTGCTGTTGCAAGCATTACATTAGCTAAGCATTAGCATATTAGCAAGCTGACATTAGCATTTAACTCAAACCCTAATGGCTGTCGACTTTTGGTCGTGTTATACGCCATCTGCTTTCTTTCCTTTGTCTGTCTTTCCACTTTGCTTCTGTCCTGATTAGTGCTGAAATATTTAAGTCAGCCTGCTTGCCTGATGTTGGTTTAAATACTTTAACACCCCTGATCCTTAACTGACATTGCTAAGGAGAAGAGGCCTGTCAGACCCAGAATCTGAAAGTGAACTAATGTGAAGTCAGGCAGTTCCTTTCAAGCATGATGTGCAAGGGTGACACTTTTAAGCTTGTGTGATTGGATGTTTGATACCAAAACGCTCACTGGGAGCTGAGGTGAGCTTTTTCCTCCCTTAACATTTTGCACACAGATTTGACCCTTGACATTTCAATCAAATATCCATTTTCTCATGCATCTGCTCATTTTTGCACTGATTATTGAACCGTTTCCATCAAAGCCTTTAAGTACTCCAGGTGCTAGTGATGTGAAGTAACTTTATTAATTAATTTATGAAACTGATCCTCTGCATTTGACCCATCCTATTCATAGTAAACCTTAAGTATACATGCTTGGAGCAACGGGCTGTCGTGGTACAGCACCCAGGGACCAACTCCAGATCTTTGTCAGTGCCTTGGTCATGTACACTGACACAGCGGGAGGAAAGCGGAGCACCCGGAGGAAACCCACACAGGCATGGGGAGAACATGCAAACTCCACACAGAAAGGACCTGTGTTTGAACCCAGAACCTTCTTGCTGTGAGGCAACAGTGCTAACCACTGGTATGCTAATCATTGCCAATGCAGCAAATGAACAAGACCTGTGGATGCCTGAAAATTAGTCCTCCAACTTTCCTACTGTTTTTATGAAAAAGCAATCATCACCTTTAGTAGTTTCACTTTCTCGAACCAGGAAAGTTCCTCGATTGTTCCCAGGAATCAGCAGCAACCTCTCAGCATCTTTGCGTCCCATTTTACCAAAGTACCACCTGTAAAGAGAAAACATAACAAAACAGCCAAACTTAAACTCTAAGTGGTGACTGAGATGTCCAAAATCAGTGACAGCTTTCCTAGATGTCCTCGCTTGGAGCATCAACATCACTTTACAAAGCTTCATCTGGAGTGTGAAGCTGTTAATATTCATAGTGTGTGCTTGTTGCAAGGCACGTGGGATCAGATAATGCTGGTGTTATTAGTGTCCCTGTGCAGTTGCCGTAGATGGAGTAATGAGGTTATAAGAAGGGGCAACAAGGCCTTACTCTTCCGCCTGGATGGAGTCAGCAGGAGCCACATAATTGCTCGGGATGTAGCCTTTCCTCCCTGTGTTGATGGAGCGAGCCTCCCACCAGTCTCCTTCCCTGCAGGACAATGACACAGGAGGGACGAGACAAGTGACTCGTTCGCTTAACACTCACCCAAGGCCTGGAACTTAAACATCCTGCTATGACTGATAGTTAATGGTTAATAATTAAAGTGTTGAAAGTTATCTGATCTGTGTTGATTTAAACCTCCAGATTTGATCCAAAAACTTTTAACCTGTTTTGTGAAGAAAGCATAGTTACTTTGTCCCAATAGGTATTGAGTGAGATGAATCTACTTTACATTACAATGCTTTAACCTCAGGCAACATGTCTGCCACAGCATGAGGCAAGCAAAAGGTTCAAAGCACTGTGCAGAAAGCCAGCATTGGCGAACAAGTTGCAATCAAAGTCATTCATGAACGCAGACACACAAGGAACAGGTGCAGTTTAGGATTAGGTGCATTTCGTCACCGCTGCTGCACCAAATCCAGAAAATCTTTTCTAAACAACTACAATGACGCTTACGTATTGTTGATGATCTGGAAGCGGTCTCCTTTTTTAAATGAGAGATCGTCTGATGTTCGAGCTTCATAGTCATACAAGGCCACAAAGAACGTAACGCCACCTAAAAACACAAAAACAGGAACAGGCCATGAATAAATTGTGAGCTGGTGAAAAGTAAACAACTGATAGAAGACAACAGTAAAGGGATTACATGAGGACACAGCCGGTTTGTTTGTGTGTGTCACAGTTAATAGGCCAATTTAAGCTGATAAATCTGTCTCACCAAGGCCAGAGAGCTCATACTGTATTGATTTTCTTTGGCTTGAAGTGCTGAAGTAAGAGAACTTCCCCTCTATATGGAAATATGACTGTGACTCTACAAAGGCAGAAAAAGTCACTCAGACAGGAGCTTTTCATAGAATCATCTCTCTGACGGCCTTAATCTAGAATTACATGTTAATATGAGCTCAAAATAAACATTACAAGACAGTAAATCATAAGTCAACTCATTTTTCTGACCCATGCCAAACTCCTGTAAAACATTCTACTGACTGTGCAGCCACACTCGCAGACAGATGACATCTCTATATCTACCACTGATGACAATGCTGTCAACAGTAATCTCATTATCTCTTGTAGAAAGCAAATATCACGGCAGTGCCACCTTCACCCCCTCTGAGAGCAGATAATCCAACATGGAGGAGGATTACAACTAAATTCCCACCGAAACAGGAGGGTTCAATCTCATCTCTTTGCTCTCAGGATCGCTATAAGCTGCTCAGACACACTCAGGGTGTTCAGAGTTGATAGCAGGGCCCGTGTTAGTTAAAACAACAATGACTGAGGCATTAGCTGTCACACTGACGCGTTAGATCAACATACTGACCAAGATAAGTTGAATGTGAAGTATGTTTGCATGTTTTAACCAATTTCTTGTAAAGGAAAACATTTGTGGTTTTAGGTTTGGCATTTTTTGCAATGTTGCAGCCATGTAGTTGTAGCTGAGGTGCCCTGTCAACGTTTCAGCACTCCATTATTCCGAACACTCAATCGCCTGGCAAGTGCACCATTGGTTCAAACATCCCATTACCCCTAAAACGCAAAAAACGATGCTTTGATGCCCTGTTGGTCCAACGTCATCAAAATTAGACTCATTCTGGACCATGGTCGTGCTTGATGGCTGTTGTCCCTCTTCAGGGCTCAGAGTTTTAGGTTTACTTGGCCTGTGCCTTCAATTTCGGCACCGCTTTGTGGCACCAGAATTAAAATTTCTCATCCTAACCCGCCTGTGCCTGGACCATAATTGCTGCATGGAAGGCCTCAGGGGTTACTGTTGCCTTGTCCAGAGTGTTACATCCTATCCCTGTAATTTTTTCCTAACCTTAACCACGGGGGAGTAGAAAAATACAAAAATCATAAACTCTTATGGCATAAAATAAATTAAGGAAAAGGAACGGAAAAATAAAATAGAACAGCCTAAAGAGAACCAAATCACAGGCTATAGCCTAAAAAAAAAAAAAAGAAATGAAAGACAGCCCAATGTGAAAGAGAATGTTGAGTGTATTGTTGGACCAATGGAGCATCAGAGCAATGGGCTTTGCACTGCTGGAATAACGGGCAGTCAGACCAATGGGCATTTGTCGTCCGAGCGAGTAGTCAGACCAACGGGCGGTCCCCATAGCTGTAAGTGAAGACTAGCTCAGTAAGTCCTGTGCCATGCAACAAAAATAATCATTTCAAAAAAAAAAAAGAAGAAAGAAACAAGAGTCTATACCATGCTAGCAAATCAATGAGGCTGTATTTAGCCGCTGCCTTGTTTTGCACTAAATGCTAACGTCAGCATGCTAACATGCTGACGTTGATGTTTAGCAGGTGTATTCACAAGATAAAAATTACATAAAAAACAAAAGTTATTACAATTCATCCTGAGACAGACAAGAATATGTGTAGACAAATTTATGGAAATCCATCCAGCAGTTTAGATATTTAACTCAAAACCTCAAATATCAACCTCATGGAGCTGAAGGAAATTATGATCACCAGTTATTAGCATCAGGATCCATCCTCTGGGCACCACAGATATATTTAGCAAAATTAATGGAAATCCATCCAACAGCTGTCAAGACATTTCACTTAAAACCGAAAATGTGGTGATAACAATAATATTTGAGGTTTCCACAGTCGGTCGTATTCACTCCCTGTGGATCAGCAAATCACCAACTCTAAAGCCGAGCAGCTAGCATGACTAAAAATGCTGAAAAACATGATGGATTACACATCTGCAGCAAGTCAAGTCTCCACCACTTGATTTAAATACATATTAAAATATGTGGTATTAAAGATTGAGTGGCATACAGCATTATGAGAATACTGGCGCGGAAAGCGGATTGAAAATACAAAGATTATGAGTGGCTGTCTGGAGGATAAGAAAAACCCATGTTAGCAAAAAAAGCAGCAAAAATGTACTCAGCATTAAATGGGCAAAAACATGTATTTAATATGTACGGGAATAGGGAAAGGTCTACGTTATCAGCACTGTAATGATCCTGGAGGGAAACACCTACTTGAAACAGCACCAGAGAAGGAGTTGGACACAGGACCGGAGAAGGACGACGCCCCCCCAAAAGGAGTCATGGCAGACGAGCCTCCAAACGGCGTGAGGGTGTGGTTGAAGTTTACAGCCCCGGAGGCTGACGAGGAGGGTGGAGGTTGATTCTGCTGCAGCTGGGTGGGATCCGGTCCGTAGTGGCCTACATGAGGTGTGGTGGTGGTGGTGTTAGGGTCTGAAATTGTGGAATTTTCTGGACGATACTTCATCGTAGGGCCTTTGTCCTCTTTGCTCTTGATGCAGCCCATCGTCTCGCCCTGTCTGGACAAACACAATGCAAAAACCGTCAATTTAATGCAGGAAGATTAAAGAACTCAACATCCAGCTCATGACTCGCCTTGATGGCGCATGAAGTGAAAGTGCAGGATTAACAATTGCAGCACAAGGCCTGTAAAAACACGTGCTATGAAATAAAAATTTCATGTCCTGATATTATTATGTGAACCATTTTGTAGTTGTTCTTGCAAATGCTAAGACTATAAGCCGAGTGGTAACTGGGACATATGGGTAAACGTTAAATCCGCTTTGAATCACGCTAGATTGAACATGTAGATTCAACAATGCATGCACGCGTTGACAAGTCCAAAAGGGAGGGATGAAAAGTGATTATCATTTCATATTGTTGTGATCTATTACATACCATTGTTGTTGCATAAAGAGTTCACTTAATGTTTACATACATATATGG
>JAQFJA010000013.1:7361327-7372229 GCA_029874485.1 Naso brachycentron | reverse complement strand
ACATTTTCAGTTCAGTTTTACACTCAGGATTTAAAGTTGATACTGGGACATGTCTGTGTGATTCTGTGCTGAAGTTGTGAGGAAGCTGTAAGGAAATCAGATGAGTCAGTTGACACTCACTCTCTTAGGTAACATCAAAGGGATATTTTACTTGGAAAAACCTGATCAGTGTTGAAAGCGTAAATGAGTGAGTCAGCCTTGCCATCTTAAACTGTCGTTCCCTTGTTTACCCGAGGGGAATAAATCAATGAAGACAATCTGAAAGTCAGGAGAGAGCACCAAGCTTGGGTCTTCTCTCCATGCTACACACAGTAAAGAGATTTGGTTCATCACACAGTGTAATTCTTCAGAGAATGAGCAACTCTTAAACTTGAAAAAGGAGACTTTCTGTCGCATTGGTATCACAAAATAACTCACGATAAGATAAATGTAGGATCAAGAACAACCACTGGTTATTATCCGTCATTTATTTTCCTTCCTAAATGTTCTTTTGCAGACGTATGACCTTAAGGTAACCCTGCCTGGTCTGAAAAAAGACACACAGAGTATCAACATCATCCCCTTTCCAGGTGAGGCTGCATTTATTTATTGATCAGTGAGTGTGTAGCAGAAAGATATCGTGTCAGCCTTGTTGGTTTTGTGCTTGAAGTGATAATTAGCAGATAACATTTGTGTTTGTTAAGATGAAACAATCACTTCAATAATCAATTGTTAGTTGACAGAAAGTTTATTAACGAATGAATAAAGTACCTTTTTTGGGGGGGGGTGTAAGTGGTTAAGTGTTGATTCTAGGCAACTTCCATTAGCATGATAAGGATCACACCACCATCGTGTTAGCAGCATTTCTTCTCTGTGTTGAAATAACAATCATAAGAAGACTATCGTCACAGTTGAGCTGTATGATTATGTTTTCCAGGTAAGCCACATTCCCTCCATGTGGCGCCAGCGGACGACCCAGTCACAGTCGAGAATGGAAACCCCGTCAGCTTTGATGTCGAAATTCATGATGAGTCAGGAAACATCACTGCCCACCCCAAACTGACGGTTCGCTGCCAGGTATGAACTCACTCTGAAAGGAGCGGAGTGCAGTGATATCTGTGGCATCTGTCCACTTCTCAGTCAGAACCTTCTCATGAGAAACCTGATGCAGCTGAAAGTGTGGTGTCTGTTTCAGCAGCAGTATTTAAGTTCATTTGTCTCATGAGAAGTTAATAGCATTTGCATAACAGTTTATTGTATTTATGAGCAAAAACAAAAACTGCCAGCGTCAACTATTAAAATTATGTTAGTCATCATCTTACGAGATTGCAAAACAAGAGGGCTTGTCACTCCAGAGGCAAAACATATGTGGTTAGAATAACTGTTGGTGTTTAAATCTCACAACTTAAAGATATAACGCACAACGGAACACACTTCTGTCATGTTTTTGTAAAATGTTTTGGTTGAATCACATAAAATTAGTTCCATTTTATCCAGTAAGCTTCAATATGTTTTTGCCTCAAGTCTTTTTTTTTTTCAAGGTTATGCTCTTGTCTTTCCAGTTCTGCTCTTTCATTCCTCCTCTTTCTTTTATTTTAATAACATAATCTGAATAAGCATAAATAACTAGTTTGCACTGGTTGACTTATCCTTACCATTTGGCAAATTTCAGGTCGAAGGGTTTCCAATTTCTCTCACTGACTGCAGCGTCACTGGAACTGGACAGTTTGTGACAAGGCCCATACAGGTGCAGATGATTAAAGGAGAACCACAGAAGCTCAAAGTTCAATTTTCTGTGCCTGTAAGTTGAAAAAATAAATAAATAACTAAAACAAAAGCTTCCCACCAAATGTAGAAGCATCTCAGGTGAAAACTTTGATTCTGTTGACTCCATTCCGTCTTTGTCTAACCATAAGAGTCACAAGAACATTGTGTTGGTCATGAGGGAGCTGATGATGATGCCCAGCACAAGAGTCTCCTCCATGGAGCTCTACAGTCATGATGAGAACCTGGTGCTGATTAACAAGGAGAAGATTGAATGGCTGGCTGGAGGCTCTCTGGAGAACCTGTTTTACAGGCTGTATGATGAGGCGGGTAGAGAGGTGCCTCTAACTGCTGAAATAGCCGCCAAGATCAAGGTGTGTCTGGCATGCATCACTCATTGAGTTCCTCCTGTGTTTTCCTCATTTTATCCCATTATGCAGATGTTTGGTAATTGTCAGAGCTGCTTTTAATCAGGTGTGTGATGGCGATAAAATGAACTTTGTATCCAAAAAACAGTCAATTATGAGTCATTGTATTTGAACTGATCCCCGCCTGTTGCTCACTCTGCGTTGTTTACTCTGATTGTCTTTAAGGTGAACTGGACAGCAGATGTAAATCTAGAAGATCTGGTGCAGGGGAAGCTACCTGACATACAGGTGCCCACGAAGGTGCAAGAGCCGCACTTCTACCAGGTGTCCTACCAAGAACAGAGTGTGTCTGTCTCCTTTAACATAGTGTAAGCCACATACAAAGCTGTGATTCAGTGTGTTCAACGTTTTGAGAAATTAGGCATGTTTGCTATCTGTCCAATAGAGGTCAATGAAAAGATAGATGCTCTTTTGTCTACAATACCAGTTTTACACCAAAATTTGTGCTTATATGTGGGTTTTTTTAAATGTGGGTAAACCCACTGAATATAGAAAATTAATTCCTTTCCCATTGTTATTAGACGAGTGTCCTTTTTTTGTTTGTTTTTTACATCTTGTATCTTAGTGTCTTTTTCAAACTTGATGCGACTGAATGGTTTTTGAGCTCTGCTTGAACAGAGAAAAATGGAATTTGAGGCTGAGATGGCAAAGAGTGACGGAAGTCACTGACAAAAGTGACAAGCCTTCACTGCCTCCATGATAGCTATTGCTGATATATTTATGATGTCATAACCTTTCGCCAGCAAAGAGGCAAAAAATAGACCTGGAGCCGCTAAATACTTGTGATTGGACCTGGGTATGAATGCTGATTACATCCATGCCCTCTGCTGAAAAATGCCAGATGTTGGTCAGTTTTTTCTGTTCATCGTTAAAGGGGTATATAATAAAATGAAGTTACAGCAAGCACTTTGTTAGCTTAGCTTAGCATAAAGACTGAAAAGGGAGGAAATAACAATAATAATCTTTATTTATACAACACCGACCTTTCAAAACACAGTTACAAGAGTTGTAAAAAACCAAGAGAACATAAAAGCAGTAAAAGATTAAAAAGAAAGTAAAACACACTAATAAAGCAAATGCAGTCATTGAAAGACCATTTTAAACAAATAGATTTTTAAAAATGACTCAAAAGATCAGACTGGGGTAGTAGCTCAACCTCCTCCAGCAGGTCGTTCCAAAGTTTAGGAGCTCTTACAGCAAAGTTTCTATCACCTTTTTGAACAGATCTAGACCTCGGAACAACAAGCAAAGATGTATTAGAGGATCTCAGGCAACGTCAGGGAACATAAGGCATTAAAAGGTCTGTCAAATAACTAGGGGCAAGGCCCCTCAGGGCTTCGTGTAGCCCATAAAATCTTAAAATCAATTCCAAAAGCAACAGGTAACCAATTTAGAAAACATACTGCAGGCTGGTTTTGAAGGGTAAAAAAACCTGCTTAATAGCTTCTCTCAAACTCAAAAACAAGACATATCACCTTTGTTAATTACTGTGTGTACAAAACTAAAGTAGAAAAACAACAAAACCAAGCTGGTAGTTCTTCTGTCTCCTCGTCTTTTGCTAAGTTTAACCAGCCGTCCCCTTAACAAGAATGAGTGGTGTTGTTTTTCTCATCTAAATCTTAACAAGGAAGCAAACAAGTATATTTCGCAAAATGTGGATTTCCACGCTCAAAGAGAAGTTTCTAGGGTCTACATCCATGTTTGTTTTATTCACAGGCCTCGGCCGGATGAACCAGCACGGCTGAAAGCAACTTTTCAGCAAACCACAGTGAGGCTGGGAGAAATTCTTCCTGGAGGCATCAGTGAGCATGAACTTGGTCACGCAAAAAATCTTATTTTTTAAGGAAAAGTTTGCCTACTACATGACTGTCGTCTTTTTTCTTATGCAGACTTGGCGCTTGTGGACCAATATGACAATGTAACCAAGGCCCTTACCTCCACCTGTGTGGAACAGATGAATGTGAAAGCTGAGGACCTCGACAAATCTGCCATCGCCTTTAAGTGGCAGGTGGGAAAAGACGCAGCCAAATCTGAGTCCAATTGTCTCATGTGTTTTCCTGTGTAACAGTGGGTGGCAGAAGGCTTAGTTCATACTTTACTCCTACGGATTATTACATCTTGATATCATCTCCATCTCACATGACTTCATCAAAAAGCCAAGCCCATGTTGTGTGCATGGGAGACTTAGGAAATCAAAATGACAACACCTGAAATAAACTGATAAGGAACCTCATACAGTTTTCTGTGAATAGAAAGTTAACCCTCCTGCACTGCTCGGGCGGCATCAGAAACATTCCTGACAGTGGGAGTGTCTTTGTAGGGCTGTGAATCATAAGATCTTTGATTTATGTCCTGATTTTATTTTGCTGAACTAAGAGGTTTGTGTTTACGGCCAAAATGCTAATCTCTCGTACTCTGACCTGCTGCTGCAGGGTGCGCGTGCTGCTGCATGACCCTGTAAGTGAAGTCAAAACATTTAAGTTGCCTCCTGGTGGCTGGTTGTCAGTACTACTACCTATTTAAACAAAAGATTCAATACACTATAATTGGGCTGTCAAACGATTAATTCTCTTAAATGGCGATACATTTCTAAATTTCAGTAGTTGTGATTAATCAGGTTTTAATTGCATGTATAGAATGCCAGTATTTCCCATTTCAGGGTTTTTCAGCCCTGATTATGTTTAAAAAAAAAACAAAACAACACACTAATGTATACATCAACAAGACATGTATAAGAACTGTAGAGTTACAAAAATGCATACTGAAATCAAAAACAAACAATAGCTACTGCATAGTTCAGCAATTTAAGAATGAAAAACAATTCTTATCAGAGTGTCCTAATTTGAAATCAAATGAAAACAAAGAATAAATGTCTTTTCTGATCTCAGAAGTGTCTCTCCGCAGAGAGATTATGTCATTTGTTTTTCTTGTAAAAATATGCATCACGCCCCGTCAAGCTGCACAGAACAGGTGGAGTCATACAGGAACCAAACAAGGGCACTGTTGGAAATCCAGCCAGTTTTCAAAACAAACATCCTATACAAATCATGTTCTGCTTGACTACACCAACGTCACAACCTGTGGCACCGGAACAGAAATCAGACTGTCAGGAGAAGGTCAGAGAATATTTTACCACAACAACAAGCTTCATACTGTACAGTACTGCAATTTAATCCACTAAATACCTGTGATTTGCTAGAGTGATGACTCTTTGTCTGCATAATTATTAAGATAAGTGTGTTTTTATCTAAATCACAGCTACAAAGGCTGTAGGAAAAGTAACATAAAATAGGAAAAATAAAGACAATTAAAAGTTTACAAATGCATGACGCTCAGCTTCTGACAGAAGCCCAGTAGGATATAAAGCCGCTTGTAGGATGGAACAAAACTCCAGCTCACAGCAGGGCAAGGCATCAGGTGCCTAGAAGGGATATTAGCAAGTTGATTTAATTTTTTTTTTTAAAAAGGAACACATCTTGCTAGGGCTTCACAATTAATTGAAATGTGATCAAAATCGCAATATGGACTACTGCAATTTAAACCACAAGGTGCACGATACTTGTTCATGGAGAAATTTGGAATTTTAATTCAAACACTGTGGTGCTGCAAAGTTGTCCTGGCCTACACATCATGTTCCACAGACTCAAGAAAATCTCTTTTTTTGGTAATAACCCCTGCAAAAATCACACCATAATAATTTTAAAATGCTTTTAATGAAAAGAAAAATAATTGTGATCAAATTCTAATTCCCTTTAATATTGAAAATCATATAGAATAATCGCAATTTGATATTTTTTCAAAATCGTTTAGCCATACATTATGCTCTGACTTTAATCTCATCACGATTAACACGTTTACGCAGACAGCCCAAAATATAATAGTGACAATAGTGACAGTGACTATGTTCTGTCTAATAAGTTCTTTAACTTTTGATTGGAGTACATCTCGCTGCATCTCGATGAATGCAGATCAGCTGATGACTCGATCCTCACTCTGTGTGTTGACATCAGGAGAGCAGCAGTTCTGTTCTGGTGACGGGGATTCAGTTCCGTTCTGGGGCTCCCGGCTCCAGAGAGATGTGCTTCACCTATGGGACCTATGTGGAGCAAGTCATAGTCAAAGTCACAGCTGGAGTCCCTTCGGAGCTTCGACTAATCAGTGAGCCCAAAAAGGTAAACGTGATTTTCATGGCATCCTTGTGGCCTTGTCTCTCTCCTTACTTCCTGTGTCCTCTCTTCTAGACACTTGTCAAAATAAGAGCTTAAACACCCTTAAAAAAACTTTGGAAGTGTATTCTGTTTTCAGTGTTTAGCACTCAGTGTGACAAAATAGCTGTGAACAACTTATATTTCATTGATGTTTTTCTACAAGCCTTTGGGGGTGTTGAATGACAACGGCATCACCACACCGTTTGTCGTCCAACTGTGTGACATGTGGGGAAACCCGTCTCCAGACCAGAGGGTGGTGGTAGAATTTAAGTCCTCATCCCCGATGCTGAAGGTTTGACTTGTGATTCTCTCCATTACACCCCTGATTGGTGTTACTTTTCAGAAATGAAAAAAAAGTTGGTAATGGACAGATACTTACGAGCTGTACAGAATGATGTCAGAGAAACGATGTAATGAGATGTTGTTGTTGTTTTAGGTGACGACAAATGTTACTTCACAACCTGTGAACGCCGAGGGAAAAGCCACCTTCATTGTTAATAAAGTGAGCGGACCAAAGTGAGTCTCACTTTCCTGTACTGTAAAACATAGAGCTGGTTTTTCATCATATCACAGTGGTTCTCCAACTTTTTCTGGTTGTTCCCTTTTATATAATAAAAACATTTCACAGCCTCCCCTCCCCTCAGTTATTATGTACTGATAGAAGAAGCAACTAATAAAAAAAAAAAAAAAAGTGGAATTGTTGTGAAGGTTCGCACAAAAGCATCAGCAAACTCCATACATAAATTATATTCATTCAGCCTAGTGTCCCTCCACATTTCCCCCTGATCCTTCACGCTCCTCCTGCAGTGGCTCAGTGTCCCACCAGTGGGCCCCACCCCACAGTTTGAGAACTGTCATGCAATAATAGTCCCAAATTAGGTCATTTGATCACAGTGTATTTCCAATATGTCAACATTTCCCAGAAGTCCCAAGTGAGAGTGTTGTTACCCTGTGTGTCCACTAGGGGGTGCTATCAGCTGCTGTTTATAGGATTCTTCAACAAGAATCCCATCCCTGGTCCATCAGTGGATTTCACCGTCATCCCTAATGCCAACATACCTGTCTGTCTGTCAGTGGAGTATGACGCTGGAGCAAAGTTTGCTGCTGGAGAGAAATTTCCTGGTTTGTATCCCTATTGCATCTATATTTACTCTGTTTGTGGAGCTAATTTCACTGCATGCAAATGCTTTAGTGTTGATCTGTAACTGGCTGTGTGTGCTTGTGTCTGTTCAGTGTTCTATGTGACTGTAGTGTCCGATGAAGGAAGCCCAATCACAACTTTTCAACCTGCTAATGTGTCCATGTTTCTGTGGAGGGGACTGCCAGCAGGAGACAAGCCTCCACCAACAGTGAGTGACTGACAAATTGAAAGAGAGATTGTCAAATATTTTAATTACCTTATCTTTTTAAGTTACGTCTTATTTGTTGAGTCATATTCTTGTTCTTGTTCTTGTGTAGGCCACTGAGCTGAAGTGTAATAAACCCTTGGGGAATGATAGGAATCACTGTTTTCACTTCAGGTAAAACATATTTATGTTCCGTCTGTTTCTGTTCTCAGTTGTTGCATAATGTTGAAAGGAATAGTTTGACATTTTTGGAAAAACTCTTACTTGCTTTCCTACCAAGAGTTGAATACGGGTACTGAGACAACTCTCCTGCTTACATGGTGTTTTCTGCAAGCAGCTGGTTAGCTTAGCATAGCAAAACTGGAAACAGCTGCCAAGCGACCAGCAGAGACTCCAAGAAGTAACTGCTCCCACAAAAATAATAATACGGTACAAAACCTGGGGTTGCCACCTTTTATGTATAAAAATAAAGGACGCCTGACTCCTTGTGTCCACAACCACTGTGGGCCTGATATGGTTGTTTGCTCTGTATTCATTTTTGCTGACACTGTCAGTCCATGCATTTAATTCTTCTCACTCATGTCTTCATTTCTGCTTCTACACTTTAACTTCGCTGGTGGAAGAGCGTTCGCTTTGGAGCCAACATTTTCCTTTCCGCATTTTGCGAAGAAGACTCGCCCTACTCTGCCTCTGACTGGCTCTGTGTCTAAACCAAACCAGTCCAATCAAGGAAGGCAACAAGAATCAGCTAATCAGAGGCAGAGTAGGGTGACGCTTCGTGCAATGCATGTGGGTATTATTCCTGTTTCTGTAGCCGTTTCCTTCTGTTTTCAGGTTTTGTGCAAAGCTAAGCTAACTGGACGCTTGCAATAGCCTCAGTTACTGTACAGACATGTGAGCGTGATATCAGTCTTCTGATCTAACACTGATTAAGGGGCAGTTTCCACAGCTTAAGTTTTTGCATCAAACGAAACACTGCTGTTTCAGTTCGGCCTTCCTTTTACATGACGACGGCGTTCTGGCACCCCTGAAACCACAAACATTTGAAACTGGGTTTCAAGAGTAATCTTTGAAAACGCAATCTTCTTTCCGGCTGCGTAAGCTGGCGAGCTGAGTGCCTGTGAACGCGGTGACTAATGCAAATGCTAGCATAAGTCAATGCATTCCGCTCTAGCCACTACCAAACTGATTAATCCCTCCGCAGTGCATCGAAAACAGAGACAAATTTGAGTGTTTGTAGCATAATTTTAGAAGTCAATCTATGGCTGGATTTCTTTGATTTAAGGCTGCTTAGGGCTTAGCTTAGGGCTTAGCAGCAACAGGAAGCAGACAACTGTGGCAGCTCCAACATTATGTCATTACAAACTCACACCACCCACTACTGGCCTGGCATGCATACTACAGCGCTTTCGGTTGTTCGTGGAAACGTGGGCATATTTTAAAGACACAAAGGACAGACTTTTTCATTTTTAGTAGGGCTGCTCCTGTGTAAACGTGGCCCAAGTTTATTATCCAGAAGTCTATTTCTTTCCAGAAAAGTAACTACTGTTTGTGTTTTCTTTCCTTGCAGAGATAAAGACATTCCAGAAAATATTGGAAAGCACACCATCCAGTTTACTCTGCATATAGACCAAACAAAAGTTCTGCTCAGTAAACAGGTTGGTTAAAAATCGAGAAACTCACAGTTCCTTAAAAAGTTACTTCCAGAAAACCTACTGTTGACTTTTTTTTAAGTGCATGGAGGCTCGGAATTGTTGCCTTCATTGTGCCGTCGCTGCTGTTTGTGTTGATTATAATCTTGACTCACTGAGAGAAATGATTACCCTCAACACTGTTTCCTGTCTAACAGATTGCTGTAACTGTTGTGGCCAATCAACCTGTCAAAGTGAAACCTGACTCTCAGCCACAAACCCCTGTTGTTTCCTACAGTAAAGACATTTCCAGCCGAATGTTGGTGGAGAATATGACTCTGAGGATAGTGGTGAGCTTAAACCTTTTCATTTTTCTTTTTTCTTCATTTTTCTCTCTCTTTCTTTCTTTCTTTTTTTTGTCATTATTTTTTATGACTTATTGTATCACAGGGTGAACAAAGTATAATGAAATGAAGAAAAAAATTCTAAAGTACTGTAAAATACAATGGATATTTCTGTGACTGCACCAAAGTTACAACCTCTTGCAATAAAAACAAACAACCAAAAAAAAACTTGGAATGCATTGATTGTTTTATTGTAGAAGAGCAGAAACAGCCTAAGCTTTCCATTTAGCTAGATGAATTGTGAAGGTGTAGTTCGGGTGTTTATCAGCTGATGTTTGACCTGATTGATCAATTCCAGGATTTGTATGGAAACCCAGCGGGACAGGACCTGGATGGGAAGGTGATTGTTTTCATTAAGAGCTTAGATGGAAACAACAACACAAACATCCCTCTGTTTGAAACCAAAACCAGCAGCATTCAGTTTAGCTTGGTAAAAGGAAAGGTCCACATCAATGTGAGTAAACATTTGTCAAAGGAAACGCCACAACCTTCATTTTGGCATGTGAAGACCCCATGATGCACACCACACTCATAACTTATCTCATGTTTATTCTGTACAGCGGCTGGCTGTCATGGAGAACAGCCCCGGTGTTGACGGCTCTTCATACATCCTCTTCTTCCAACCTCAAGTGTCGATGTTTTCCATGCCCCTGGCTGCTTTTGAGCTCCGCTTCCATTTTTGCAATGGTATGATCCAGAAAAATCGTATCATTACCACAGCCCTGTTGCTGGTGAATCATGAATAAGCAAAGGAGGACCAACACTATCCTTTTTCAAACTTGAAAGACTAGAATGAAGTATTCAGGCCTTCTTAATTGCGTTGCGGTGATCTAGAACAAGGGTTCCCAAACTTTTTAGCCCACGACACCAAAAATAATGGTGCCAGAGACTTAACGTTGTGCACAGCCACACACAGACACAAACTATTAGGCCGGTGCAAACACTAAAGAACAACAGCCATATTATTTTTACTAAGTGATTTAGGAAATAATATAACAAAGAATACAACCGGAATTTATACAATAATGGGTTAAATGTGCTATTTTATATTATATTTAAAATGTATTTGTTTTTTGAAAGGCATCTCACGACCCCCCCACGGGGTCCCAGCCCCCACTTTGGGAACCACTGATTTAGACAAC
>JAQFJA010000013.1:7344359-7361227 GCA_029874485.1 Naso brachycentron | reverse complement strand
ATGAGCTCACTGCTGCTGTGAGCGCATACAGAGAGTTTTTTAATGAAAATAATATTCTTCTTCAGCAGCTGAAAAGTAAGATTTATTTATTTCAAGTAAACTTCTATTGTTGTGTGTCTGGTATTGAGACTGTGTGCTTCCAGACAAATGTGTGTAGGGCGAGTTTTTTCATGAGTGCCAATCAAGTCAGTGTCAATACTGATGCCCAAATGAATATAATCAACTTCTCCGTAAAATCCCTTTTGTTGTTGTTGTTGTTGTTGTTGTTGTTTGAAGGAAGCCAAAGTTCCTAAATTGAAGTATTCAGGTTCACTTTTATTTAACTAGCCGCCTTGTATGTAATATGTTTTCTGATTGGTGCATCAGGGTTTCCCCCAGAAAAGTTGTTTGGCCTGGTGGCACACTCAGAATCTGGTTCAGGGTGTGCACTTTTCACCCAAATTTTCCCCCGAACCGTTCCGAAATGAATGTGTACCGCCCTGAATTGAATTTTTTTTCTACAATATCATAAATTCAGATCATTCAAAGTGATATTGTGCTGAAAATACCTCTGTCACTATTAAGAAAAAATGGAAGACTTTTATAATATTGCCACTATAAGATTTACTTAACAGCTGGAGACGTTTCTGTTTGCCGTGGTCTTTTATTAAATCAAATTGAGGGTTGAAATCTCAGAATGCATTGCTACTTTTGTTCCTGTTTTGTCTTTTCCTATTTTAGATTCTTTTTCTGTCCAATATTTCCATTTTTTTCCCACCGCTGTCCTTTTACTGTTTCGTGTTTATTTTGTTTAAATGCCTTTTTATGCTCAATGTAAAACACTTTAAATTGCCTTGTTGTTGAAATGAGCCATGCAAATAAACTTGCTTTGCCCTAAAAAAAAAGTTCTGAGACATTCCCAGATCAGGAAAGTGTAACAGCAAGACAGAGTTTGTTTTGGGCCGCTGTGCCTGGAATACACTGGGGGAATACTGATGCATGTGTCTACCCTGCTTGTGTCCATGTGTATGCCTGTGTTTGCCAAAATGTGAAACTGTCTTTGTCATTATCTTTCAAATTAGAGTTTCACAGTGACATGGTTAAACAAGAGGCTGACCAGAGAGAGGTGCTGAACAGGAGGAATGTGAACATAGCTCATTCTGCATCTGTAAGTTTTTAATTCTGTCCTCACTTTGCTTCTTTATGTGTAGAAATTATGTCCTGATCTATACACGTATTTATCAGGAGATGGCGTTTTCGTGTTTTGTATTCTTTGTAGATGTCAGACATTGACAGACTTCTAGCAGAGAGGATGACTGAAGTCGACAGAATCCTGAAAATGCCCGGACGAAAATTCACCATCCGCAATCACTTCAAGGGACAGCAGGATGTTTTGGGAATGGTAAAGTCTTGTGACAAAGGAATTTTACTGTTGGCTTGTGCGCCTTTAAAACCTGGTGTGTAACTTTAGGAGCCTTTGGCCTCCATACAGATGTGTTCAGTTCATATCTGGCTGAACACAACACTGAAGAACATATTCTCACAGGCTGAACAGGTTGTTTACTCTTTATTTTTCCCATGCAGGTTGGATGCCTGGCCTTTGTGCAGGATGATGACGCCGCGAGAGTGATCTCGTGGCACATCAGCGGCGACATGGATTGTGTCATCACCAAAACGACGGCAGCAGCACGAAAAATCTACGACGACACCGGAGGCAGGCAGCAGGTCATGGCCCTCGACAGTGTGTATGTGTCACCGGGCGACAGGTACGACTTCTGAGTCAGTGAAGGTGTTTTTAAAATAACCCTCAAGGTTGCTATTTGGGTGTTTGAGTTTGCTAATCATTCCTAACACTTTGCTCTCTGCCGTGACGCGTCATTCATGTCAGTATTTCTGCTAGCGTCTATGTCTTCTATTAGTCTTTAATTTGTCAGCCTTCTCCTGCCCCAAGCCTTCTGATAACAGTAATTTAAAGATCATGTGGCAACTCCCCACATAGACAAGTAAGCATCAAAAAAACTCTGTCAGGTCCTGCTTCTATTTATCAGATTATTTCAGTTTTAACTTAAAAGAATTTATCATCCTGTCCTTTCCTCTTGTAAAAGAAGAATATGCCGTCTGTCCATCTGTCTGCATCCGTTTTTCTCCTCGATATGTCGCCCAATCAATCTGAAAATCACGGCAAATTGCCATAGGCGGAGACTGGTGAAGCCCTTTGTCTCATTGAACCACTGCCCGTGCCAGTTTTGTATAAAAATACTTTATAAATAATTTTGATTTTCATCTTCTTCTGCCCGTGGAGTCAATGAGCAAGAACACGGACAGCGCCACCCTGCTGTTGCATCCCACTTTGCTCTAGGGGGCTGCGTGTCATTGAGCTGTACGGTGCTATTTTTTTTCATTCTTTCACAGAATTTAAAAATCTATGATTCAGTTCTGTGCTGCAAGTGGCAATAACTGAGGAGAAATCACTGCACTTGAAGTCAGCGTTGTACTCTTGCAGACGGGGTCAGCAGAAAAAGTTTTGTAGCCATATACATAAATGCTTTCCTAAAAAATCATTATCTGATCAATTGTACGGTAAAATAGGATTTTTTCCTGCGTCAGTTGGCTACCAGACAGTTGTTTATTTTGGCACTAACAGCTGATTTGCGGAGTGATGTGGTGCATGGCAGAGGCCAGTGCAATTGGGTGTAGTAATACACGGAGGGACTATGGCTGAAAAAATGTAGTGCCAAAATTAACCGTTGTCTGGTGGCAAACTGAAAAAGAAAACAAAACAAAAAACTAATTTGGTGTATAATTGAACTAATAATGCATTTCTAGAGCTACAAACTGCTTTTCTACTGACCCTGGCTGCAGAAAGTGAAGTGCTGACTTCCAGATAAGTGATTACTCCCCCCTTCTCCTCAAAATGACGCCGGGTGACTCCAGGTCATGGTCTCCATGATCCTGTGTTGATGACAGTTACTTAAAGTATCATAACAGACCAATAAGTACATACTTAACACCACAACTTGACTTTTAGCAAACCCGGAGAGCTCGACATTTGTAGACAGCTGTTCATCTCTTCTGTTGTTATGTATTGCATACAATAAATCCATTGACTGTGTCTCTTAGGGGTCGTCTGTGCCAAACTTTTGGCTGATGAGCTGGTGTGATCCTCTAAAAGTCGCTAATCACAGGAGTTTCTGTCCTAATATTTGAATTGCTTTCAGGCCGCTGCCACACATAAGAAACGGCTATGTGCTCTTCCAGCCCTGTGGGAACCCAATCCACGCCAGAAACCTGCTGATTTACCCACAAGACCAGGAAAGCTGTCACATGGGTGAGCTGCCATGAACGAATTTCCCTGCTCAGAGTAGCATGGCCTCATTGTTTTTTCAGTGCAGATGTATAGTCCAGGGTTTCTGCAGTTTCCTAGAGGCTTTTTTGCTCTCTTTGTGTTTGCTGTTGTTGGGGTATTTCCCTCATGCCCCTGCTCCTCCTTGGGTCTGCGTGGGTAAATGTTTCCACCTGGGATCCAACCACACAGACATGGAGGGGTTCTTCCCAGGAGGCCCCGTCACTGGAGCAGAAATTGGGCCTCTTTCACCACGTTCAAATGACTTTTAATTGTTGTAGTTTAAAGTTTTAACTTTCATGGGTACAAGTTAAGGCCATCTCAAAAAATCTCTCCATCTCTTTGATTGTGGAATCTTGTAGTGGTGTACGCAGTTTAAAAAAAAAAAGTCAAAGTTATGATTGTTTTGATTTGGCACAACTTAGCTGAAAGTTCTCCTGCTTTGTGCTTCCTTCCAGTGTTTAAAAACCTCCTGGGTGACACAATCCTGATTGATGACCTGGACTCTGCAAACAACTACAGAAAGGCGGTGAGTGACGCGTGCTGCTGGAGCCTCAGAGTAACAGGCCAACGGTCATTTCTCCTTTAAATGTGCTGTTGCTTACAGGTGGTGCAGAATAAGACCCCATGTCCCACCATCCTGACCAGGCAGGGGGACAGGGTCAGTGCTAAGGGAAAGTTTGGAGGCGCACAGAACAGAGCGCCGCCCATCAGCGAACTGCGTGTGTTTGGAGCCCCCCTCCCACCAGAATACCACACTCTTATGGAAGAAAGAGGTGACATTTTTATAGTTAACTTTTAAAGTTAATTTAAGTTAGTTAATTGAAGAGTTTGCTCTTAATCTCTCTTATTTTGTTCGACAGACCTGCTCAATAAGTACCGTGTCATTCTGCAAAAGAGGGATGATGCAGCAAAGGACGTCAACAGTCACTTAAAAACTATGCAATCACCTGAAATGATGAAAAAGCAACAAGAAATAAAGGAGAAAGAGAAACAGCTGCAGGAGATTGAGAGACAGTGTGGTACGTTTGTTGACCCAGCAGTGAGGGCAGAGAATATTTTTCCAACTTTTCAAAATTCTTTTAGTGTTGCTGATTTCTTATCGGTCTGTATTCTACATGCAGTGACGACACCAGTGAGACAAGAGAAACGAGGTGCTGCGGACGCTGCCGAGACATCCGGCTTCAGTACAAAGAGAGCGAGACAGAGTTCCACGTAAGAGGTGGACACGTCCGTCCTGGTAGCTTGATTAAAAGCCTCTGATCATTTTAATTTTTGTGACAATTACATTTTTGCAACAACTTTTATTTTTACAGATTTGTTCTTATATTTTTTTAGCTATTGTAATGATCGAAACTGATGATGAAAAAATATATGCATTCATACCTCTGGAAAAAAAAACATATTTACTTGTACCGTTTTCTTTTTTTAACCACTTTATTGCCTTAATACACAAATTAAACAAACAAATGAACTATGCAAATGTCTGTTTCTAATTTTTTTTTCTGCTTCAGGTTGCTTTGTGTGTACTTTGGTTTAGATTTGGTTTTCAGTAAACAGGGAAACCAACATGACACATCTTACAAAAAAGGAAAACAGACAAATGTGGTAAAAAAAAAAAAAAAGCGCTTAATGCTGCAATAACCAGGACCTAAAAAAAGAGAGAAAAAACAATACAAACCAGTAGAATGTGTACAAATGCATAAGTAAGAGACAATAAATAAATGTTTTCCCATAAGACCCTTGTGCAATAACAGAGCTGTTTTAAATGACTTTGTTTTACAGCTTGGTATCTTACTGTCCAGAAGGAAAACCTTTTGTTGAGTTAATATTGCAAGTGGTTTAAAATCTGCTGCAGCTCTGGAGTACTTTGTAAAACCAGTAATCTAGTGTGTGGAATTTAGTTCCCTCTAGTGGTGAAGTTGCAGACTGCACCCACCTGAATATTCGACTTATCTTTTAGCTTGTATACTAGAAACTTGAACAATTTGACTCAAGTTTCTGTTCTTTAAAAACAGGTTTCCAAATCATGGCACAAAATACAAAGACCAAATAGATTAAATGAAAGCACAATATTGCTGAAGACGGAAAATTCCACTCAACTTTTTTTTTCTGCAGGAAGCTTCACAATTTATTTCAAAGTCCAATGTTGGAACTTTCAGTCCAATATATCTTGTAGATATCTAACCACTGTTTATATCTGGGTGGGTCTTTCCCAAGCCAGTCTCTTGCAGTGACTTTCCTAACAGCTGTGTTTAGAATTTGGATCAAGTCAGTAGTTTCCTCAGAACCACTTTAGTTGTACTTCTTGGAGATAATATATTCTGCAACCTCACTTGTCCTCATTTCGACTCAAAGAAGCTTATATGTGCGAGAAACAAAGAAAACAGCTGAAAGGATTCTGGACGGACTGACAGATGCGCACGAAATAACTCTACTGTCTTCAAAACAAAGACAATCATCCAAATGTAGGCCCCTTGCGGAAATTACGCAGGCCTGTGACATTGTGTTTTGGATGCGAGTCTTGTTGTGTGTGTAATCTGGCAAACGGGGGAAAAAAAGCATTTGTCAGCGCTGGAGGGGTTCCCGAGACGTCACATCCAAACTTCCATCTGGAAGCAGCTTGTTAAGGTCTGCGCACCGCAGAGAGAGGCAGCAGCCGGCGGTGACTCATGAACACCGGACCTCGTCCTTTACTGCTGAGCACAATCTAAAAAGATACCGGAGGATTTGAAAATATTTCAACCATGAAGCGAGGACTCAGCGGGCTGCCACTTGTTCACTTTTTGATAACTTTTCCTCTCATCAGCGCGTCACCTTTTCAGTATAACTTGTTCCAGGGCGACGCGTACTCTGGCACCGACGCACGGCAGAGAAATAAGTAAGTAAATGGCTGAACTGCAGTTTGTATCATGTGTTCATAATGATGACAAGCTCATGGCTTTGATGACTGATCTGAGCGTCTTCTGCGCGTAAATTTAAGCGCCCAGTCACTTGTGGAAAAGTCATCCACGCAGTGAAAACGCACCGCAGCTTTCGATCTCAGGAGGGATTAACTGGTGATTCTTTGCAGAAACTGGTGCGCCTACGTCGTGCACAAGAACGTGAGCTGTGCGGTCGTGGGAGGCACGGAGAGTTTCGTTCAACCGGAGTTTTTACCGTGTCCACCGGAGCTGCCAGACTGTGCGCAACAAGTGATGTAAGTCCCCAGAAGCCCCACATTGGACTTGGAGGACGGATATTCTTGGCAGTTGTTCGCATTTTAGCAATATGAATGTGCTTTATGCAATAAAATATATATCACTCAACTATTAATAGGAATATCTTGGAAATGATCAGCTGTGCGTCTTAGGCAGTTAATTAACAGGGTTGTTGTTTATTTGACTGTATTTTTAATATTTTCCTCTGCTATAGTCAGTTACATGTTCCTACAGTTGTGTTGTCTCTGTACCTATTATAAAATATAAAAGATTTTGTTTAAGAATTAAGAAGCAAAATTTAACAACATTTTCATGATTAAAACAAAACTCTGTTTTGCGGATCTCTATCATTATTGCCTGTAAAGTTTCTATTCTTGAAATTAATGACTTAATATGAGATACTATAAATGAGACTTAATCTTAAAAGAAACATGATTATTCAAACATCTGTGGTAGATCCTTAAGAAAGGAAAACATGGACGCTTGAGAGATGAGGTTAATCATGCACAGGCCATGTAAGCCAACAGTGTCCTCATCAGTGCAAGTGCTGAAAAGTCTTAGAGGTACTTCCTGCCAACTTTGCGAATAATTAACTGCAAATGTAACTGCTTTTTATGTAGTCTCTAACTTGTCTTGTACTCTTGAGGGTCGCACAAAGTCTTATACTCAGCATATAACGAATAGAATAATTTCTGTTATACTATCACACATGAACCATGCTTTTCAACAACAGCGTTTGTAAATTTTAAAAAATCAGAAAGTATTCATGTTTAAATGCATGTGTTAATGCTTCCAGATATCGGACTCACTTCAGGCCCATGTATAAGATTGCTTACAAGACAGTAACAGAGCTGGAGTGGAGGTGCTGCCCGGGGTACCAGGGCCACGACTGCAGGGAGGTGAAAGACATGAGGCTCCTCCAAGTGGATCGTTTTCCTCATGCTCCCTTTGCCTCTGGGCACATTCCAGGTGAAAGACATGATCATAACAAAGTAAATGTAGCAGGAAAATATGTGAAGGAAAAATGTCCGAATAAAAGAATTCATATTCCAGTTTTCCTTTCTCTGTTCTTGTTATAACTCCAGCACAGCAGACAGACGACAAGAGGAACCATCCATGGGGAGGGGACAGGCAGTTTGGAGGTCAGACAGGTCACAGGTCGATGGGGGGTCACGGAGGACATCAAAATGCTCGACACCTGGAGGAGGAGGTGCAGCGACTGTCCCAAATGGTCCTTGACATGCAGGCAAGAATGACAGACATGTCCTCCAATCTGAGACTGGATTTCCAAGAAGACGCCAGTAAAATGCTGGTTACGCTGCTGAATAATGTCAGACAGCCTGCTAGTGCGAGGGGCGCAGAGACTGAAACCATTCAGGTGCAGGACTTCTCTTATGAGCACGATAAAACACCAATTGATGATGTCATGAACAAGATCAGCCAGGTCGCAAACGATCTGGAGACCAAGAGCAATACCCTGGATGACCTGCTGGGCCGTGTCAACCGTCATGACGGACAAATTCATCTGTTGATGGAAGCTTCCCAGGGCCAGCTGTCCCCTCTCCCAACTACTCCCACAGCCAGTGACGGAGACCTGCGTGGCTATGTCGACGAGAAGATCCGCGCTCTGAGAGAGGAGTTAATAGAGGGCATGGACATCAAAATGGCAGACTTGAAGAACTCATGCGAATATAAGATTCTGTCAGTTCAGGATATGTGTGATGGACAAGAAACCAACTACCTCAGCCTGGCCGAGCTAATGGACTCAAAGGAGACTGACCTCCGCAATGAGATCCAGGACCTGAAGAACAAGCTTGTTGGTCCTGGAAAGGAGGGCACCCGAGAATCTGAATCTGTTCTTGCTCGTGTGGAGAACCTTGAGATCCGCCTGAACATGTCTGAGAAGAATTTAGCTGCCCATTGTCTCTCTGTGGAGGAGAAGCTGAAGATCGAACAAGAAGACGCCATTAAAGACCTAAAGGAGACTTTGGAGGACAAGCTAACCTCCGTGAAGGAAAGACTCACCACACTGCTAGTGGACACAAGCTCCAGATCCTCATCTGTTGGTCAACCAGAGAGTCAGGATGCTCTGCAGAGAGACATTAACTCCCTAAAGGGTTCTCTTCAAACTCTAGGTGATCGATTCAATGTCCTGGACCATAGGTGCTCAAAGGAGTGCAAGGCACATTCGGCTGTTGTAGAAAACAATTGTCAAGACTTCCAAGGCTGCAAAACTGCTATAGATGCTATGGAGAATAGTCTAAAAGACCAGATGAATGACTTTGGAGTCATGGAAGGACAGCTTCTCAACTACAACACCAGTATTGAGAACCTACATGGTGAGTTGAGCTTCCTGAGAGAGCATGTGGGCAGGTTGGAGGACTCGTTATCAGACGTAGTCCACCAGCAGTCTCAGACCTTGCAGAGTGTCAACTCTACCTGGGGTCAAGTTAGATCAGGAACTGAGCAGGAGGCCAAGGACCTCATGGAGCTCCACAGGACTCAGCATCATGAACTGAGAAAACAGCTGGACGAGCTGAGCAGGGAGGTGAAAGCGGAGGCTGACCACTGCAGGGAGCGAACGGAAGATGTCGGGAAAGAGATTGCCCACATGGACAGCCGCGTTGTTAGCGTGGAGGGTTTATGCAGCAAGCTGGAACCAATCTCCAGTAGCCTCCAGGGGATCAAAGAGGGTCTGAATAAACACGTCACAGGGTTGTGGACTTGCATCAACCATTTGAATGATACAGTGAGAGCTCACGGTAGAGATATTGTGGGACTGAGGGGGACATGTCAGAACATTCAGAACCTCATCTCTAATGTAGCTGGAGACCTTCAAGTGCAAACGAACAACAAAGCCGGGAAGACAGGTAAGCTAATGGTGCTGTAATGCAAACATACACTGATCTTTTTTATTGCTTTAAAGCGACACTATGTAGCTTCTGAAAGAAAAAAATAATACATTCTTCTTCTTGCACATTAAAAATTGAATACCTCATCAGTGAAAACATTGATTGCTCAAGTCAGCAAGTCTTGATATAACTGCAGGTTTTTGACGGCTAATGTTAGCTAGTGTCTGACTTAGTTCAATGACTATGACCGAACTTTCCTTGGGATATTTTATTTTCTATTACCCTATTCACTGTCACTTCTGGCTGCCATTGTTATAGCAACAGTTAAATGGTCTCTCTTTAACCATTAAATTCTCATCCGTAGACGTTTCTATAATAAAGGCTTGAGATATCACTCAAATAGCTGTAATATTTCCCACCCTTTTAGATCATTGCTTGGACTGGAGTTCATCACCGACTGGCTGTGTTTTTGGAGAGGCTGCAATATCGGTGTGTGTGTATGTGTGTGTATGTGTGAGGGAGTTGGATTTTTAACCATGTTCTCAGTTAAGGAGGCAGGGTTGATTGAAGACACATGCTTGATTTAATAGACCCCACTTGTGTTGAGCAATGCCTTGGCGCAAAGAAATATTGCTCACTTTGCTTTTTTTGTGTGCATCCAACTTGCATTTAGGTTTGTGATTTTATCCATAAACTACACCCGTACACATATTTCTTTGGGTGTATAACATGACAACATCAGGAGGACATACTGTTCATACTAACGTCTGTTTATCATTAAGGATGGATGTTATTTTATCTTAGCTTTGTTGCTGTCAACATATTGAAGGGTGTAGATGTTCATGTCAGGACATATGTTGCATTCTTCTTGTATGAGTCTTCATTAATGGAGCCTATGAGACCAAGCTGGACATGTCCGACTCTCACAATTGTAAATGTGAATCAAAAACACGTGAGTGATGTTTACGAGCCAAGTCTCTTCCTCTGGGACCTGCTAGTTTTCAGTCACTGGTTTACGGGGCAGGTGATGCATCATGTGATCCAGTCTAGAATCTCAGGAGGTTTTGGTTCCAGTCTGAGTCAGACCAGAGGCTTTGCAGCCATATAGGTTTCAGTTTCAGGTTCCTGTCAGTAGCTCTGAGATGCCAGTTTTCTCATTTTTGCCAAACACTGAATCAGTGATGACTTGGACATGTTGCTGCTCCACCCCATGTTGTCATTTAATTCAGCATTCTGTCATTGGAAAGTCCTGCAAGTGGGAGTACATTTTATTCATGATTTCCACTCATACGCAGGGATAATTTCGACTAGTCGCTGTGTGAAAACTTTGACTCTTTGTTTGTTTTAGTGCTGCCAGCTGCCTCATCCTTTTGTCCCCTTCCCTGCTTATCTGCAGAGACTGGAAAATGGTGCTTAGCGGAGTCCATTACAGACAGATGTCCTCACAGCTTATCAGTGATCCTCTCATGAGCGTCTTTATTTCAGAGCCAAGAGTGTCAGGGTGTTTTGATTAGGTGCTACTGGATTGACATCTGTATCACCTCGTTTCCCCGCACCCTCCTTAGTGCTTTTCTCATGTCCCTCTATGTTGCTTTCTCACATTTTTTTTTTAACCTCCACGGCTGAGTTCCTTTCCTGATGAAATAAACATTGCAAACAGTCAAAACTGCACCACGGCCCCAAGGGCCATATGTCATGGTGTTTACAATGATGTCATACCGGTTGTTAACCTGAAATGAACGGGTCAGAAAGAGGAGGAAGGAGACGCAATATGTCGTTTTCAAATGATTTTGTTGCTTTCACTACGTACTAATCATGACGTTCCCCCTTTTGATTTATTGCGGTGTGTTGACACAACAGGAAAGAAATACAAAAGCCACAGAGATTTTGTTTGAAAACCCATTTTTCATTCAACAGTCGGTCACACATTTCAAACGTTACCGCTACAGCTGCTCAAAGTTGAGAAAACATAGAGCAAAGTCTATTCTTGAGGGAAAATAGTTTAAAACAAAAATGGAAACCACTTTCTAACAAATTAGCATTTCTAAAAGGTTTAAAAGTTTTCACTAATAGTGTCTTTAATGCTTAACCAACCAAAAAAATAAAAATGTTTTATTGAGCTATAAAATTAGTAAGAGCAACTTTTTGGGTGCCAGGTTATGAAAAATCTATCTGGCTTGTGCTGATCCTTTTTGATGAGTTAAAATGCAGTTATAAATGTTAATAGTCTGTTAACAAATTTCTAGGGCTGTAAATATAATAAATTGTTAATAAACAAATTTTAGTCCTGATACTTTGCATGTTTTTCTAAATATGTAATGAACTAAAAAGCTATCTGAAAAGTATCCCGCTAGAAAAGGATGAACGGCAAAAGAATTAAGGGATTTTTCACATCATGGCAACTCTTAAATCCTTGATTTAAATGGCTTATACAGACATATAAAGCATTTATAAGCAAATTATGTATTAACTATGAAAAAAGCTACTCATACACTTATTAAAATTGATTTGTATTTAGAATTTAATGGGAAAAATAAATCAACTTGCATAATGTTCAAAAAACTGCTGCGAAAATGCCCTCTGGGTTGCCCCTGATATGGTAGATAAAACATGATGACCCGTATCGGGTGGCCTTTTCAGTGGACAAATGTCCCTGGGTGTCAGATGACGACTTTTATGTGTGCTGGTGCCCCACCGCGTACCACAGGTGCCCTTTTTACTATTTTTGCCCCTGCCCCTCAAGCATCCCAAGTCCGCTAGTGGTTCTGAGATAAGAAAACATGCTTTCCTGCTTCTGACAAACCCTTAGCGGTGAAGCTGCCGGGTCAGTGACCCGTGACAGATAAGGCAACTTGTGGGGTGATGTACGTTCAGACATGATAACCCCACGAACCAAAAACAAGATGGGACCTGACAGAAAACCCTCTGGAGCATTAAAGCCTGCAGCGTTCGGCGGCTGCTCATTTAATTTTTATCACGTGTCCTGATAGAGTAGGTGTTACTTTATCTGACGTCAGAAATGAAGAAATTTCTTTTTTTTATCCTCTGAACTCTAAATTCTGAGGCAGGATTTATTGATTCCTCTTATGAGCCTGGTGTGTTTTGGCTAACAGTGACTCATAAAGTCAACACACACCAAACTGCTGTGCAGTCATTATGATGTGGTATGTAATGTGGAAAGTGGTCATTCTGGAGACACAAGGGGCTGTTGTTTCCTGGAACTGGAGGGGGGTTAGTGACAACAACAAAAAGTGAGGGTTTCCCATGCTGCTTTGCTGGAAGGATGCAAATTTGTGGTCGACAGCAGATCCAGCTGCTTTTGTTTACAGCACACCTCCTTCATCATGTCAAAGACTCTCGCGTACATGCATACACACACATCCTGTGTTTGCCTCTTTCATCCTTGTGGCACCGGGTCTGAATATGAAGCGCTCACTCACTGCAGTACAATAGCTGTTTTATATGAGGAGCAACAAACGCAGTGAAACGCACGCACATGTGCAGCCTGGACCCCCTGTGCTGTTTTACGGTCACACACCGGCTCCTTTCCACATGTTGCGTTTAACAGGCAGTTTTTCTGGCTTCTACGCTAAATTGCCCTTTTCCCCCGGGTGAGGGGACAAGCTCTCTGGAGATTGAACATGTGGCTGTGCCTTGGTATGCTGCTGGTATGCCTTTTATGTGCTGCTTTTCCTTTTGGGACACCAGCGTTGGTGCCTTTTGTCTCGTTGTGATCCAGAGGGGACGGGGACTCTGTGCCCCCCAGCCGGAAGGGCTGATTTGTTGATAAACTGCAGGGTTGGTGTCAGTCGTGGCTCTCAGGAATGCAGCGGCATATTAAGTTCAGAGCTGATCACTGTGATACAGGAGAGGGGCCAGTGCTCTGTCATTATCTCTGTAACAGCAGGCTCATATAATCCCTCACTGTTTGGATGTTAATGAGAGTCAACAGCAGCTCGACTGTAAACACAAACACAATCACAGGTTTGTTGTGGTGAAAATTAAAGTGAAAAAGTGGAAATATAACATTAAGACTTAATAACATGTTATTCCTGTGAGGTTTATCAATATTTGTTGGTGCAAGTACGTCATTTTAAAAGTTTGTTACATGTGAAATTTAAACTCTATTTTTGGTTGTCATCAAATTGCCATTCAGCTTTAAAAAGAAAAACCCTCCAGTCAGAACTGTTATCATGAAACCCACGTTTTTTTTTGTTTGTTTGTTTGTTTTGGGGTTTTTTTTGATGGCTTTTGAGGTGTCAGTGTAACTTCAAACTTATATTAAATGTTTAGATAATATTTTTTGCCTTTGGAGTTTTGTAGAAGGTACAAAAATGCACAATTAAATCTGTCTTCTCTGTGCAAGTGCTTCTTAGAATTATTCTGTCACGCCAAATAAAAAGCAAGTAACTGTGCAAATTAAAATTACAACATTGACTCCCAAGAAACTGACAGTTTTTGGACATAAACACACAAATCTTTCAATCATTTCAATTTCATCTTTTAAGAGTTACCTGTAAGTCAGTTTGAATAAATTCTGCAAATGTGAATCCAACCCAGCCGAAGATCAAAAATTAACCACCACAAACTGAAATAACTTCAATGTGACTCACTTTAAAATCACTTGAAATTCTACTGAATCTTGATTTCTTTGCAAGCATCAAAGCACATTTGTTGACTTATTGTTTCTTCATTGCTGACTCTGATGCGCTTCTCACATTTATGAAGACATTAATTTTTGCAATGTTACAAATCACAGCACAGGACCTCCTTTTTATGGCTATACTGAATTTATAAAATGTGCTCAACCAAATAATTATATAATTTCTATTTTAGACGTTAGCAAATTCTCCTTTAAGTTCTTGGAATTTTTTATATACCATGAAATCTATCAATCTCTATTAAGTTTGCAGTGGACTGACAGAAGATTTTATCCATGCTTTCAACCTCTATTTAAAGGGTCAAGGGTTACACTTGTTTTATATTGTAAAGTGGACATATTATTTTGTCCACCCATCTCATAAAGGCAAGCCTGGGAGTGATTCTTTCTACGATGAGGTGGACGTCATCTTTATTAGACTTTTGGTATAGCGTGTGTACTGTATTTAAAACATTGGTGGTTATATTTTGATATATCAGAAGTCTTTCCAGTGAGCATGGACAAGATTTTTTTACAAAAAAATAAATAAATAAATACATTTTTAAGGTCCTAAAAACTGCACTTGGTCCAAAGACCAATTCAAACCTTTCCATCCCCGTTGGCAGCCATTTGCTTCTTCTTAGTCTAAAGTTTTCTCAGTGTGTTCATGTTTCAGTTATAGCCTTGAGGTTGAAGGGTCGATCACTAACCCGCTAAATTGTTAACACGTCTGACCTCCAAACATCTGACCTGCATCTGTCTTCCTCTGACCTGCAGCCTTCGTCTCATCGCTCACCACCTTATCTGTCTCCTGCAGGCGTTCAGGTTTCTGTAGAGGACGCAGCACTTCCTCAGGGTTCAGGTAGGAGCTTCACGGTGCCGGCTGGTCCGCTGGATGCCTCCCTCCCACAGCCACCTGTGATGGAGGCCGGAGAGGCGGGACCCCCAGGTAGGATGGCATCATCCAAGCTGCCGAAAGGGGCCAGCGGCACCATGATGCCCATGCAGGGTTTTGCTGGAGCTCCAGGTGAGGCAACTACAGGTAAATTTACTCTGCTCTGTAATGTTTTATGCGTCTCACCCTTCATTTTGTTTCATAGCTTCCCCTCAAGTGAAATCAACTGATTCCCTGAGGCCCAGCACGCCACTCATGTCAGGTAAAAAACGTTTTTTGTGCTGCATCACAACAGAGCCTACGATGAGAGAATGAAACTACCTTTCTTGTGTATCAACAGATGTAAACAAGCCCCCGACACCATCACCACACAAGCCTGTGGCAGCTTCAGGTCTGAGTTTATTCATTAAACAAGTTCTTCCCTCTCTTAAAATAAGATTTGTCAGTGTTTGATGTTTCCTCTCCTGTGTGCAGGTGAGACGGTGTCGTTCTCGGCTGGTCTGACTCTTCCGCCGTTCCAGGGAGAGATGGGAATCATTCAATTCAACAAGGTGCTGGTCAATGATGGAGGACACTATGACGCTCATACAGGTAAAAAGATTTGTAAAATCAAAAGAAAGACAGAAGAAAAAACCCTTATCACATGGTAACACAAGAGGAAAATTCAGGGATCGGTCACATCAGTAGGATAAATTAATCTTGTGGGGACAATGAATGCCTGTATAGAATTTAATGAGAATCCATCAAACAGCTGTTTAGATATTTTAGTCTGGATCCAAGTTGTGGTTCTTCAGTCAGAATATCTGTATTTGTGCATCTTCTTGTGTCCTCAGGAATCTTCACAGCTCCCGCTGATGGACGCTACCTGGTGACCGCTGTGCTCACAGCCCAGCGAGGCGAGAGGGTCGAAGCCGTCCTGTCTGTGTCCAACCGCAGCATCCAGAAGTTGGACTCCACAGGCTTCCTGTCTGGGGCGTCGGCACCGCCGTCACATGATCGATGCAACTGCAGCAGCACAGCGTCGGTGAGCCTGGTTCTGTCACTGAAGAGTGGCGACCGAGTCGGACTGGTCATGACCACAGGAAAACTCGCCGTCTCGGCCTCCTCTGAGATCCTGTCGTCTTTCAGCGCTGTGCTTCTTTACGCCAGCCCATCAAAACGGTAGCACCGCCCTTTTTTAAAGACATCTTGTATAAGCCATGAAAGGAATGGGTATACAGAACATTACTGAGGCTATCATCAGAGAAAGGAAGGACAATCAGTTTACCAAATAAGAAAAAAGGGAAGAGGAGGATAAAAAACTTTCTGCTAATATATAGTGTGTTTATATTGCAAGTGTTTCATGTTTTTATTGTTTTATTTTTGCTTGAACATTTAATTTTCCAATGCAGCAGTTGGAGTTTCTGTCTTGACGTTTAAGATTACAAAGAGCCTTGTACCGACACCACCCAGTGTTTACTGACATTGAAGGATTGTTAGTGCTAAAATAGTTGACAGTTTGTTAATTACTGAGCAGAAATCAGTAATTGTTTGTTTGTTTTTCCTCAGAGGACCTTGTATTATCCTACAGTTCTTACCAGATGACACAAACACACACATCTCTCCTTGTTGTGGTTAAAACTGTCATAACGTACAAAATAAGCATCAATTGTTCATTCAAATGCAGTTTTTTTTTTTATTAAAACATCATCCAACATAGGACATTTGATTTATTGATACAACACATATAGTAAATAAACTATGAATACACAGTCTATGTGCAGTAGATTTACTATAAAACACCTTTAAATAATTCATGTTTTCAGAGCTCGACTCTCAGCGTAACAGAAATCAGATCAAACAGGTAAACATATTTATCAAAAACATCTCAAGCACAAACTTTGTGCTTACATTGTTGTGTCATAATGTAACAACTGCCTACAGAAAACACTCGAAGCAGCAAAACTAGAAAAAAAAAATA